>JARFIW010001011.1:1800000-1964221 GCA_036346225.1 Platerodrilus igneus | reverse complement strand
ATATATAAAGACAAATTATTTGCAGTCCGCAATAAGAAATTGTGTAAAACAATATATAAAATAAGATGTGTATGTAAATAAACTCTTATGAAAATAATAAGAGCTAATCGGGTTAATAGTTGTACAGCCATTAACAAAACAATAGCTTTATTACTTCACAGGAGGAAACATCCACTAACCGGCCGGTTTCAGCCTCCTTAAGCATGTTCCGAGTGAATTAGTTTTAACCCTATGAAGTAATCGACGCTATTATACTGATATAATTTCGGAAGCTGAAACCGGCCGGTTAGTGGATGTTTCCTCCTGTGAAGTAATAAAAGCTATTGTTTTGTTAATGGCTATACAACTATTAGCCCGATTTGTATTCGTCAATAAGCTCTTATTATTTTCATAAGTTTATTTACATATACATCTTATTATATATATATATATATATATATATATTGTGTGGTTAATATATATATATATATATATATATATATATATATATATATATGTTTCATAACTTTACAGCATCCCTTAAGGGTTCCATAAAAAGTACTTTATTAAAGTTATTTTTGAAGCGATTAAAGACAAGGTATTGAAATTTTGATCATTTAGATTTTTCTCGCTAAATAAGATGCTTTTATTTTTTTTAACCCAAAAATAAAAATACCCTTTTACGAAGGAGGTGAGATTTTACGCCCTAATTTTTATTTTTTAGGTACTGCCATTTTTACGTAATGAAGGTCCTGTTTGTTCAAATCTATATATGTAATCATTTTCGTTTGAAAGTTTGAAAGAAATTTTATTTTGCACTACAAGATAATATCAACATTATTATACTAACTTCCAGAGTAGTTTTAATTACATACACTCTGATTAAATGGAAATTTTTAATGAAAGATTTATTAAGTGTTTTCAAATTGACGTTTAGTCAGTTTTTTTTATAAACACACGACTACGTTAGATATTCCTCATTCGATTTGAAACACTCCCGAAAAAGGAATTATTATAAACTTCTTTAAGGGTATGTAACTCAACTTTCCTTCACATTTTATCCAGCCTTAAGACTAGCAACAAAATACTAGCATGTATAAAACTCGAAATTGAATTACGTTGTTAATTTTGTTTTTTTCTTCTTTTATTTTTTGCAATGGTTTCTTTTTCATTTTTAAGTGTTTTGTAAGTTAGTAACTTTTCTTTGTTTTTATGTTTTTGCAATCGCTTCTTTGTTCATTGCCAACGTTTCATTTGCAAAAAAATTGTAAGTTTGTAACCCATTTTACTCCTCATCTTTTTGCAAATGTTTTTTTTTAATTTCCATTTAAAAAAAGTTACTAATCCTTTTTTGTTCTTATATGCTTTGCTATTGCTCTTTTTTATTTTAAGTTTTCATTTGTAAAAGAATTGCAGGTTAGTAATTTAAGTTATTAGCAATGCCTTGTAAAAGTCGTACATATTTTGCGGGTTTCAATTTGCCAGAACTCGCGCTACTTTCTCCGTAGGAACTACTGTTTACGAATAAGTGTACCTTCAATACCACCTATATATTGTTCTACATGTACTCTTTCTGAATGGCTTGGATAAGATGTTGGGGTGAACAGTTTCAATTTGTTGCTCGAATCTTCGATGTCATTCATCGATCGAATTGTAAGTTTTGGAGACGGCTTCCTCTTCTCCATTATAACAGTACCATATATCGTGAGGGAACTGTGGTGACGTTCTTGAGAACGTCCGATCCATGTATCCTCAAAGTAATCAGCCTCAAGCTGTGCTTCTGAAGGTAATACATTTTTGTCACTGAATCGTTTAAATGCGTCAACTACAGTTGCTGTGGGAACAAATACTATATCGCCGGTAACAGCCATAGTTATAAAGCAAAGATGACATTTTTTCATACCTCTATTTAAGCCCTTTTTATTGAATTTTCTGAAATATGCACCGAGATAAATGGAAATAACATGCGCGATGTCTGGGTGCCGGAAATTCCTGTCTTAGAGCGTATCTGTTGACAGATTCAAAATCTATCAGTATAGTTAGTGGTGCGATTCCTGGCAGTAGGAATAGTAATATTATGCCTTAGTGCACGTTTAGTGTACAGTTGATATAAAAGATGAAGGTACCATCTGCATACCAATGACCAAACTGAGCCAAAAGTTGGAGATTTCTTCTAATGACAAAGATTAGTAGTCGATGTTCGGTAATTTCAGAAACTTATGCAACGGCGCCGTTGCCGCTTCGCTAACTCCAACCGATTCATGTAGATGATATGATATTGTGCAACCTTCGTACGTATATGGTCGTCTATTCTAGCTGCGTGCGCGACACGGTTACGAGTGCAAGCGTTAGTTAAAAGTGTGCTGTGCTTCGCAATGGTTTTTTGTTAGACAGATACGACCTCCTGTCAAAAGTCGTCGTTTTTTATTACTAGTTCTTCGAACACCCTTAAATCTAATAACTCAGGTAAATACTTGAAGGGTTCCGCTATTCTTATTGTTTTCGTATACGTGTCCACTTATCTCATCATCCGTGGTTATCGAAGGTAACCGCCGCATTAACACAGTTATGTAGAAAGGAATATGGCAATGACAATAGTTGTTTTAGATGCATACCTTATAAATTACAATTTGCTTGCCTATGATTTATTTCCACGTGTTTTTTTTTATAATCAAACTGATAATAAAGATCATTGTTAAATATTTTCCTAAAAATTAAAGTCCGCCATTTCTGTAAAATTATTAAAAACTATTCATCTTTATGAAACGCACTATTTTAGGCAGTAATAGATAACACTTAAAAAAGATTCTCAAGTTTAATATCATTGTTCAATATATTCAAAAGGAAATCACAGTTCAAAGTTTGCCTGAACACCCTGAGCTAAAGGCAACACAATATTTTGTTTTGATAATTACACAAGTATTGGCTCACTTCTTCTAGTCAGTTTACCAAACAGGAAAGAAGATAAGCTAGAGGACATGGCTCTAAATTGATCTACACTATATAAACTGCCTGTTTTATACGGATATTGCAAAACCTCCTCCAAACAATACTAGCGGTCACCAGCAAGTAGTTACAGAAGTTGAAGGAGTATGTGGCTGGGTGTTAACCACCCATTCCGGAGTAAAGATATCTGTTGGAATAGTAGCGTATCTGTGTATTGTAAATCTGACAAACGGTACACCGTGAACAGCGAAAGAAAAGAAAGCCGTTTCAGCGGTGTTTTCTAGGAAATGGTAAGTATAGTACAAAAAAGGTGACTTCTAGTTGATAGAAAACGATCACTTTTCGCGTTTTTGTTTTACAAGTACAGGTACCAAGTCAGAAAATAACAAACATAATAATAGCATTCAAAACTAATTATCTCGAATTTCTAAAATCTGTTAATAGCGATAAAGCCAGGTCGTCGTATCAGGTACCTATGGTAAATATCAAGAGTGAGAACTAAATTGTGGTTTCAAGCAGTTTTGTCGAATAATGCTAATAATATATTACTGTTAATGCATATAAGATTAAAAAGAAAGCTTACAAAACAGCACATAACAAAAATATAAGTGAAATAGAAATATTCACGACACAAATGGAATTGATGAATGTGCAAGTGTTGTTAATGCAATAAGTGTTTTACATAAAAAACAGACTTTAAATTTTAATCTTGTGCAACCCGTATCCGAGTACTAAATTAGGAACTGGATGTACCTTCTAAAAATATAAAACAATTCGAAATCGAAGAAAAGTATTAAATATATCAGCATTCTGTAATTATTCGATTTGTCAAAAATTTATAAAATTGAATTCATTGAAACTTATAAGTTCACTATAATCACCCTTACAGTACCAGTGTCTAATGCTGGTTGTGTACGTTTTTTCATTTAGGACGTTTGAAAACATACATTGCGAACCAAATGAGTGAGAGACTAAATTATTTATCGATTATGAACATAAAAGCAACCGAAAAAACTATAATGATGAATAAGGTTATTACCAAAATTTATGAGAGAACCCGTTAAGTTAATTTTAATTTCATAATTTGTATGTAGTTTTGGTCCACCTAAAAAATATGTTGTGACTTTCTAAATGTTTACCTAATTTTAAATTCTAGTCAGGTGCCTTCATTAATGAACTCTTGAAAAATCAGAAAGAATTCCAGGTCCTAATCCAATAGCTTATTGTTTGATTTATTCATACTTTCAAATCTGTAAGCAAAAATCGTTTTAGATACTGAAATTAAAGCTTGTTTCTCAACAGAAAGGTTTGCAGGCTTAAAAGTATAGTGCCTTAATGTTTTGTGTTTGATTTTAAAATTAAAACCGAATTACTGATAATGCGTGTAACGCTCGTGCGGTAATTAAGCATACATCCGAGGATAGAAATGCATTTATTAATTTTAACTAGTTTGGCAGCTTTATAATAAAATTTTCCAAAAATTTTATAGAGATTCGGTTGTTTACAATTTACTAACATGGCTATTTCACCATAATAGGAAATTAAGGCACGAATAGTAAAGTACCTAGTACATTTTTCTACAACCTGTACCTAAAAACCGGGACTTAGCAATAGACATTTCAATTTAGAAAAGCACCAACATATTTCTCCGTAAATAATCATTATTCGAACGTGTATTTCTAAAACATTTTCACGCATTAAAGGAAACCGAGATTATAGTAAGTTATTTAACCCGACACAAGCGCACATAATAATATACAATTTAATACGTATCGTATCCAAATAATGGCGCAAATGTCAATATTAGATAGCAAATATGGAAGTACATGATATTCTCATGCACCAATCGCTAATTCAGTTCAAATCGTACAAATTTTGTAAATATAGGAAATTGGGAATCCTCTAACATAATAAATAATTGAGATTGATTCAAATTTTTGAATACAAGTTTATAGCTTCAGTCTAGTGATGAGCACGATTATCGGACGAATGAACCGGTTTACAGTAATTCCATTAATGGTAAATTGAAATCGGGATGGTAGAAACAAGCTTTAAACGCTAAAGTATTCGCGGATTCAAATTCTATAATTTTATGATAGTTGCTGTGATGAATACTTTTCAACAACAGAAATTTGATATATGTATAACCGAGACGCAAGTTTTTTCTGCACCAAAGGGGTTGTTTGAATCTTGTAATCGAATCAAAAACTGCAAGTGATAAACTTTTAGCTTTCTACGCGTTTTGTATTCTGTTGGTGAATATTTCAGTTTTTACATTATATCAAAAAATTAAGCTTATTATAATTATTGTCTTCTTGAGATCTTTTATGTGAAGGGATCTCCTTTAAAAAGATGGAACCTCAACTATCTTCCGACTATGTTAGGGGTCTATTCCTCGGGTAGAGCTTATGAGGATTGGTCGTGGTTCTTAGGACAAAATATTATTTACTTGCTGACTTTTGTAATACTAAAATAGGGGTGCAAAAGGGGGCGCCACCAAGTCCTTAAGTTCTCTAAACACGGGTTTACCCTAAGGGGGACTTAGAAGTCCTTAGAGAAAAATATCGTATTTACTGCCTAAGCAGGAGCTGTAAAAAATATTAATATAACAAAGAAGGACACAAGAGATGTACTCTTGCTACCTTATACTATAAGGAAAAAAATACCTATTAATATCAATAATTTGAACACTATTATAAACACAATTTTCATATTAAAATTCTTGAAGGTACTATTAATGCTCCTTAGTCAAGTAAGAGCAAACAAACATTAAATTAGTAAAGGGTATTTAAGTTTTTACCTATTGATTTAATTACCCTATTATTGAACTCCCTTGTTTAAAATAAAACAATTACTTAAACGAATTAAATCAATGTTCTTTAATCAAATATTATTGTTTTAGTAATAAAATTTTGTACAGAATATATCTATCATATATATATATATATATATATATATATATATATATATATATATATATATATATATATATTCAAAAAGGCAGTTTAGTTCCTTTTACACAATTATAGAATGTGGAAATTATAACAATATTCACCAAGAATCAGCCAAAATATCAATGACGCGTTAAGCATCTTTACAAGGCTTTCCAAATTAAATACCCAAAATATCAGATCTGTTATTTGGTTTACAAATGTCTATTACAATTTCAAAGGTCTAATAATTTTTAGTTTTCATAACTATTTTATGTATCTTTTTGCATTTAGATGAAATATTTAGCTAGGACTAAATTAAGGTGTTTAAGTTCATTCATAATAATATAAGGTATAACCCTTAATTTAAAATGTCATAAATTCTAAATATCAAAAGTTATTATGTCTACAAAGCAAAACCAGAATTGTAGGTTGTTACAATGTAGTTTTCTATATCCTGTCTTGTGTCAATATTAGCCAACTGCGGTCGTCATGTGAAAGTAATAAAAAAGCTTACCTTGCACAACGATGTTTTTAATTACGTAGAGACTATTACATTGTCTAAACCAGATGTGCTGACATACGGTGCTTTGACAAACAAGTGACGTCAATACACGGTTCACATTGTACGGTGTAATAACTGGAATTTTTCTGGAACTATTTATACAAACGTAAAATGTATCTCTTCCACGTAAATTGAAACGAAAACAACCATCCAACGGGCTATCCAAAATACTTTGTCTTTAACGGTGTTTCAATTGTTATTAAGACAGTCAATTCGACCGTAATTCGGAGAATCCAATTTTGCTATTTGTTCTTGTAAATTTGGAACCATATCTTTGCCAGTATTATTATTGCATTACTGATAATAAAGTTTAATCATTACAAAGACCGAGTTTTTGCTAACCATTAAGGTTAATTTTATGAATATATTGAAATCAATGTTAACAAGCTTTTAAGAAAATTATTATTAGAAATTCTCAAAGGTCATACTTAAAAAATTCTTGGAGCACGTTTTATAAATTTAGTGAAAGCAAAATTAACAGGCGTGGATAATTTTACCAAAAGTCTGTGGAGCGTTTAAACGCAATTATATTAAAATTCAACCTTAAACATATGAACGGCATCTTGCAGATGGTATCACTAAACATATTAACAGATCTTTAACAAATTATTGTAATACTTTAAAGTGCATTTTATTTAAAAATATCGTTATCCTTTAGAGCGTTATAACAGTATTATGTAGTTTGATTTAACAAATACTCAATGTGCTTACCATTATTAAAAAAACACTATAACTCAAGTGCATGTTGCACTTGACCAAGCGACTACGCCTATCGCCACACGTGAATTACTGGCGAGAACACAATACCGCTGCATGGTGTTTCTTTATTGAATGCTCTTGTCAGACAAACCTGTTTGTCTTATGCGCACAAGTAATTTCAACGTCGCTTGACTTTGTAGAGTCTACTCAAACGGCCAACGTTTGTTGATAGCAAACAGACCAGCACTATAGAATAATTTCTGTCTTGTGATTGGACTACACGGTTCCAATCTGAATTTTTATTTGCATAACAATATTTAAGTGTTTAGTTAAATAGACAAAACAGCGTATTCAATGAATAATCTTAGAGGATTTGCAGTCTTCAGAAAAAATTGTTACAACATATAATTTATTATGATATAGACTTTTACGTTGGTGCATGCTTAATAGGATTTTAATGTAATAGAAATAAGCAATACACGTTTATTTGTAGGAATTCACACATTCCAGTCAAATCTGTTGGATAATTAGACTTGAATAGATTTAAGATGGTTTTTTCTTTTATATACTCAAGTTGGCCAATTAGGGCAGACGTAGTTTATTTGTTTTAGTTATGATATATTCATGTTTTAGAATTAGTTAAGTAAACAGCGTGCAGTTGTATTATTATTTGTCGTTACTTTAAATCGGTAGGTAGTAAAACAAAGTGCACATAAGATTTCATCAACCTGCGTAGCAGATATAACCATTTATTCATCTCAAAGATCACCCATCATCTAACGAAATTCGAAAATTCCAGGTGTATTGGCGTCCAACATTTTATTAGGCTGAAAACTTGGAAACCTTTTCAGGTAGCTAAAAGTGTTAAAGTTTGTATACTGGTAAAAGTTTTGTAGTTGTTTTCATAGTACTCACATCTCGCCACTGTAAGCTAGCTGGTGCATTTTTTCTGTTACGTCTCCGTGGTAAAGTAAATCACAAATTATTCGCGTCAATTTCACACGTAACATGCGGTATAATCTAAAACACTATACCATTTACATCAAACTTAACATTCGTAAAATATAAGTATATCGGTCAAAAGGACAACATTTTGAACATCGAGTTTAATTACTCCATTGCAAGTGATATAAAGTGAAGTTGCGAATAGCCTGAAATGTTTCTGGCATGTTTCCGCAATGCTTATTGTGCAGAAGTTAGTATTTCTCAGATCATTTCATTTGAGTTCCTTGTTTTGAAATTATGTAGCTGCCACACCGGATAGAATCGCGTAGCCGGACGCAGCAAATTGCAAATGGAGCTAATAATGGTGCAGTTGACACACTAGTTTTATCCATAACTTTTGCTAATTAAGGGAGTACTTCCAAATTGTTAGTCTGAAGCAGTATTTTATAAAGCATTTTATTAAAATTTGATTGCACATATAGATGTACTTTAAACAGGTAATAACGATCTATAGCAAAATTATAGAACCGCATATATTATTTGCTTAGTAATTTGTGTTTGACGAAAGGCGCATAAAAGATTTTGGAGCCAAAAATACAGAGTTATCCATTTTAACACATTATATGCGGATAACGTAAAATCTACACAACTCAACGGAAACTAAACTATTTAGATGCTTTTAGGTCTGTATAAATAAGCTGCAACTTTACTAAAATTAATAGTCGTTTGAGTGTCGGATGCAACTACGTAGTTGGAAGTTTCATCCGTAATTCCTACTTGTTCCACTAAATGCAAATATCCTTACTTTCTCCTTCTATTCAATGTGAAATGCGCGGATAACTAACAAGTTTCATTAAAATATGATAATAAAGTAAAATCCTCCAAGTTTAAATCAGATAGTTTGGGGTAATATTGCAGATGAAGCAGACATTTCAGATTTCAAACCCCTTTGCGTTAGTATTGTATGAATATAAGTTGCATTGCTAGCTATAAAAAAACTAGAATTGGAAATTCTACTACGATGCACCTGCGACTCTGCAATCTAAATAAAATTTCATATTATAAATTATATTATATCGGTGAATAAAACAATCATTAATTAAAATTTTAAAGTTACCAGATGTAATTTATTTAGCCGCAAGCAATTGTATATGAAAAACGTCAAGAGTGACGAAATGTTAATTTAATTCAAAAAGTTGCATAAAACCTTGTATCGCGCCTGGCTATGTATCTTGTAACTATAAGTTAATACGATAAGAAGTGCCTCATTTTCACCACTTAATAAGGTAGGAAAGTTAATTTTGCATAATTATATATGTACGAGGGTTATTTTTCAAGGTCCGATCGGTCGCAAAATAAAACTACAGTACAAATCATAAATTATTTATTTGTAACAAGTACTTACATAATTACTCTATTTTTCTACATAGTCGCCACTCAGATTTAGATATTTGTTGTAGCGTGGTACCAACTTCCCAATAGCCTCGTTGTAGAACGTAGCCGCCTGTGTGTTCAGCCATGTTTGTACGCTGGTTTGCAGCTCAATGTCTGTGCCAAAATGTTGTTCTCCTAACCAGCGTTTAATGTGAGTAAACAGGTGAAAATCAGATGGAGCCAAGTCCGGGCTGTATGGTGGATGACCAAACACTTCCCACTGAAAAGACTGTAGGAGTGTCTTTGTTGACACTGACTTCCTTCCCTGACCGCCTGCATCATGAACATCTGTACGTTCTGCTTTAAAGTTTCTGCACCATTGTCGCACTTTGCTGCCACTCATTAAAGTTTCACCGTACACAGTACTTATTCGTCAATGAATTTCGGCTGCATTACACCCCTCAGCCTGAAGGAATCGAATTACCGCACGAACTTCACACTTGGCGAGAGATGCTATTGTTGTAGACATGTTTACGTGCTACCTACGTGAACACAACTAAACGGAAGTGACGCACGCGATTGACATCCATACTAGTGACGCCGCGCAACACATCTGCTCACTGGTTCATCAGATTTTTAGGGGAGTTTTTATTTCGCGCCCGATCGGACCTTGAAAAAAAATAGCCCTCGTATATGTCGTATGCAATTGATATAGCATGGTGTGAGTATTAACATAACATAACTCACCCCTTTAAGGGTGTCCATAGTTACCGTTTGGGCAGGAGAAAAATGCCATAGTATGATGGTGTTTTACATGAATTTTGAAATCCAGTAAGTAAATCGGCTTTCATATGTGTTAGTTCCGTAGTATAGGTCGGCGTATCTAAATAGTGAAGCCAAAGGTGTGTGCTACACGAGGAGAGATTAATTCGTTCGCTGATAAAGGTATAATCTTATCATCATTTTGTTTTCGACCTTACTTAAGGATTAATCTAACCATTATCAAATTTGATCTATGTGTTGACTGAAGCATTCTAGTACGCGACGTTAAGTTCAGTTATGACGTTGCAACCCATTTTGTAGCAATACTTGCATAGCGTTTGTTCGGGTTAATGTTTGTAAATTACATGATTACGCTTATAAGTATAAATTAATATATGTTTGTTTGTTGTATGTTTGTAATAATCGTTACTGTTGTAATTAAAGTATAATGTTCCTGCGGATAAATGGTTATTATGTACGTGAGACGTCAAAGAACCCATCCTTTCATCAACGACATCATCTGAGATAAAGAGAGGTATTGTTCAAGCTACTGACCTTAGGTTCCCAATTCTATCATAGTATAGTAGTATTATTATCTCATGGCGGGTGACGTCACATGCGCAATAGGTTCAATTTAAACTTAAACCTCAAGATTCACAACGCTACAGTACAACCCACAAACATCTTGCTAGCAATGTGGCTTTAATATGTCGTCACGAATATCCCATTTATTACGTTAGGTAAAATATTGTTTGTAAGGACCCCGTTCATGCTGGCGGTATCTAGAAATTCATAAATATATGAAATAAATCCAGACCTCCATATAATATCGGAGCTTTTACTTGTTTTACTTATAAACAATTATAGGTTAGTAGTTTCTTTATCCGTAAATATTTGCTGTGGCAACAGTGCACATACTCAGCGGATCCCAATACTGTATATACCGAATGTGAACCGTAACTGTCATTGTCATTCTCGCTCTTATCAAGGTCTTATTGTTTTCAGTTTTCCGTTTTAATATTTGTATCAAGTAATAGTCATCAAAACAGTTTTTTTCAAAACTAACTGATAATTAATTTCTTCAGCAATGTAAGTATTTAAAAAGAATGTTCGTTCAATGATTAATTATAATATTTTTTAGAGTAATATTATGAATAAGAAGGAGGTGATTCATAGTCAAGGACGACAGATTGTTTTTAATGTGTTTCAATATTTGAAACGCATAAAAGATTCGGGCGCCTCCAACCTGAACAATTTGCAAGAGTGCGTGGCTCAAGCAACAGGTGTGTCATTGCGGACGGTGCAAAGAATTGTAAAGGAAGGTACAAACAAACCACCCTGCAGCAAGTTCAGTTCACCAAGGAAAACCGTAAATAAACCAAGCCCTAAGTCAACAGTGAATGGATTTGACGAAGAGATTTTAAGAACCGTTATGTATCGGTTTGCAGCAATACATAAACGTAGACCGACTTTGAAGTTAGTGTTTGACGAATTTAAAAATGATTGCCCTCATTACACGGAAAAATTAGGTTCGTTCAGAAAAATTGTTGTAAGAGCAGGGTTTCGTTGGAATAGAACTGTAGATAACAGGAAAATTCTTGTTGAACAAAGCAATATAAGGGCAAAACGCACCATATTTTTGAAAAATCTTAGTAAGTATAAAGAAGAGGGCAGAAGCATTGTGTATAACGATGAAACATATCTGCACAGTTCTCACAGTGTAACAAAGTGTTGGGATGACGGCACCACCAAGGGTTTGAAATCGCCAGTTTCAAAAGGGAAGCGTTTGATAATTGTTCATGCAGGTGGAAAAAATGGGTTCGTTCCAAATGCAGAATTGATAGTTAAGTCTGGTTTGAAAACTGGGGATTATCACGATGACATGAATCATCGCAATTATAAAAAGTGGCTGCAAGAAAAGTTAATACCAAATTTGGAACCAAATTCAGTGTTTGTGATAGACAATTCGTCATATCATAATGTTCTTGTGCATCCTAATCCTACTTCAACTTGGAAGAAAACAGATATGCAGAAATGGTTGAAGGAACGAAATATTCTCTTTGAATGTAAGGAAACCAAGCCTGAATTATATTCCAAAATTAAGGCACATAAACCTGTTCATCAGCTGTTTGTAATTGACCGGCTACTGGCAGAATATGGTCATGTAGTATTGCGTTTACCTCCATATCACCCAGAACTAAATCCTATCGAGATGATTTGGGCGTTACTTAAAACCGTGTCGCTGCATGTAATGTAACCTTCAAAATAGATGATGTATGGAAGTTGGCAGAAGAACATATAAAAAATATTGGAATCAACGAGTGGACTAAAGTATGCCTGCACGTAGAGAAAATTGAAAAGGATTATATGGAACGAGAAACTTTAATAGACGAGGTTCAAGACCTAATTATACGGGTTGATGATAATAGCGATAATTCAGATGGATACTTATCCTCAAGCGATGAGTCTGAATGATGGGGATGAAAGTTTAGGATGTGAACCCATTTAAAATATAATTTATGTAAAATAGTTGAATGATGGTCTTTATTTAGCGTTGTAGAAAATATGTGTCATAAATACATTTGTTTGTACATTATTGTTTATTACTGAGGTGTTGAAATAAAACTTGCTTAAAGAGGGAAGCAGTCTATATATCAAATTATGTTCAGTAGCTGTGACAATCGATCACTTTTAAAGCTGAAACAATCAATGATTGGCTTTCAAAGTGATTGAATCATTTTACATTTTAATCCAATCATAATCAATTCTGTTAAGCATATCCATTCTTTGTCTCCAAAAGGGATTCTTATTGACTGTATTTATCTCGACGCTTCTATCCGATCGTGTTAATCCGCTTCAGTTTGGCGACATAAACCAGTTTTCGATCCGATGCAGCGTCTCCAGTCAATCCATTAGAACAAGTGGATTGTACTACTCGATCGGATCTGAATTCCGCATTCGACAACATTATGCAGGCTTGACGATTTAAATAATCTATGATTATAATATCAACAGCACCTGATCAGGCCGGTGTAGTATATCTAACTTCAGTCGTATAAGCAATATTGCTTTTGTTTAGTCAGAAAGGTTAAGATTATTAATTATTCAAGGAATTATTTTATAGCTAGATTATCGATGAAGTGCGTAAAAAATATATTAATTTAGCAAATATTTCTAAACAATAAATGAGGTTATGTAAAAAATATATAACCTGACAAGATGCAAACCTTAATTACCTTTCTTTTCATACTATAACTGTTCCTCTTCCTTCAATTCTACAGCACTGAATTGTTGATTCTATGATCCATTAAAATAAAGCACGAGATATATGCAATTTATAATAATATTAATATAACAAATGATATAAAAACCTTTTGGTATTAATTAAAAATTGTTTTTGTTTTGTTTTGTTTTGTTTGTGTTCTACTAGTGACTATAAGTGATAAAATATCTTGTGTACACTGATCCAATCAATCAATAATCTGGGGTATCACATCTAACAATAAGCTCAGATCATTTTTATAGAAGAGCAAAAATCAACATAAAACTATTTAAAACACATTCCTTGGTTGCTCGACAATTTTTGCTCTGGCAACACTGGACGTGCAAGCAGTCGATGTTTTCTAGTCTCACTTTTTGATTTTGATTTTTAATATAGCTCCTCCTCGCGCAGGTTTTTTTAAGGTCATCCGTCATGAGGTAATAATACTACTATACATAAATTTAATAAAATAAAGTCTTACCATAAAACTTTAACAATACAAAAAAATTCAAAAATGAAAGTTTCAAAGTGTCAGAATACGGATGCCTTGCCAAAACAACTATCAGATATACAATTACCGAACTCACATCGTATTTAGCCATATGGTCCTATTTAATTACAATACATATAATATATAACAGACAACTCTAACATTTATTGCCCAAAACCACAACAGACCATTTTTAAAACCTCTTTGGTACAATTTTTGCTAACCTCAGTTCAAACATTTATTATTTACAGTTCTTTTTTTCTAGTTATTACTATTTCTTTAACAAGCTGTAATCGATAACCGTGATAATTGTTTTTGGATTTGATTTTACGTGTTTTATTGGCTACTTTGCAATAGCCGAACTCATTACATTGTACACAAGTTTCTGTTAAATTTAAAAATTGTTAAAATAAGATACCAGCTAAACTGCTTTGTGTATTTGCGCACTATGTGAAACAACCATTACCATTCATGTAAAATATGTAGTTATCCATAACCTATAATTTTTAATCAGATTGGAATTATAACAACCGTAAAGGCCTTAGTAAACGCCGTGCAATGACGTCCAAAACTGTTGGTGATAGCTTTTTAGAAATATTTTGCTTTATGAGTATAACTAACTATACCCTCTTCAAGATAATTATGGGATGGAGTCAGTAACAGTAATAAAGTGCTAGAGATTATAAAATGTGAACGTAACTATCAACGTAGATTTAATGATATTAGGATTTAGTGTGTAGCAGTTGGCAGTTCTATTCGGTGTTGCGACATTTTTTACTTCTTTTACTCTGACATTTCTAATTTTATGGTCATTGTTTAGTATTGGAGTAAATCGTTTGTGCTTTATTTTTGCTAAATAAAACAGTTCATTTCAGAACTAAAACACTTTATACATTGCAAGTTTCGAGTATTTAACATTTAGAATGCTTAAACATTTAGATTCGCGCGCACAAGAAATGGTTACTTCTCTAATTTAGTACTTTGAGAAAGAACGGGATAACGGTGGCCCATTTTTCCTTTTAACAGCTGTAGGTGACGTAAGTAACTGAATTTTGTGTTTTACGTATAATTTTTTCATATCGAGTAAAAAATTATATTTATTATGAAGTGCATTGTGTCATTGTAAGGTTTAAGTGAGGTTACAACTTATAATTTTTAAATCAATTGTTTATATTAAATTATATTAAATTATTAGTAACTTGGTCTCCAAAGTGTGTTAGTGATTCACATTCTTGATCACCGCCAAAGGAGAAACTTCGTGCATATGTAGTCTAAAAAAAATTTAAATCTGATCAGGAAATATAAAATAATTTAACCATGACAACGCAGAATTTATTTGAATTATGACGTTATCCCATATTTAAGGTGAATAAGGTATATCACTAAGGCACATTATACGTGCCCGTCGGAATTAGCAACTTGAAAATACACCATAGTGGCATTGCAGTCTCACTAGCGTCAACAAATACATGTGCCTGCAGAAGACTGTAAGTCTGGATGTTTTTTCCTATGAAGAAGCATCTGGGTATACAGACTTCGTTAACGTGAACAAGTAAAGCTAACCATTTCTTACAGCGCTCGAAAAACTCACCATTTACATTCCAATGAATGCCTGTTGTCTAGATTTCTTACATTATAATTGTGTTTTGTGCAAGAAAAATGCATGAGTAAACCGAGTGTATCGAAAGATTCATTACGGATTTTCTAGATTTGTCGCTTTATTGGTCTAATTTCATACATGATTAGCTTTTCAATTTCTTCGTTAAAGCTTATCGAAAATGTCAACTGATCTTCTGTGATCTACCAAAGCATTCTCAAAACACGTTTCGATTCGTTACTTCTGGATAAAATAAGTTATTTTGATTGTTATACGTTTTCTTTCTGTATACATTTCAAAACAGACTTCTATTTTACAACCAATTGTGAATTTTAAATCTACCTTTGGAGCGAACCTATTTTTCAACTATCGCGATTCCTTGTACCTCTTAAACAGTCTGAAAACTGTCTAGAAAATCATCCACGCAATAGCACTTTATAACACTTTCTGCGACTAGGAAAATTATCAACAAATTCAAAAGTGTTTTTATTTTTTAACTAATTAAGCTGATGATGGTGAACTGGCTGAGCCAAGTGTAGTAAAATTCATTAAAGGAATTTTAGGTCTTTCATTAGGGCTGTTTTGTCATAGAACACGTTGCAGGTTTTGATCGGTTTCTATTATTTTAATTTTGTGAAAAATTACTTACTGCCACCGAGTAATAACGATATCGAAGAAATACAGACAATAGTGTCACGAAAAGGTTTGACCCTGAAATTATAATTAAGTTTAACGACACCTCTTCCACATTGGCTGGCGTGTCCAAAATTATACGGGCATCTTCTGTTTTTTTTGTGTTATAGCTACGCGTAACAGCAAGTACAAAGTTCTACCCTAACACGCTTTACTGAATTCGTTTTTATTTGCATGGTGCGCATATCCTCTTGTTTGAGATTATTGCAGTGTAGATGCCTATTTTCTTTTCTACCGGGTTCTCAATTCAAACGGTCTTCTACACACTCCAGGCAGAGCATTGCCATTGAGAAGCTAATCGGGAACTCTAAAAAGTCGGATTTCGATAAAAGATCACCTTTGAAATGGTGACCAACTCTGGCAGTTGTTTATTCGAGTATACGTATTGTTCTTTTATGGTCTTTGGACACCAAATTTACAATCGGTAACGTTGCAACATTTTCAACAATGAAATAGGCCTTAAGCATAAAATCAACTTTATGTTCCGACTCACAATCATAAATGTGGTAACTGAACTGCTACACCTTCCTCGTGGAGTTTCTCATAAACACACGATTCTAATAGTTTTGTTTTTGTCGGTACTGGGCCGTATGTGCCTACTTTAATTTTTAGTTAAGTGGATACAGTTATATCACGCAGGCCCAATAATAGTACGGAGGTAGTTTTTTATGGTTGGTAACAGGTAACCTTTTCAAGTGTGGGGATTTTACGGTTATCTCTTAAAATGACAACGTTTGTGTATGGTGAATTAAGGTTTTAAACTGTTCAGACATTTTGTAATCGGTAACGCCTGCGGTTTCCAACCTCTACAACATTTGACTTTACAATGCTCCACCCGAAGGTACTATATTGGCCAAGAGGCGAGTTTTTACTCAGAAATTTTGAATTTTGCCGAACCCTTGCTGCTCCAAGCAATGTAGGGATCTTTAACGTGGGCGACAATACTCACACGTGGAACCTATATTTTGCCTCTCATCCTAACGAGAGCGTATTTTTATGGAAAATGCTTGTCTAATATTTTTCAAGCGTTCCGTGTCGAGAATCGAACTCATGACCTTGGAATCAGTAGTCATACACGAACCTATCTGATCCACCAAGTCCCTTTTGGTTTTCAGCCGCAGAAACGTGATATTATTTGTGAATGACATACTTTCAGTTTACCCTAAATATAAAGGTATTTCGATCTACTCACTTCAGACTGCTTTGTGATTTCTTGTTCAATAAGGTTGCAGAAGAACCTTCATCTAGTAAGAGAATACTGAAACGGACTTTGATATTCCATGCAGTATCACGGAAACTATTCGAAATAGCACCTATTTTTAACTTGGTGATACGCGTTACTTTCAGCCCTAGGTTTATTTATTACTTAACCCTCATCTTTTGTCGAATGCAGCAAGAGGTGGTGTCTCAGTTGACAACCATCGATTTTGCATTTATTTTGCTTCCTACATGACCTGCTGCGAATGTGGTATTTTAGACGGCATCTGCACAAGTTTGTACTTTGAATATGTTTCCAGTGGTCTTCAATGCCGACATCTAGAAACACTTTGCAGTGGTACACAAAATGTGTTTCATTGAAACAAAAGAAATATTTCTTTTAAGTCTTTTTATTATCAACGGGGCTAATAGTTTTCAGTAATTTTCTCTGGTGATGAGCATGGAAATAACGAATGTTATATATTTTAAACTTTTCAGTTTCTCCCATAGCTACCAGAGTATACTACTGCCCTACTGACAGATTTCATTACTGAAAACATAAAGCCCCTGGATGTTTGGATTGACGGAGTGGAAAGTTTTTTCTGCTTCTGGATTCATTAGAGCTTAATCTTAGCGGGCAACTTCTTTACAAGTTCCTGCAGAAGAACTGGATGCGACAGGTGAGCACGTTGTCTGACTGAACGACATGCTGCGTTGGATTCCTAGTCGTCGTACAAAAATCAATTAGGGTTTCTAGTTTTTCAGCTGTAGGCGCTGGTGATACCAGTACATTTTTAATCAGTTTGTTTATTATCGCTTCAGGACGACCGTAGAGCGTGTGGAGTTTCTTCATCACATCCAGTTCGACTCAAGGGACAATAAGTAATATTTTACTGACTTCAGGGCGTTGCCTTTCAAAGATTGCTGTAATCGAACAAGGGGCTTTAGAGTTGATATAACAATATACTAATATTAGGCCACTGTTCCGGTTTGTCAGAGCATTGCGGTAAATCATGTGGTATTACCTGCCTACTGGTTAATTTCTCTGCAGTGGCTCTTTGGAAGGTATAACTATTTCTGTAACACCGTAATCGGAACGCGCGTAATCAAAACGACGCTTTTCGGTATTTATATAGTACATGAGATTTATATCTACGGTAATAAGACGATCATCTGCTTTTAACGCAGGTTTTTTTCCGCTTCAATACATATTGTTATTATCGTTTGCGATGTGATCATGCAACCGCTTCTTTTAATCGCAACATAAAGCGGATAACTGACCGGCTAAGTTTACCTCGTACCCTGATCATCGGAATCTTTTTTAGCTTCAGTCTCTTTAAGCACTACGGCTAGGGACGGCTCTTTCAAATTGAAGTTGAGGAAAACATGATTCGCTACGACAATAGTAGTCATTGCTCGTGTACCTCCTTTAATGCAGTGAAGGAATTTACTGTTGTTGAAGTTTTAATCATTTTATGCTAACTAAACGGCTCATGTTATGTTTAGGGTTTGACTGGAATTCTGGGCAGACAACAAACACAGCTGTGGTACTTAAATAGATTACATGCATCCTCGATATTGCGTTTACTTCATCGATCATAGAATTTTCAGCTAAATAAGCCGGGAGGTTTAATTCAGGCGGTCTCACTGGCACAGGTTGTAAATTTTGGTTAATAGCGTTACGAACCTGCTTCTGTACCCGCGCAACAATGCTTTATATTTGTTTCGAACAATCAGGTTCTAAGATGGAGTCGCAGTTTTCGTTCTTTAACAAACCCATTCCTAGCAACTCATATTTTCCTTGCATGTTTTTTTTTCTGATTATTGTTTTTTATGTCTAAAGCGGGTTGTTCCTCCAAACATTTTGATCTAAGTTTTAATTATGACTTACGTTTGGCGATACTAGAACATGAAAACTTAGCTATTGTTGAAATAGGAGAGCATTTTGTACAAATTCAAACTCGATGAATAACAGATTCGCTTACATCCGCCGAAGAATAGTGCCACCAACATATCACAGTTATCGCAAGCAACAACGTTTTGTCCTTTGACAAACAACGCAGCTGGATACGGTTACTACTTAAAATAAATATGAATTATGCAATGTAATTGTTTAAATAATGAAATATTGGACTACACCATGGCTGATTCCACTTGTAAAAATAATAGACAGTAGGGTGTTAATGTTACTTTTAGGTTCCGTTAAGTACAGTAGGAGTTTATTACTTTGCGCGCATGTTTCAGGGATTGCGTATAACTTTTCAACAAACTGACATTAACGTATACATGTCAATCTTTGCAAATCTATATAAATAATTTGGAAATTAAGTAGTAGTAAAGTTTACAGAACTTCATGCAAAGCTCTGGAACACAGATCTAAATAATTCTGCTGTCATGAGGATGAATGGTAATTTGGTAGTAATTATTTTAACTGGCTTCTGCTGCGCTGAGAATTTTATCCGTATATGGTCGAAAGCTTGCCTTTATTAGGATTACTCTAATCGTTTTAAGCCATAAATCTTGTGCACATTACAATGCCAGTTTATCCCATCAAGCAATAAAAGACCCAAAAAGCACGGAACATTCAGAGAATATCTTAGGTTTGCAATCTTCTAACAGAAACCAGAAACATTTTCTCCGCTGAATTCACGAAGCAAATGTCTACATACAAACTGCCAGAACATTGTAACTGAGAACATTTAACAGAGAATAAAGACCCCAGGGGATTTAACTATTTCTCCAGTTATAAACATTCACCTTTCAGTAGGTAACACAAAGACCTTCCTCAAGACAGGGGTTCTCCTAATTGTTAGAACATTTTGCGGCATGTTTGCCCAAGCAAATATATTTACTCAACTATTAACAATTTCATCAAAGCTTTGCCCGTTATCAAGTACTACACAATAGGTCATTCTCATTTACAAATGTAAAGAGTGTTTCTTTTTAAAGAGTGGGTTACCAGTTCATGCAAGAGCAACGTTAGAAGAATCCGAAAAATTGCAGTCGAGGGTTATTGAAGGTTCAGTACAAAATTAAAATATTTTCAACTCGATAGCGCTTCGAGTTAAGCTGAAAGTCGCCATTACCATCCTTAGTTTAAACGAAATATTCAATATAATAAAGTATTTTTAAGTGAAATTTTATTGAAAACCGTACCTTTGTCTAAGGCAGTTTTCAAGGTATTTTGGATTCTTCTAAATTTTTTACATCTTGTTACTTGTATGTGAAGCGGGCCAGTAAGGAAAGAACGAAATTAGTTACAGAATACTCGCCTGAATTACAGTAACAAGGATGGGAAAGAAGTAAAACTAATGCCATGCTTACACAGTCGGGAAAATACGGGGTATAAAAAACGAAACGACAGGACACATGACCCAATTCTCCCTTTTTATAGCATCTGTACCTCAAATGATAATATCGCCAAAATTTGGCGACATCAGCACATTGCAATTTTCAAAAACTATTGTGGAGGTTTGAACCTACTCAACCTATTATGCATATCACTTGAACACTGTAACCTATGGTCTCAAATCAGCCAAATACTTGGCCTTGCGACTTATATAAGAACTTGCACATATTGCATCTGTGCATTTCAAAATTGCACCAAACGTTTTGATCTGATACATATGTTAACCATTGGTGACAAGATATGGTCCTGTGGAAGAAACAACATAATTAATCTTTGAGTTGGATACAATTTCTAGCTCTGGTGGGTTTGTTATGAGAAAGTGGAACGGCAACCTTCTGGCGGTTTTAAAGAACTCGCCAGATTCCTTATGTTGTAGAGGAACATTCCTGTTTAATGACGCAACAGGCAGTTCTTAGAAAGTTTTGAATTGGTAAAGGCAACCTTTGGTGGATGCTAGGTGGTTCCCAAGAGATGCAACAAAATGGTAATTTATTTTTCGAATGACATACTCTGCATAATTTTAATTACTTCTTTTCAATATAACTGTATATCATATTTTGAGCTGGAAAAACTCTTACACTTTAAAGTTCATAATTACAACTCCGCAAGCGCGGTATACTAGACACCACGGCAGTTGGTAGCGCTAATCTTTATACAGATTTTGGCGCGCCCATCTGTCAATGACGTCACCAATATACAAATTAAATGCGCAATTGACGGAAAATATATATTAAATTCGCAAACAGTTATGACAATAAGGTACTCACTAAAATAGGTCCAGATTCCCACGAAGTACGCCAAGCGTCCTTCAAGATGGCTGGACTAGATCTCAGGGCTCCATTCCGGAGTGTTTAAAAATGGTGCTCCGGCGTGGACTGCGGTTCGGGCAGGCTGCTACAAATTACCTCTACCTATGTAGGGAACGAATAAGGAAACAGGTATAAGGGGCGACAAACAGATAAGCAAGGCAAGGATCTACATAAATACAAGATAAAGACACGATACGATACCTGACACGACCACACCGTTTGAAGTTTTTTCAAGCCAACAGCCACGTTACACAGTCCACCGGAAAAAACCCCACTTTTTGTCCTTTCACGCGTCGGCGCGAAATTATTCGTCCAACCCACTTTTGACGTGACGGAAATACGCGCCCCGAGTCTTTTGAATTTAAGGCGCAAAAACACCTGTACATCAAAGCTAAAACTAAAGAAATATTTAGTGCCAAATTATTGGCACGTAACAAAACTTGCCTTTTGTCGCCACATTTCTTGACTTCTGTATACATAACCAAATACGCAAGAATTGGATGTGTAATGAACTTTGGGACACAACTTACCAAACACCCATATAAAAAGAATTTTAGTACTAAAGTAGTCAATTTATGTATTTTACTTCAAATATTAACATCTCTGGTATATTTTCCTGCCTTAGCAGTAACTATTAGGAATTAAGGGTTTTAAATTCAGATACTACAGAAATTACATTTTAATTGTACATTATTAAATATAGTGTTGAAACAAAATGATTTGCATGTGTGGTTGTGTATAGTTAAAATATACACAATATAATGCGTTGCCTACTTATATGGTTTTTCAATTACTACGTGGTATGATAGAAACGTCGAATTCCACAGTAAGGATTAGTGCTGCAGATATTGCAATTAGAACTGGTGTTCTGTTTATAGTGTATAATTTACCGCTTAATCTTTGGTTTTGTTTGTACTGTACATAATTTACCGCTAAATTTGTTTTCATTGAAATTTGTTGATTTATTTACGTCCGCCCGGTGTATTAAAATGTTACTTTATATACCGTGATTACTCCAAGCACGTGCCTGTACAAGTGCCGCGATATAAACTCTGCTCTCCGCATGTGCAAGAACATCCTTCACCTTGGAAAACACACGAAGCATAGTAGTATCGATTTTTCGTTGTAGCAGGCCGCATTAACTGCATGTTCTACGTTAGAACCATAGTACTCGAAGAACCGCTTTTCGTTCAGAACGACCGCATGACAATAAATGTGGTTTACTTTATTAGAACCACAAAGAAGGGCCGATATTCGTTTGAACGGCCGCAAGAATAAATGTAGGTAAGTGTTTGGAGTAATTTTTGCCTTATTTAAATCCTTAATTATTTGCTTGTTTATTATCAATTATAATTTATTTTTGTATACATGTCCACTTTTCTCTACCATAACTAGCTATCGAAATTTACCACTATATAACATTGGTTAACTTCTTACCGGATTTGAATAAACAACAAATTTCAATTGATATTTGAATTCACAATCATACCGCTTATCAAAGCATTGACAGTTTTATTTAGCATCATTTCTATCGTTTGAGTTGTTTACGAGCCTTTCTTGTTATCTGGTTTGCTATTAGAACTTGTAATAGGCTTACGTATTTGTTATCGCGGCAAGGCTATTTTAAATCATCGAAATTTCGTTTTTATTTCATCCGCTGTTGTATTTATCTAATTTTTAACCATGGCAAAAAAGTTGAAACGTAACTGTTTTCTACGTAATATTGCAATTAATTCGCTAGAAGAAATGTTTGAAATAGCGCAAAAATGTACCGCTGAAGCAACCTTTTTGACTTATTTCGCGCAAAGTACCAATCTATCGATCGAAACGGTTCGAGAAACTTTTTACACACCATAATTGGATAGGAGGTGCAATTTCTTTCGCCGGTGACGCCGATGAACAATTTGAAATGGATGACGCTATTCGTAAACGCTTCGATAACCATTACTTTCAAATAAAAGCGCTCTATTTCAAGCTGTTTACCAGCCAATCGTTGTCTCGGGTTAATGTGTCCCCGCCGCTAGATACTTTGTGCTGTTGTTTTTAAAAGAAAATATTAGTGACAGGGAAATATAACAACAACGCACCTTGCCGGCTAACTGCTGGGGTTCGTTGAAGAGCACTATAGGCGTGGGTTTATATATGAATAAAATTAGGGCCACTTAAGAGCAGAAAATTTAATGAGAATATAAATCTCAAACGAATAACTTGACTAAATCGGAAATATTTTGGGCACCACCTGTTTTGGTAATAGACGCAGTGACACATTCAACTGGAAACAGGAAAATTGAGTGTCAATCATGCGTATGTAAAAGATATCAATTATTATAAATAAAGTAGTCGAGAGGTTAATTTTTAGCGTATCGTATATAATGTCATTTCAAATAATATTGAATACAAGCTCTCATGCTCAAGTAATTCAAATAAATAAATATGTAAATCATAAAAAGTGATTATTATAAACTTCAAGAGTATGCGACTATCAACGCAGTTACCATGGTTACCTCGTTGTTACAAACAAAACATAAACGTTTACATATATGTAGATTTCAGTTGTTAAAAATTATGGTAACAATAATTTAAGCAATAGAGTAGATTAGTACATTTCCAGCTGATAATAATATTAGGTACGCTATTTTAATCTTGTAAATATTTAAATATAACATCAAAGAATTTCAATAAGATTACTAGCAACGTTATACACACAAATACATGTTATAGGAATCTACCAACACCTGATTCTTCTGACAGGCTGATAGTAGCATCAAAATAAACTAAATAAGATAAGGAAAGAGATATACGACCTTGTTATCCGTTAACTTCGTATGCTGAACACGACCCTTGACGGTGTATAACAGATGTGCATCCGGGCGTGTTATGTTACAATACAGATGAACAGGGTTTCCAAGATCGACGGTAAGTGTTTGAAAGTAGATTCAAAACTTGTTTTACCAGGTGACGATGCGGGAATGTTACTTCCGCAATATTGTTGTGCTGTATCAAATCTCCTGTCCAGATTTATCTGGGCTTCCAAACTTACAAGTTCCAAACTTCAAAAATTTCAAACTCCCAAGAGTTTCCTAAAATAACCAATACAAAGGAAATTACAATAGAGCAAGATAAACGTATAATAAGATATTATTACTAAATACTTAACCCTGTAATAGGGGAACACGATAAATAAGTACCCGCAGGTACTTGATGAGATAAATGTGGTTTATTAGCCACGAGTGCTCACGGCACCATCAAATCCAAAAATGAATATCAATTCACCTTATGTGAACTAGTTTGAAAGATAGCGCAGCGCGTCCGCTCTTATCGAACCTTCACGTGTTTAACAACTATATAACTGTTAATCAATATTCAAAATTAAATTTATACTGGGCGATACGAAATTGTAGGCCGATATAATAAGATATTAAAGAATTAAATAAAAGGAGCATTTGTAAATGCTACAACTTTAAAGTCAAAAGTGTCACTTCCTCCGCTGACGCTTCCTACGTTTGATGGGGAAGGTTGTTTGTTTGAAAGTTTTATTGACCGCTTTGATAGTTTGGTTCATCTTAATAACGATTTGTCGGACATAGATAAATTTTCGTATCTTCAATCAGCACTAATAGGTTCCGCGTTCTTAACCATTAAAAACTTTGACCTTGCAGAAGCCAATTACCCTCTTGCCTACAATAAACTTTACGAAAAAGTCGTAATATTCGTCACATTACCTCAGCTCTATGAAACAATATAAATAAATTTCCCAAATTGAATTCCGATAACCCCGCCGGTTTGCAAAAATTAGTTGATACTTTTGTCGATAATTTACAGATGCTTAAAAAATTTGATAGAGCAATGGGATTTTATTCTTGTACAAATGATTTTAGATCGCCTTGATGTACACATTGCCCTTAGTTTTGAATTGCATCAAGATCCGACCGCTATCCCATCTTATAAAGGGTTAATTGCTTATCTGGAAAATACATGTAAATCCTTATCGAATTTGTCGGTAAACCATAAAACTGATTTAAACAAAGTTATTCAATCCAGCAACCCGTCTAAGCCTCTATCCGCCGATTCCAAGTTAGTTCAGACGAAGTCTAGGGTTAATAAATGTCCGCTTTGCAAACAAGATCACAATCTTTATCGCTGTAATGATTTCGTTAAACTTTCGTCGCAAGATCGCTACAACTTTGCAAAGAACCAACATCTTTGTATTAATTGCCTTAGCAATTCTCACATTTTAAATAAATACCAGTCTACTTTTTCATGCCGTCAATGCAATCAACGTCATCATTCGTTATTGCACTTCGATCGCGTTTCGTCTAAACCCGTTTTCGCTGCTAGTAACCAGGCTCGCTTGAGCCCGGACACCGCCGCCTTTAAGGTATCACCTCGCACTACTCCCGCTATTCAAGACCGCTACAAGTCTTCCGCTCCTCGTGCCTCTGAGGAATCATCGACTTCGTTTAGCTGTAGTTGTCCGTCAACTTCGAATGTCGTTTTATTTAATTCTTTAGCTACACCTTTAGTTGTTTTACTTTCCACCCTTCAAGTGGAAATTGCTGATTGCTCTGGTTCTTTCCAAAAATTTCGCGGTTTACTTGATTCGGGCAGCATGTCTTCCGTTATTTTGCAAATTAGTGTGAAACGTTTAGAGTTTCGTACTACTCCCCATTACCTTGCCCTTAGTGGTTTAGGCTCTATGCGCTCTGCTGCTTAGCATGGCACTGTCGCCGTTTCGTTCAAACCAATAGGTGTTTCTTCACCGATTATTAATTTTCAAGTTGTAGTACTTTCCAAAATATGTGAAAATTTACATACTTCTAATATTTCTTTAGAACAGTTCAATCATTTGGTTAACCTCAAGCTAGCTGATACGCTCTTTGCTCAATCTGGACCCATTGATTCCTTACTTGGCGCGGATATTTTCCCCTAAGTGTTATTAGACGGTCGCATCCAGGGTGCTAGCGATCAACCTGTTAGTATTAATACCATTTTTTGATATGTTTTAATGGGAAGCGTACCTTCCTCGACCGCTTTTGAAATAACTAACTTGTTTTGTATGACAGATTCTATTTCCCCATTAGAAGATATTGTGGCTAAATTCTGGGAAGTTAAATATTTTTAATTGCAACTCTTGTGGTGCTTCCTATACCTGAAAAACTGCTCTCAACCGGCACCAGAACAAATGTCGTGGTCTAACATTGTCCACGGTTAAGCTTATACATCCGTCAGCAGCAAAGTACTTAAGCTGTGGGTCTTGCGGTATCGCTTTTACAAGAATAAACAACTTACCGTGGCACAAGGAAAACAGCACGGTATGTCATTAAGCCGTAAACGTTCAGCTCCGCCAGCTGTTAAAGGGTCTTGTACGAAACAACCACGAATTATGTGTAAAGTATGCGATTTCGAAATGGAAAAGACTACTTATGCCGCACACTTGAGAAGCAACAGACATAAAAATGCATCAGTTACCGCTACTGGCAAAGTTGGTGTACAAATGTTTAGCACAGCGTTTAGCAGCCGTATGGCTAGCTATCGCATAAAGAACGCCAGTGTCGACGATGGAGTGTCCGAGTTTCTTTGGAAGCAGAAAGAGCGGTTTATTCGATTACTTAATGAAAAAAGAACACAACATACAGCAATAAAAGTCTATTGTGAACTCTACAGCGTCTACACAAAAATGGGAGAAGAGACTACTGATGTGAAATCCTTTAACACAAGAAAACTGGAAAATATTTACGAGGTCTTAAGCGAAACCATGAGAACAAAATCAGAGGAATTTGAAACACGTGGGTCTGGTTGGTCTTTGGAAAAGGTGCTCTATTTAGAAATAAATATTTATAAGTATAAATCGATGTGGGAAGTTCTAGATTAAGAATAAAAATTGTGAATATGTATTTAGAAATGTGGTTTACAAAATTTAAACTATATTAGTAAAAATAGTCTGTAATAAAAGGTTTTAGGAATGGTTTTTAGATTTTCTTTCAGGTTGAGCTACAGGAAAGTCATAATTTAGAGGGTATGGATGTAAAACGGTAACAGGTGGTCCTATTTTAAATCTATTTACAGATTCGGATTCTGCGTAAAATTCTAGACTAATTTAATGTATCGCATAACTAAACAATTTATAAGGACGGTTAGAAATCGCTGCCGGTAAAAAATATGAAAATGAGGGTAGCTTCCGGGGGGATGATGCAATCTAAAAAATTCTTAGAGATTCGGGTAGCTGAGAAAAATCTAATATTAATTGATACCAAACAAGATATATTTATCTCGAAAGATGAGCTAAACAAGATAGAAAGTATGGTATGACATTAACAGCGAGTATTGGTGCGGTGGCTGTATGCTCGCTAGAAGGTATGTGTGTAAAACGGTAAGGGGTAGTCCTATTTTAAATCTGTTTACAGATTTGGATTGTACGTAAAATTCTAGACTAATCTGACGTATCGCAAAGCTAAAAAATTTATGCCGACGGGCAAAGTCACTACCAGAAAAAATCTTAAAATGAGGGTAGCTCCCTGGGGGATGATGCTATCTGAAAAACTCCTAGAAATTCAGGTAGCTGAGAAAATTCTAATATTAATTGATACCAAACAAGGTACATTTATCTCGTGAATGGAAATGGCTAGTCGAAGAAGGCTATTTGGTTCAGAATGTTAGCGGTAAAAAAATCTTAAAATTGGGATAGCTTCCTGAGGGATGATGTTATGTAAAAATTCCTAGAAATTCAGGTAGCTGAGAAAAATCTTATATTAATTGATGCCAAACAAGACATACTTATCTCGTGGGTGGAAATGTGGAGAAAGATTTATCTCGCGGGTGGAAAGAAGGCGGGTGTTACGTAATCAAAATGGTTGATGTGAGGGTCTCCAAGCAAGGAGAAGGGCAAGGAGGGAGCAAGAAAAAATCCATCTCCTCAAATCCTCCTTATGGGAATTTACATGTAAATTTGGTCCAGATGTGTGTGGAAATGTGGATGCTGATGGAAATATGGTCACAGAAGCCCTGATTTTATACTACTCACACTTCAACCAAAAAATGCATATAATTTGCCTTGATTGAGCCTCGTCGCTTGTACAAGATTTGTAGTCAAGCTAGTTCGATTTATAGAGGGTCAATTATATCATTTCTACCAGTACCGGTAGATAATTAATTAATCATCAGTAGGATCATAGTAAACAGCAACAGTGATCGAATTGGTTGATATTATTCGTTAATACAACAGGCGAGTTTTCACTTCCGATCGCGATAATTAAATGATTTCAAAATATTAATTGCTGAGATTTGAAACTATTCTTTAATATTTAGTTTTACAAAAAACAATCTAATTTCTATATCTGTTGTATTTGTTCTTATTAATTGTTTTCTTTTCTCATAAAAACATGGAATCATCCCAATGAACTAAACTCTCAGAACTTGCTTTCAATTAAATACCTCTTTAAAGACGTTACATGAAACGTTTTCGATAATACGCAAATTATATTAGAAAAGAGCAGCTGAAAGCATTCCATTTGGAGTAATGGCCCGACATAACTATCAGCGGGTATGTAGCTACAAAATTTACTTATGATTGCTTAAAGCAAAGACGGTTCCGAATTCAATTCTTCATATTATTAATAGATTTTCAATTTGCTCATCCACAGAAACAAAACCACTCAAGGATTGAGAATTTTATTAGACGCCTCTAGTAATCAAAGGTTGTTCAATCGGAATCCTTATGTTATATCAAACGAAAGCATCTGTTTTTGGAATAAATTAAAATGACAAAAAGGGATTTACAACGTACAATTTAATTTTCATAAAAGTTAAGTGCATTATAAACAGATTTTTTCTCTAAAAAGGGTGGATTGTTTTCGACATTAATTGTAGAAGGGACTCGTTTCATGCATATTCACCCTTCCTGGCAGAGAATAATGCCTAACAATTACAAAGCTGCGGGGAATCCTTTATATGCTTCTCTTTAACCACATACGTCCTTTGCCTTTATAGCGAGTACACAAATTCTGCCACAGGGTTACAAAATAATATAAATATGTTGCTGAAGGGAAACCACTCATGTCCAGAAAATAATTAGAGGGGTCACATTTTTATTATAAAACAAAAGCTAATTGCAATAAAAGGTTCATAAAAAATGTACATACTTATAACTGAAGTCAGGTATAGAGTATGACCTGAAAAGTTACACCATTTTACACTTTGGCTACATTTATTGAAAGTACCTACAAACTACAACGTGCTTTGGTTTCAAAGATTCATATTAAAATGGAATATTTGATTAAAATAATTGCTGATACTCATTTTCAAGTTTACAAAACATAAGCAAATTTACGTAGTAAGAAATATGCTACTGTAAACCATTGTTCGTCCGCAATAGCAACTATAAAACCGCAACTACAATATCGCCTTTAGCTAACATCACATTAAAATTTAACAAAAATTTGGCCTTTGTTTTCATTAACCAAAACGTGAGATGATACTATTTATCAGACGTTAATATCATTCTTTTGAAGTTAATATACTTACCAATTCGCATCAAATTATTTTATCTTAATAAGAATTTTACACTATTTCTAAAGAATTTGTATGAATAAGTAAAAGCATGTACGTATTTATTTATCAAAATAAGCACCCGTTTTTCTCTACACAAATTCGCGCTTTTGCCATTTTTCCAATGCTCAGCTCGAAGATACTACATTGCCCAGGAAGCGCGTTTTATATCTGGAAATTTTGAATTTTGCCGAATACTTGCTGTACCAAGAAAAGTAGGGATCTTTAACGTGCTTGATAGCATTCGCACACGGGACCTACATTTTACCTCTCATCCGAACGAGAGTGTAATTTGTGAAAGATGCTCGCCTAACATTTTTCAAGTCGCTGTCATATGTGACAACTAAAGAATACTGCACGTTTTATGACTTCAATTCTTCGAATATTGCTCTTTCAAATGTATAATACTTCCGACCCTAATCGGCATTGATTCACTCACATACACGTACATACTTATTACTTAAAAAATCTAGCAACACCTTTCTCACATTATTAGAAAACAAAATTTTGTATACAAAATCAAACTTTCAAAAAATTGTCGCTATATACAGAAATATGAAATTTTTTATGTTATACTTATGTTTTTAACGTCTTTAGTTTGTAGAATTGTGCTTGCCTTTTATATTTATACAACGCCAATTTATTAGTAACCTCAATTTAGTAGGTACTTTAGTTATTAATATTGTAATAGCGTTTTCTTATTGTAGCACTTTTGAAAAAGGATAGAAATATATCCGAAAATTTAGGTGATAAAAAAAAAGTATTCTTTAATCCAGCAGACCTGAAACCCACAACTCCTTACAAATAAACATATATATTCATTTTGGGGATATGTAACTCCTCCCGACGCAGATGAAAATTAAGGGTTCTACTTAATTTTTAAAACTTATTGAACCTAAGGGTTCATTTATTGTTTCTTTATTTACCTTTGTTTCTTGTTTCCTATGACTAAAATTCGTTTTCTTGTTTCTATATCTAATATACATTTTGTACAATAAATATATAGTTAATAAAATTATTACAATAATTAATAAAATTGTCCAAACACTTATGTTTTAATAATATAATTTTGGCACTTCTAATTCACTTAAGTGTTCTTCATACTGTCCATTAACTTTATAACTTGGTTGAGATCGTCTAGGTCTAGATGCTCTAGTTGCATTGGTTTCTTGCTGATTTCGTCGTCTTTGGGTTGTGTAATCTTGAACTGTAGTTCGGGTAATTTTGCGAATTCCTTCGTTACTGTTAGGTCTTGGTATACTCGAATAAATTCGTTTCTTAATTTTAATTAGCAATCATTTTTATGGTGATTACTTTACTTCTAATTAATGCTACATTGTTTTCGTTTTAGTTGCAATGGGTGGTTGCTATTACTTCTTGCGAAAATACAGCAATCCATTTGTTGTCCGCAACTTTTTGAATTTTCATATTCATAATTTGTACTGGTTTTGGATCACAATTCTCATAGTAATTAGAGAATCTTAACAATTGTACACCACTAGGGCTATCTGTTTAAATAGCTGTCGTGGTTAATGATTGACATAAATATTGACTCGGTGCTACTTCTTTGCATTTTTCATTTGTGAAGCCACACCTAAGTTCATTTAGGGAAAGCAACTTGGTTTTAGGGATAATAACTTGTTACTTGCTAGTAATTTTTATAGGGAAAGCAAATAAATTATAATAATTGTAAGTGTTAATTTCTACAATTGGGATTTCTATTAAAAACTTAATTTTATGATTCTTTACATAACCTTTTACTATGGATATTTTTTCAAGTATAAGTATGGTAGATTCTGTTAGATCAAAGGGTAGTTTACTGTTAGTTATAAGTGATCCAATTTTTAATAATTTATTTAATAAATCAATTGGTTCTATAATACAAGCGTGTAATGTGTTTAATTTAGCAAATGTTACAGCGTCTTCTAATGTGGCTAAAATTTGTTGAGTTACAGTATGGGTTGATAACATTTGATTAAATATCGTATAAAATCTTATTAAATCTCGCATTCCTAATATTGTGGTTTGCATGTCACTTTTAAAAGTTAATATTCTGTTTCTTATACTGTCTTGGTTCTTTACTAGCTTTCTTAATGTATCGTTAAATTTAATTATGGTTGATTGAGTTAAAGGTGGTGAATGGGTCCACGATTGTTAAAAAGTTTTGTGCTTCTACTACCAGAGTTCCTGCATGTAATTTTTGAAAAGGTTTATCGGGTGTTTTAGTTAACATTAAGGGTACTTTTGGGGGTGATCTGTCGTATTTTACTCTGTCACATAATTCACATTGGTTGATAAAATCCGTGGTTAATTCTTTCATGATCTTAAAGTAATATGTTTTTACTAGTTGTTTTAATGTTTCGTTGATTCCACAATGGTTGGTTTTGCCTCCGTGTTGGTTTCTAATTACGTCATTTATTTCGTCTGGATCGTCTAAAGTCATTAATTTTTGTGTACATCTGATAATCTCAGGTCCTGAATTAATAAATAATCTAATATATAATTCTGAAAATCTTTTGTATAAGTGTTCTGTGGTGAAATAAAGGTAAAAACGTTTTTTCTCTGGGATATATTCTTTCAAAATTTTAATTATCTGCTCCTCGTTATCGTCTTTCGTTATTTGAATTTGATATAATTTCTTATTATCTGTTTTTGTATATTTTACTGGATTGTGGTTGGTTAAAACTTTGGTAACTATAAATTGATTTGGTTTTGTGTCTATCGCTTCATTTAAAATTTTAATTGCAATTTTCGGTTAGTCGTTTTGCGTTGAATGTATGGTGTTTATTTTTTCTGGGTCACCCCTAATCTCTGTTTCGTCTACGTTACCTATAACTGACTGTCTCTGTCGCGTTGAGTTGTATTCTACTTAGTGCGTCTGCGTTATTGTTATATATTCCTTTTTTGTATATAATTTTATAGTTATATTCTTCAAGTCTAATCCTCCATCTCTGTAATTTTGAATTCGCTTCCTTGAATTTGCAAAACCATACTAATGGTCTATGGTCCGTGTATGTAAAATGTCCTTCCATAAAGATATGGTCTAAAATATTTTGTTGCCCAAATTATTGCTAATAATTCTTTCTCAATAGTACTGTACTTTTGTTCTGTTTCATTTAGCGTCCGTGATACGTAGCTGATTGGTTTATCGCTACTTACTTTTCCTTGGCTCAATACTGCGCCTAATGCTACGTTAGATGCGTTGGTTGTTAATATAAATGCTTCTGAAAAATTAGGGTATTCTAATGTAGGGTGGTTTATAAGGATACATTTAATTTTTTCTACTGCTTTGATAAATTCCTGGGTGTGTTCGATCTTATTACCTTTCTTTAAGCAATTTGTTAATGTTTTGGTTATTTGTGCGTAACCTTGATGAATTTTCTGTAATAACCACTGAGACCTAAAAATCCTTTAATTTTTTTATTAGTTTTGGGTAATGGGTAATTTAATACTGCATTTGTTTTATCTGGGTTTGGCATAACACCTTGTGGGGTTATTATGTATCGTGAAAATGGTACTTCTTTTTGTAAAAATTCCCTTTTGTCAAATTGAACTTTAAAATGAGCTTTTCTTAATCGTTCAAAAACTTCTCTTAACCTTTCGATGTGTTCTAAGAGTGATGTCGAATATACAATTATATCTCCTAAGTATACAAGACATGTGTATCCCTATTAATATGTTATCCATAACTCTTTGAAAAGTCGCGGGTGCGTTCTTTAGTCCAAACGGCATGCGTTTGTATTCATAGTGTGTATGTTTGTTATAAATACAATGATGCTTTTTTACAAGTTGAACGTTATATTCATTAACGACTTAGTTTCAAAATAATCAAAGTTAATATTCAATAATTAATAATTAAAATCAATAACTAATATTTACAAATGAGTAGCTTTGAACCACTAGCAATGCTAAAGTTATGAAGTTCTCAGACTGACTGGCCATCTTGGGCTCTTGAGGGTATTTATGCTAACCCTGCACCTCACATTGCTTGTGCAAACTGCAGATCTCATGTCTGCTATTTCTTGATACAATACAAAGTATTACATTTTAAGAATCTTAATTCTAGTAATTGCTCTCTTATTGCCTACTGTGACCTGCACCTGCAGTGTAATATTACGTCTGGAATACAATGTAACTGTTTCCGTCCTCATGTCTGGTTTGTGAACTTTCATTAACCTTTTATTATGTCCTTAAATTATACAATGTAACAATAATTCTTAAGTCTTAATAATTTCATTTAAATATACATATATATTGATTTGGGGGATATGTAACTTGCGCCGCAATTTAACCAAGTGACCCTTTATCAGGAACCACAAAAGCAGTTTTTCCTTACTACTTTCTTCTAGACCCACTTTGTATCCCGCAATATTGCAAGACCTGTATCTGCAACCTGAACAGACTGCACACAATGTTGCAAATCCTATATTCTTTTTAAAGTTGCCATCACGGACCACCAATCATAGTTTGAGATGCATCGGAATCTAGTAAGGCCGCAAACTTTAAATCATTTATTTCAATATTTAAATAAAAATAGACTTCTTGTAAATTAAAAATGCGTTTAATGGTAACGCCGAATAATAAACAAAAATTCTAGATGTTCGTAAATTAATGTGAGTCATGCTGCTAACTTGCAAATAAATTCTTCAATGTAATCAAGCGCTCATATGATAACACATGTGTAGAATGTTCGCAACCAAAGATGATGATGCACTCTTCAATTGATATAACCGGGAATCTCAAAAATATATGTCTAGCAATGAAGCAAGAATGAATTCAAGAAGGAAAAGAAAACAATAAAATAAAAAGGAGCAAGAAAAACTCTAAAACAATAAGAATTAATTAATTGATTTAACACTATTTACTTACGACTCGCATTCTGTAAATAACACAACAATTGGCGTCCTTTATAAATCTAGGAAACACAGTCTGCTATAGCACCATATGTCCATTTCATCAATCAACAACGATCCTGTTTGACAGTGAAAATTAAAATTAATGCACCAGTCAGTCATGCAAATGAGCATTCCTGCTGTAGATAAAGTATATGGAGACTAACAGTGAAAGATTATAAAATGTAAGGCCGCTATGTCAACTCAAATATTCCGTAGTGCCTTGCAAAAATATCGTACGTACTACAACTCACATCGTTGACAATCAAAGACAAATATGTTGCCAGGTAATGGATAGTGAAGGAGTTGGTACTAAAAGCAGTGCAACTCAAATAAAACCAAACAATCAATTTAATCTGCTACTGATAATAGACGAACGTTTATTTAATAATATGAATATATTCAAAACGAAATATATACAATGCGTTTATTAAAGGTACGTTCTAAAATACAAAAGGAGTAATTATTGAACGAAAAACAACAACTTGTTATATCTGCACAAAGCTTGAAGATAGTATCATCTAGCGTTACACAGTACATTTATAGGAAATAAAGAATAATCGACCAGAGTGTCGGTATGCATTTCCTAGAAAACCTGCGAACCTGTATCTCATACATATGAGTTTTTGTTATCGTCACCGAGATATAAAAATTCAGACCTGTGTTCTTTCAATGCTACATGAAAAATTAAAGCATTTGTGTTTTACGTGTGTACGAGGCTTTAAAATTATAATTTGAAGTTGCTTAGAAAAGGCGTAACAAATTAAGAGTGCGCCGGCTAACTACAGCGGTGTGGCAATTGTCCCTACAGAAACGCGAAAGAAATGGAACAAAAATCAAAAATGCATCAATTAATAAGGTGCAATTTCAAAGGGTGTTACAAATAACCATTATCTTGAAAAAGTTTCAACCTGTCTTAAATTATAGACGCCTACCTGTCTGGTCTAATTAGTGAGAAACTTCTGAAAGACAATTATTACTAGGGATTTTAATAATGTCGACTTCTTGATAGAATAGAGTTTATGTTACAAAATCCTACACCTTAATTTAAACAACAAAAAAACACAAACTTTTGTTAACTGCGTCACCTAAATCTATTTTATACAGAATCATCTCATTTTCCCGTAAACAGGTAGAAAATTTTAAAGCTACCGCAATCAATTTAAATATCAACGATATAATAATGTTCCTGTAAATAAATACACACAGAATTGTAAAATTGCGTATATCAATTTATGTTAAATTAGGCATAATCTTGATGATTCAACTATAATATTACACAAAACGTCTCAATTTTCAATTAAACTTGCAATGCCCAGATTTTATATCTGCACTAGAATGAACACTCTACACTACTAGTGAACATTGTATAACTTTACCAATATTTTTCAAACAAGCGTCGTACGTTGATGCCACCAACAAAAGAAATTTCTACTTGGTTACTAGCTCAGTGTTGTCATATTGTGGATAAGCCAGAATTTACTTAATTTACTATCGGGTTTCTTGCTACAAGTCTTTGTTACTTTGGAAACAATCCTGTTCATTCTGTGTTGTTGAGTTCTGTTGAAAATTCGCGGATCGCACTATGGTCACTCCCATTTGCTAATCCATAAGAAGTGAACTTGACTAACCTCTCGACCGTCACGCTCACATCTATTTTTGTATATGGCTTGGCAATAATTAATTAATTGTTTTTCGTCCACTATCTAGCGTTCCTCACTTTTCGCACTTTTTATGCATTCCGTGAGGGCGTTATTGCATAGCCATCCTGATGCGCTTGTATTGAAAGAATCACGTGAAAGATGCGTAATGTCATATGGTTTACTTATGTTAATGTCACGTGCTTAGCGTTATCCCCCCTTTTCGGCCAGCTAAATAGAAATGTTGAAACATTTTACATTATATTGAATTTGATTAAATTATCTTTAACCTAATATTTGTGAGTTTTATTAAAAAAGGGCGCGTGTTTTTAAGCAATTAGCTGCAGTGTACGAACGTGTTTATTATATTGTTCGGGATTTATTTGTATTATAATTACACACATGTTTCTGTAACATTAATTTTACTTAGTTTTACTAAAATTTGTAATAAGCTCTCTTATATATTTGGGATTATTATGGTATGGAATGTGTGTATTAATAATTTCGCTGTTTTTGCATTGTAGTTGTTCTAAAAACTTTCTTAAAATGGCATACTATAAAAGTTTGCTTCTGTAATTGTCTGCTTACCCAACGATATGGGTAATTGTTCATGCATATATCTTTATTTTTGACTTCATAATACATAATATTAAAATCTGTTATCTCTTTGTGCGGTTTTTGGAGTAATTTATAGACCTGAATAGCATTCAAATATGTATAATACAGAAATAAAACTACGATTTCTAGTTTTAACTAGAGCTAGATTTCCTTTAATAGAACTCAAATTTTTTGTTGTGCATATTCTTTATCTTGCATTACACTTCACTTTCTTTAGATCATTATTTTTGGGACCTTTCCATAAAATGATAATGACAAAAGAAGGTACGGATTCCTGTTTACATATAAGACCCCAGGTTAGGAAATGGCCAGTTGAAATAAGAAAACCTAATTTGGCAAAACGACTAACTGACTTTCTAGGCCTGTGGTGAGCAAAAGATTGGGAGTGGGGGTAACGACTTATAAACAAGGTGGAATTTATGCGTCTAATCTATGAATTATAGATGAAACAATGTACGTCACTGTGTCCTGTCGTATGATGCAGATCTAAATAATACAATTGAAAGTGGGTACAGACACCCTTAAGAACGACTAACCTCTATGAGTATGATTTTAAAACAAAAATTATCAAGCAATATATTTATTTACTCATCAACTGCATAAAAGTTGCACTATAATGCATTGAGCTGTTCCTGTAACGTAACATCAACACTTTGAAATACTACACCCTCAAGAACGACTAACCCCTACGAGTAGGATTTTAAAACAAAAATTATCAAGCAACATATTTACTTACTTATCACCTGCATAAAAGCTGCTCTACAATGCCTTGAGCTGTTTCTGTAACGTAACATCAACAATTTGAAATATTAACTAGGGTCTGTTGAATCTGTTTTGTTCAAATCCGTATTAACCAAACGGTGGATAACTCTCTGAACCACTCAACTTTATTCTTGAATATCATATAATGTACAACAGATTTTCAGAAGAATGTTCTCAAATAACAACACTCTAAATTCGATAATTGATAATAGAAAATAACTTCAATAACTGTAAAGATATTTTATTAATTTAGTTTCATATCAATTCAATACACAGTATTTGTATTAACGTTCAATGTATCAGAAATTATGAAATACTTTTTGCGAAAAATAATATATTATCTTTACATATATTTTAGGCACAGTTGAGATAAAACTATTGTGTTGTGTAAAAATCAACTGATTTAAAAGCAACTGCACGAAAAAGCACTAACGCATAGTTAAAATATGTCACTTTAATATTACTTTCAGCTGTTAAAATGCAAGAGGCAATATTTTTACACCTAAGATTTTAAACAACATTCTAAAAAAATTCGTAAGATCTTCATTGCGATATACTACCAAAACTTGTATATGCTTATATATCATAGGTCAAACAATTAACTTTGATAATTTATTATATTATTATTAAGTGATTTTTATGATTAAAAAAACATAGTGAATGCGATGAACACTATTACTTAAGATTTTAATATAAGGTTAAAAGTAGTTTAAGCACCAACGGCCTCTCAAATGAATTTCCTAATTTTCTTAAGCTGAAAATTTTACGGCACTGTGGACTTCTAATTATGAAATGCAAGAATTTAGTATAGCAATATTAAATTATGATGTACGACTTTTTTTGTAGGTTATATACCTCACGTATATAAAGCAACAAACATCAGCCGTGAACTTCGATGCACATTGCACCATGTGAACAAGCAAGTAAAGTTGAGGGTTGCCAGCTGTTATTATCAAACAATCCTTAAACGAATCGGATTTGAAGACATAAAAATGTTCCATTATTAACTGGAATTTATTTTTCTTTAAGGCGATTTTCGAACCGCATATAAGAGAAGATGGAAACTTTCAGTAATTATAACCAATATAAAACAAATTTTCCATTATACATTTTACTTACGTTGTTAGTAGAATCCTACCACAATCGTAGCATTTATTTATTGTAATCTTGATTACACTTTAAATTCTTTCCTAGTACATGCTAAAGTGCTTTCGCATTAACCGTACATATATATATATATATATATATATATATATATATATATATATATATATATATATATATATATTATAACATTTGACATTTATCAAAGGTTCTACAAAGGTAGTTCGCTAGTGCTACTGATAAAACCATAAATTTTCCATTTTATCAAGCTATACAAAAAGTTAAAAACACTACGGTTAACAAAGATTGATGAATAGTTACTTGTTGAAAGCATAAATAGGATATTACGTACTAGAAGTACAGCGTTTGAAGTTTATAAAAGCATTATTATTTGTTTGCATATACGAAGGGTATCCAATGCATCTTCGGTTGAATGTGTATAGGTTTTGTCTTCAGTTTAGCATTTGTAAATTTTGCAGGATACTGTATGCCAATTATAATTTTGAGTTTCCTAAAATAAGATATGTTTAATACATTTAAAATATAAATCAACATAAAAATTTTGTAATGTCAAATAAAATGTAAATAAAAACAAACAAGTTCTAAAATAGTAATTAGGTAGATTTAAGTTAAGTTAGTTGAATGCATCCCTTATGTTATATTAGTAGTAGGCTAGAAATAAGTTTGTTTTTGTTGGTTGTTATGGTGATAATGGTTTTAAATGGAGAATTAATTATAAAAATTTTGGAAAAAAGTTTGCATATAAATTTTTGTGGATTGATAAATTTGTTTTTGTAAAGAGCTTGTACTGAGAATTTATATCAAATTAAATATACATGTTAATTGTGCATGCATTTTGATTCAAAATAATAAGGTAAAAGGAAAGTGAAAGTTAAACGACGAAAATTAATTTAAAGAAAGAAGATTTCAATATACCACCATCGGGGGCATCCTTTGTTGTGGTTCAGGAGTTGCAGCTGATCAGTTAATTGCTGAAGTATAAGGTGTTCGTAGTTGTAGAGTAATAAAACAATTAGTGGTTGAAGTAGTTCCATAAGAGAACCTAAAACTAGAGGAAAAACATTATTGTATTTTATACTAAGACATATTATTTAATAGGTACTCACTGAAAGCGATTGAGGCAACTTTGTGTATCCTGTTCCAATCCTGTACAACCAGACACATTCAACGGAGTTACAGGTATAAAAGTTAATATTATCTACTCTTCATATTAAGTAATTTAAAATAAATTAAATTTCAAACGTTAACTAGAATAAATAATTGCAGAATAGATTTATCAATCTTTGTTTAATCGGTATACGTAAGCACGACTTAGAGGTTAAGTTTGATTTTGATCGTATACGCTTTAGGTGCTTGTGTTTCAATACCTGTAAGGGGACAAAGAACCTACTTCTCCTTACAGAGTTAAAATACTAGATACAGTTTCCTGAGAAAGAGTTTCAAAAGCCGTGGCATAATTGAATTGAGAGAGTTTTATTTTAATCAATTACAGACTAACACCATATTACAGGTTGCACCTATTATTTTACTCGAATATTTAAGCATCATTACATATAAAATATCAACATACATAACAATATATATAATTTAAATACATATATATATATATATATATATATATATATATATATATATATTGCAGTGGTCTTCTTGGAAAGAAATCATGCTCCACGAATTGGGCGCCATAAAATTGCCGTGGTCTTCCCTGGAAAGAATCATGTTTCACGAATTGGGCGCCATAAAAATGCAGCAGTTTTGCCTGGAAAAAAGCCCTAAACTCGTGCCCCACACCTTGGGTTTCATAAAAATGCAATGGGTTTCTAGATAGAAATCATTCTCCAGCAATTAGCGACTAAATAAAACTTCGTTACAGGTTTTGTGTTTTGATTATAATATTTTCTAGCTTGATATTTATAAAAATTGCTTCTCCAAGTTAATCTACCACGGCTAGCTCTGGGCACCACTTCCTATGATATACTTACCCCAACTACACATTCTTTCAACACCTTTATACACAATAACCTACAAAAATAAAATAAAATCCTTGGACAAACATACACTCTTTTATTCATATGACATAAATGATTATTCAGACAATTTCAATATTTACATCGTCATATTTACAATAAATCATTTCACCCTTTCTTTTTCAATTTAAATTGTTTGTGAGTTATTACACTTCAACCTTTTTATTTTTCAAAGTAGATGGGCTTATCGTGAAACCTTAAATTTACCTTTACTTTGTTACGTTACTTCGAGGCAGCCACGTTGGGCGCCAAATTTATGCTACGTTGGCTGGTAGCCGTGCGTAACCCAAAGAAAATCAAAGAAATGACCGGGCTCAATCGGAGATTAAGGGGGGTTGTAGAAAGCAGACCAACATACAATGTACGCGGCCGTAAGGAGTTAGTAACAATACCTGCAATAAAAAAACTAGAATAGTAAACCTGCAATAAAAAAAAAATAGTCTTGCAAACCTGAAATAAAGAAAAAGCATAGCATGCTGATCGAGCATAGATTGTTCAGTACTTTGTAGAATGTAAAAAAAAACTGTTTAGATAATCTATATAATATAACAACGGTAAAAGCAATACAAAAATTTTTAGTACAAAGTGAGGTAATATTGGGGAGTAGCAGAAACGTTTCCTCACACACCAATTAAACATAGATCAGACAAAATTTTAACAAAAGATAAATAGGTAAGCACAATTGATATGAGTCATCTAGTATTGTTTTTTTTATAGCATGCAAGTCTATGGTAAAGGGTATCAGAACGACAAAGATATGGCAAAACAACGGATAGATATTTAAAGTAGTAACAAGTAGGAAATAGTTCAACTTACAAAAGGTCCTTCAGTAACGCTTCCTTGCAATTGAAGTGTGGGATTCACGATGTCCGGCACTAACGCAGCACTTCACCCTTGACTGTGAGGGTGTTGATAGAACTTATCACACGTTACCCTAATCACACCTACGTATTTCACTGGTGTTAGCAGCAGACATTATCACGCGACGGAACTAGGTAGCATTGATAAATTTCTTGTTAATTCTATTTCCCGAGACAATAATTTAGAAATATTTTGTAGCACTAGTTTAATTTCAACTGGGACCAAATGTATATTATTTTTATAAACATCCAAAAAAAAAGTGAGAAACTTCAACCAATACCTTTGTAAACCGGTAATCGGTTAAATTTCGCAAATAACGAAATTTGCGCAAGCAATGATCTATTTTAGATACTTTGGGGTTGTAAAATTCAGTAACTACAGTATCAACTGTATTTGGATAATCTAAAGTATGCACTACTCTGATAAAAAAGAAACGGACCGCGAAACTAGATCGCACACACAGTTTAAATATCAAAAGACAAAGCACCAACAAAAAGACACAATGAGTAAAGCACGTGTATCACTAGAATAAGTCCGTCAAAATGTTCCGTAGAACACGCGTGCAGGTCGAGTTTAACAAGTTCTATCACTTTTATTTCCAACAGAAAATTAACTAAAAACACAATTAGTAAAGCACGCGTAATCACTAAGTCCGTCCGTCAATGTTCCATAACACACGTGCGTCGACCAAACACGTTCGCCTATTTAATATACAACTTTTATTTCACAAGAAAAACAAAGCAGAATCGTGTCGTGCTTGTTCATGAACAATTCGAAAATTTATACCGCATTAATTCTCCCTATTTTCAAAACAACAAGGAAAACAGTATTTTTACCGTAATTAATATATAGGAACAAAGAACAAACTACAACTGCTCATCTGTTTATATCAACTCGTTGCTATTACAACGTTTTATCGTCTATTATCTACACTTGTATATCCACTCATTATAATACGACGCATTCGCCTAAGGAGTTAATAAATATAGAATATAGAAATAGTAGTTACCGAAATGTATTTACTAATTGGGTAGTGTAAAAAGGTTAAGCCATTAAAAATGCACGTTACAACTTGGTCTATGGTCAGCTCAGTATAAACCTTTTTTCTTGATATGCATAAAATATTGCATGGTCAAATTACTCTAAAGAGCCGTTTACTCTTTACATCAAAAATTATTTCTTCTGTTTTTACCCACTCAAATAATTATGGAAAATTGTCTTTTATATACGGTAATCAAATTAATTTTCATTTCATAAAATTTTAACCACATACTTCTAAACACATCTAGCCTTATAACACAATGCCAGCACCACAGTTTAACAATAAAACAAATTCGTTACCTGGCGTGTTTTTCAGACGCACCACCTTCTCTAATGACCTCTACGTTCTCACTCCTACATGGACAGAAATTTCATCTCAACTCGTTCATCCAGTTCCCCCAATTATTAGTGGATGCTTTTCATACCACCATGTATCCAAATCCAAATTATCTCAATTTAACGTGCCACCAGCACTCTCGTTCAAGAAATACTTGGTTCGCTTACCTAAGTAACATCCTGTTGTACTCGTACAATTATTTATACTAATTTATTTTCAACCCGATTAATCTGTAAGCACCAACTCGTGCATCTACAACACTTGTAACAATGTACGACGGACTGCACTCTGTCGCGACTTTTAATTTTAAGTTATGATGTCTTCACGATGCTACTTAATGTATTTGAAGCGAATCAGAAGATTATGGAGCTCTACCACCCCTGGCAAAAGCTTTTATAATCTTCAAGCCCCTTCGTTAGTCACGTATTTCAACAGCTTTTGCTGAACTATCACATTCGTTACAAACAATTCTCAAAATTCTTCCACACAAATATGCAACGAACTCTCAAAACTCAGAATTTACTCGTTCCACCATGGTATTACCGTGAAAAACTAGCTATCAGTTGTAACCGTCAACGCGTACTCCGAAAATTCATTCCTCTCCATATCTTTAACGACCTGCAAAACACGACCATAGTGCCAGCGTCTCTATTCTCCTTCTAGTCATGCGTTAATAACCACTATTTTCTGTCTCACTCGTGTTTCCCTCACTTTCATAAAGCGCCACTATCTACGGTTACCGTTCGCTCGCTAAATGTGCGCATTGAAAATCGATATCGTCGACAAACATCTTGATTCTTTGTTTCCGCCATTTGTATGTTAAAATAAACTCGTCTGTCATGCGCTTAAAATCTGCTTGTACTTCTATCAGCTGATGTATTCTCTGTCTCCCTTGATTGCTTGCTAACGACTCTCCGCGCCTTAAAATTATTGATTTTTGCTTCACAAATAACACTCGTTCGTTAACCTGGTTTTTCCCGCTGTACAATACCTTGAAATGTTATTGCCTGGTGTTATAGCTTTCAAAGAAATATTTATTGACTTGAAGCGCTCATTCTTTGAACTCCTCGACCGTTTGGTTATATTATTTATCTACGAATTAAGCTAACGCACCTTTTAGTTTGCAATGCTAAAATATTCGTTGCAACCATTATTGATTTTTATTTACCGCGAAGCTTTAATATTTGCCTGCGATAGTCAACCTTGTATTAAATTAATGTTTACAAATTATTGATTTATCCCTACCTCAAAGCTTTAGTATTATCCATGGTTGTATGCAGTTACCGTATACAAATTATTGATTTTCCCCTACCACGAAGCTACATAAAAATATGTCATACAACACTAAAAATTTCTATATTTAATTATCTAGCTTGTCTTATACTAAAGTATGCAAATTATTGATTTGAAGCGTAATAAATAAATTATTATTTTCCTATTCTACAGGATTGTTATAAAAATACCTTCTTGGCCTATTTACACACGTTGACCTTTGACCTACACAGTAATATATATATATATATATATATATATATATATATATATATATATATATATATATACTATTAATTGTTTACTGAACGACTACCGCTCGAGCACCTCACCATGGAACCAATGCCAGGGAGGCTATTCAGAAATACTCTATTTATTAATAATAGCCCTATGCCAGTCGTCTGCTGAGGGGGACCTAGAGGACATCCTTTCTCTGTAATAAGACAATGCTTGTAAAAACAACAAACATTGCTTTGTAGATAATCTGTTTATAAAATATTCGTTTGATAAAACGAGGTAACTTCATTTCTGAAGACCATATTTGCGATTATTCTATACAAACATTATCCAGTTATTTGAAAAGAATATGAATTCAAAATAAAGCTGTCATTTCATATGTATAGAAATTTAATGCTTTATGAAGGAAGGAACTCAGTAACGGTAGTGATACCATTTGGCGATTTCAAATGGCCTTAGAATGTCTGTTTAATGAGCATGACTATTCATGGAATCAGAACGTACAAAACACACAATATTAATTTTGTCCGTTTAAGATTAATTTTTTCCTTTTTCATCTGGTCTCTATTTAACGTAACACCAATGCATTACATATGTTTTTTTATTAAATGATGATATACGAACTATTTAGAGTGATTAAAGCTACACGAAACTGCATTGAGCAAACACATATCACAAAATACTTGAAACGCCAAAGTGAGGTTAAACTAAATAAGCTTGCGTTCACCAAATGGAAGCGAGAATTTAGGTTACAATGGCAATACCAATATCAAGCAGAAAATATTCCATAGGTACCAATTAAACTGCAAATATGGTCTAAAATGATGCTCTGAACTAGTAAAAGGACGAAAAGGCCCGAACAACATTTACACAATTAATTTGCAAAAAAACCTGCAGATATTTTTAAAGCGAGAGCAATTCGTTTTAGAAATTATTTCGGGACGAAAATCAACATCCTTTTTTTACGTAAATGTACCAACAGGCTGTGATTATAACTAGAAAAAAAAGCGTTCTCTATTAAGCAGTTTCAACTGTAACGCTCTTCGCTTAATTAACTCCAACGATATATGCTAATTGACCTATAAGAATTTTTTCATAAATAGATGCCCTTCATTCCTAACTGTCGCTTCCAGCTGCGTTATTAATAATAGCAGAAGCAAAAACCTAATGGAGTTAGTCTTTGTAATTTATATACAAAAAGTAGAAGGTTGAATTTTTTCTTATCAATCTGAAATACAATTTTTCCCATTTAATAGCTATACTTCTCATCCGTACAGCTTCCTCGGTTTTCTAAATCAAATCTTTTCAATACAAGTTGTGTTTAAAGTGCCACTTAGATTTCTTTAGTTTCTCCGTGAAAGCAATTTTCAGTAAATTTGTAATTAATTATTGTTCAAAGGAGTGTTGTGAGACAACACAAGTTCGCCGAATTTATGGTTTGGCACAAAGTAAGCGTACTAAGAAACTTCTACTGAAATCTATTAAATTTAATTAAATTATAATTAGTCGAAAGAACATCAACTTCAAAATGTCTAACAGTTTACTTGCGAAACCTCAATTTGACAATTCGCATGCAACAGCCAGGAAACTTCATGCATTCAAGAGGACTTTGTACTATTATTAATAATAGAAGGTTAATTAATATGCATTTCTTGTGCCACATGTATTCATTAAACATTTTCCTTCATTATTGAGAATCATAATTTTACGAACACGCTGACAAAATAAATTGAAGTTGAACTGAATAAATTGAAATCCGACACGGTCCGCTTGACAAATGTTAGGTGAGCATTTTTCACAAAAAATACTCTCTTATTCCGATGAAAGGTAAAATGGAGTTCCCGTGTGAGTGTTTTCACGCACGTTAAGCATCCCTAACCATACTTGGAACAGCAAGGGCTCGACAAAGTTAAACATTTTCTAGCCAGTGTTTCTGGCAGTGTATTATCTTCGGATGGGGCATTGAAAAATCAAATGTAATGCCTAAGTATTGTCCTTTCACCCACTCTGTATGCCTTTAGTGGTTTTGAGGTATAGTCCTCCTATTGAGTTTGTTTTGAAAACGTCAAGAGTGCCCGATTCATTATGGTTTACTCATGGTATTGTCATGTGCTTAGCGTTACCTCATGTATTCAGCAATATAAATGAATACATTGAAACATTTTACATTGTATTGTATGATATGATTATATTAAGTGTAACTTGATATGTGTGAATTTTATTAAATAAGCCCTGTGTTTTAAGTTATTAACGAAATTGTAATAATTTTATTTTTATCTTGTCTTGCTACATTGTAAACTTTAGCTGTTACTTTGTCGTTGTTTCTAATGAGTGGTATACAAATGCTTTCTTAACTGTATGTAAAAAATGCTTGACATTGAAATCTGTTTTCGTTTTTGCAGTTTTAAAATAACTTATGGATCTGAGTTACGCTAAAATACGTATTAAACAGAAATAAAACTATGCTTTTGTAGTTTTAAGTTTATGACTTGAATTCCTTTTAGTAGAACTAAAAATCTATTAAACTACTATGCTTAATGAACACAATTAAACAAGAAACCGGAATTATTCAGGGTACATCAATATTAATTTTGTCAGTTTATTTTCTCTTTTTTCATCTGGTTTCTATTTACCGTAACGCCAACATATTACAGGTTCCCCTACATTTGATTTTTTAATGCTTTACCTAAAGGTACTACGTGCCTAGAAAGCGAGTTTTTTACCTGGAAATTTTGAATTTTGCCAAACCCTTATTATTTCGAGGTCGGGATTTTTAATGTGCGTGACAATACCCGAGACCCACTTTTTACCTCTCACCCGAACGGCGTACTTTTGTGAAAAATATTCGTCTAACATTTTTCAAGCGGTCTGTGTCAGGAATCGAAACCAAGAGCTTGGACTTAGTAGTCGCACGCTAACCAACATGAAACAGGCCATACCATTAACTTTGACAAGACGAAACTTATTGCTAGAATTCTATTTTTTTACAATAGAAAAATTAGAGAATCCATAGAAATCAATAAAAATTCTAACAACCTAAACAAAGACGATGGTTACTTTCTTTCCCCATTTGGAAAACAAGCCTATGTTCACGACAGCGGAACTGTGACGTTCACTGATCCGCTACGACACTCTTCTCTATTCATGATCGCTCATGCATCAAGTTCTCGCCCTATATAAACTACCACTTTTACTACTTTCACCAGTTACTTCGCCACAAGACACCTTTTGCCTTTGAATGGGCTAGTGAGTTCGCTAGTTCATGAGTAACACTTCTCTTTACACTTTAACTTGTCTACTTAATATTATTATTCTTATCTTTATTATTTTTTTATATTTTTTATTTTATTACTTATTTCTTGCCCTGATGAAACCCCTTACAAAAGTAGGCGAAACGTCGACCTTAATTTATAAAATGATACGGTCCCAATCCGGACCATAAATATTTACAATTTACCTCAGATTCATATAAAAAATATTCATTCGACTTAGATAGCATTCTTATTAATATTGTGCTGAAAATACCCTCCAGCAATGAGTTAATAATACTACATTATACTGCAAAAGCCACAATAACTTTTGGTCAAACTTTATAGTTCGAAGACTTTTTGCAAAAGCTTCGTGGTTAAAGAGTTTCTGTTGAAATTTCTTTTCTTTAGCTAACACCTCTATGAGAATTTGTCAAATACCGCAACATCTACTCCAAATTAGAATTCTAGCTCTATCTACTTTCAATGGATTTACCATTAAGAGCAGTAAAGCAAGGAACTATACGGTATTGATTATACCACATACGAAAGGAATGAAGAGAGGTTTTTGTTCATTTAAATTGCGAATGTATTAAACAACTTTCGCTCCTATTACCTATATCTCTGCGAGAAGGTTTTATCGTTGTCCTAAATTGAATTTTTTATAAAAGTTGTCTTTTGAGTAGCACTTTTAAGCATAACATCGGTCTTTTAGCTCCTCTACGAAAGCAATTTTCAGTAAATGTGCAATTAACTTATTGCCCAAGGTATTTCTGTAAGAGGAAACAAGTTTGCCTTATTAAACGTTCAGCGTAAAGTAAGCATAATTAAGAAACTTCCAAAAAAAAATTATTAAATGTAGTTAATCTAGAATTGAGATAGAAAGTGCTTCAGACTGTTTACTTAAAAAACTTCAAGCTGGCGATTTCAATCAGCAAGAAACTAGGTGCCTACAATAATAATAGGGTACTGCTTGAAATGAATTTGCTGCCATTTGTCTATACATTGGAAAGAAAATTTTGTCACGTTGACATGTTAAAAGAAAAATGATATTATCACATTTGTAATAATTTGAAATCATAGTGTAATAATCTTATTACTTTCAAACCAACCGAAGGCAGTGGTTTTGATTGGTATTCAAGCCATACCTTGAACGATTACTTACGTTTAGCACTGGCCTCTACTACACGGAGAAAAAGGATATGTGTAAACAATAAACTTTTATACGTCCCATACTATCTAGATTGTATAGCGAGGGTTGACCCTCTGAAACGTAATAATAACAATACAAATAAGAATGTAATTTACCAGATTGTAAATACAAATTTGTGTCTCAAGTGTGGTATCATTAATTACGTCAAGGGATTTTCTACTGCATGATGTTACTACAATGTCAAAAAGCAGGTTAATTATATCTATAATAAAATGTAACAGTACCCATAATAGAAGACGTTACAATTTATGATATACTGAACTAAATATTCTCTATTAGTTGTTCACCCAAGATATTAACGACTACTATTTGAAAGACAATGCCTTTATATACTGATAGTATTGCCATTATTATAAAACTGAGTGTAACTAGTACAAATAGGCCGCCACTGCAATAAAAAAAAGGGGTAGATGGGATTTTATATGTATAAAACAAAGATGTCATTTTACATGTAATCTTCTCTATATGTACTTTATATGAGTGGAGGAGAGACAGACATACCACTTATTATACACGTCATTCTAGAGTAAGCAACGTTGCACAATACTTGCACATATATTTTGCAATACACAACAAATCCTTTTACAATATTAGCACAAAGTAGTCTTATAAACATGATCCATTTATTACGTATATGAGAGATAGACCTAATACATAGTGCAAATTCCTATCTTCAACCCATTACAAATAGACATACAAATCCTTTTACAATATTTGCACAAATATTTTCTAATTAACGCTAGAGCAAGCAATGTTGCACAATATTTGCACAAATTAATCTTTTTAAGTCCTTCAAATAAATTATACCTCTATGCGTTATTTTAAAAATTAGACGTAGATGTATTGCCTATAGATTTACTATTTTATATGATATATTTGCCAAAACTTAGAGTAAGCAATTTTGTACAATATTTAAACAAAGTAATCTATTAAACCCTTCAAATAATACATACCAGTATACACCATTTTTACAAATTAAACGTACCATGTGTTACCTATAAGTACCAAGATTTTTTAATTTTATTTGATATACTTGTTAAAATTTAATTTTTTATACAAATGAGTTCAGTATATTTTGCAATTTATGGATAACGTCACACTATTTGCAAACAAGTTTTTATTTCCTTTGCTAGACATATACCGGGTGTAACAAAATAAGTGTAAAACATTTCAGGGGGTGATTCCTATCATAAAAGAGATAGGGTCTTTCATATAAAGAAACTTCATTGGAGCATCTCTTGTTAAGATACAGGCCTCTAAAGGGGGTACATTAAATTTGTTTTTCATTTTTTTTCAAACACTATAAGGTTATAAAATTGAAATTAAGGTGACATTTTTTACTATCAAAAATACACTTACTCAGTAATTTATTTTGTTTTCCCCATGGTTGCAAGGGGTGGAAAACGCAACCTCTAAAATTTATTTCCAATGTAACTTTTTGTCTTATTACTTGTTTGCCATTTAAAAAAAATTTCCAATAGTTTATTTCATTCTAAACAAAAAAATATCTCTTGAATTTTTTGCCCAAAATTAACCAGTTCGCTGAAAAAAATTATTTTACAAACAACTACAGTGATACATCGTCATAAATGCGAACTGGATTATTATTGTTATTTTGTAGTTACTACCTGCTTCAAAGTATGATTAAAGATGAATAAACAAAACTAATTTATTAATAACAAAACATACAACATTTAGAAATCATGGTAAATGTTCAATATGTCCACCTTCAGTCATCACACATGCGTTTAGACGTCGGCGCATTGGGCCACGTATTTGCTGAAATATTTCTGGAGTCTCTCTAATTACCCTGCACGCATCGATGAGGAGTAGGATAAACCAAACTCTGTAAACGGCCCCAAGCAGAGAAATCGAGAGGATTCAAATCCGGGGATCGAGCTGGCCAATTCTGTGGTCCTCCTTGACCTATCAAATGATTTGGATATGTTTGAGTTAAATGCTGACGTGCTGCTTGACTAAAATGGGCGGGAGCCCCATCATGCATAAAAAACATAACTCTTCTGATACCACAAGGAACTTCCTCCAGCAGTACTGAATGCACTTCTCTTATAAATTGAGTGTATGCCTCACCATTTAATCGAGGAGGTAGAAAATGAGGGCCAATTAAATAATCCCCGATAACTTCGACCCACACGTTAAGACAAAAATGTTCTTGATGGTTAGCTTGGACAATAGCGTGAGGGTTTTCATCAGCCCATATGTGGTTTTTATGAAAATTAATAATCCTGTCCCGAGAAAAAGTACATTCGTCTGTGAATTCGATCGTCTTCCGAAGGTCAGGATTTCTTCTAATCATTTCCAGCATTCAATTGGAAAATTCAAGACGGTTTTGAAAATCTCGCGGTAACAGTGCCTGTACTCGTTAAAGATGGTAGGAGTATAAGAGTTGTTCCTTTAAAATTTGAAATACCGTCATATGATCAACATTTAACTCGAAAGCAATCTTTCTAGTACTGCTAGTGGATTGTTCTTCAACCAAATTAAGTACTGCTTCTTCAAGCTGTGGTGTCCTAACTTCTCGATGGCGACCACAATCCTGCGTTCTTTTTTCAAATGAACCATATTCTCGTAATCGTTGATAAAGTTAGGCAAATATTCTACGCGAAGGAAGCTGCCGTTGAGGATACATTTCAGCATACTTTCTAGAAGCTTCTATACCATTGCCCTGCCACAGACCGTAAACGTAATGCATATCAGTCATTTCCGCATTTGTGTATGCCATTTTAATAACAAGTGAATTATTAAACTAACAAATTAAGAACAGAACAACGACACACAATTATTAGTACAATTTCAAAAATTTACAAATTGACAACGTGATAACAATTTAATTGTCACTATCACTAATAGCGGCCTACTAGATAAATTAGCTTTGCATTGTCGTCTTATGACGATGTATCTATGTTGTTTGTAAAATCATTTTTTTCTGCAAACTGGTTAATTGTGGGCAAAAAATTCAAGAGACATTTTTGTTTAGAATAAAATAAGTTATTGGAAATAAATTTTTAAATGGCAAACAAATAATAAGACAAAAAGTTACATTGGAAATAAATTTTAGGGGTTGCGTTTTCCACCCCTTACAACCATGGGGTAAACCAAATAAATCACTGAGTAAGTGTATTTTTGATAGTAAAAATGTCACCTTAATTTCAATTTTGTAACTTTTCTAGTGTTTGTAAAAAAATGAAAAACAAATTTTTTGTACCCCCTTTAAGGGGCTGCATCTTAACAAGGGATGATCCCATGAAGTTTCTTTATGTGAAAGACCCTATCTCTTTTACGATGAGGAATCACCCCCTGAAATGTTTTACACTTATTTTGTTACACCCGGTATAAATGTTTGAAAATTTTAGATACTAAAAATAGGGAGTTTATTTTAATACATAAATAACACACTTGTTACATACAGTAAAAAATACATTGTTAATTACTAAGATTTCTAAACGTATGGCATAGACGTACAACGTGTTTCCTATATTGGTATACACTTTCCTTATTTATATAGTGTACTTCCTAAGAGTTAATCTGTTACATATTTAAGAAACCATCTGCCACTAGTTGTACGTAACAACTTATAGTTTTGACAAGGCAGACACTTATTAATAAAATTTAATACTATATGAGTACGCTAAGTTGCCTGCAACGTATATGAATATATTATACATTTTTACCAATTCTTAGCCACAGTATGCAATCTTAGTTTTAAATTCCATTTACCACTTGATTTTAGTTCTATTTTCTTCGTTTGCTAGAACAAAATGGAAAATTTGGAACTAATCGATCTTCAGTCGTGTTTAATTTGTGGTAGACTTGTCATTCTTGATTCAAATTTCCAGCAATCGAATAATTGAAAGTGATGCTAAAAATAAATGTAAAATTATATATAAGCCATTTGTAACTAGAAATCGCGCAAAACTTTTTTTCAGTCACGTCAGGAATATTTAATTAATAGCCATGTAGTGTAATAAATAAACAGTATGTATACTCTATTCACGTTAAATATGGGATGAGGTCATAAACAGTAATAAAGTGCTAGAGATTGTAAAATGTGAACGTAACTATGAACGTAGGTTTAATGATATTAGGATTTAGTGTGTAGCAGTTGGCAGTTCTGTTTAGTGTTGCAACACTTTTTCCTTCTATTACTTTGACATTTCTCATTTTATTGTCATTGTTTAGTTTTGTAGTAAATCGTTTGTGCTCTATATTTGCTAAATAAAACAGTTTTTTTTATTGCAGGTTTCGAGTATTTAACATTTAGAATGCCTAAACATTTGGATTCGAGCGCACAAGAAATGGTTACTCTGATCAGGAAATATACACAAAATAACTTAACCATGACAACGCAGCATTCATTTAAATTATGACGTCATCCCATATTTTACGTGAATAGGGTATAATACAGGATACTTTAAATACACATAACTAGAAGTAATATATTTACTGCATCAACTAATTAGTCTAGTTCATGTGTAATGATGGTGTTAGCGTTTTATAGACAATTATGTGAATAGTTGTTTATGCAATCTTTCAAACGTCTCCAGTATTTCTTAAAATCTGAATTAATTTAATGTGTTTTAGCAAAATCTTTCAAGTCTTATAGTAAGTAGGACAATAATTTAAATAGAATGCCAATTTTCAGATTGATTCGGTTGTTATTATTTTTAAGGGTGTGTAATAAAACCTATTTACCTCATTTCCGAAAATGGGTTGCAAAATTGCATTAACACAAAGGATTGCGCCAGGAGACAGGATGTGGGTATATTAGCCTAAAAACCCACTATTTTTACTACATTCTAAATTAATGTTAAATTTAAAGCAGTAGCACTACCACGTGCAAAAGCTAGCAGTTATATTTATTATTGTTAATTACTAATTTACTACCTTTTATATATATATATATATATATATATATATATATATATATATATATAACTTTAATTAAAGTGTTAGATTATTTATATCAATGTATTCTAGTATGAGTTGCACGACTTTACTGTTGGGGTCAGCCAGTAGGTTATGTGTGTCTATAGGGGTTGGCTTTAGTATTGCGAGTTTCTTGTACAGATTCATATTTTGTTCTTCTCTGCTACTGCATCCAAGTAGTATATGGTTTAGGTCCCCAATATCTCCACACTCATCACAAAAAGGGGTTTCTTTGACCCCTATCCTATGCAAATGTTGAGGTGTATAGCAGTGTAGTGTTCTCATTCTGCTCACTATACTCATATGTCTTCTTTTCCTTAACAATGTATCATAAAACCATGGTTTAAGGGTTGGTTCTGGTACAATTTCCAAGTATCTTTTCCCTTTATAAGTCGCAATCTCTTTATACTGGGTACACCATTGTTTCCATAATCGATTTTTAATCCTTGGGATTATTTCACTATAATGATTTGCTTTATTTAAGAATGGTTCCTTCTTTACACCCTGTTTCGCTAACCTATCTGCTATTTCATTCCCCTCGATACCAACATGACTAGGCACCCATACCAATTTAATGTTTATGTTTTGCCCCTTAGCCTTTATAATAGCTTCACGTATCTCAAGTATGATTATGTTGTTGTCCTTTACCAAGCCGTTCCTAGCTATCTTTTGCATTGCACTCTTGGAGTCTGTAATAATTAGTATGTTATCTTCTTCCTCGGTCAGAGTAGCCAAATCTATAGCAACTTTAATGGCATTAATTTCTGCTTCACATATGGATGTTTCATTGAATAACTTAGTTGAGTAGCAGTAGTTGTTTTTGGGACTATATATTCCGATGCCACATTTATTATACCCTGGTACTTTCGATGCGTCGGTGTAGTATTGCGTATAATTAGGGTAGGAGCAACAAAATTCTTTAAATTCTATATTGGCTTGGTAATTTTTCTTTATTGTAGTGTAGATCGCTCCGATTGGTAGAACTTGACTATCATATTTTGCTTCGTAGCATGGGCAGTTCTGAGTTTTTTCTATGGTGTTGTTAAACTCTAGTGCTAGGTCTATGCCGTCCATTAAAGCTGGTGTTGGTTTGCCTCTCCAATATATTGGCTTTTTATTATATATGGCATACATGTCTATCAGTAGATTGCCAATCTCAGTTTTAGTTTTTGCTAATTGTTTTAAACAATATTTGGCACAAAGCCAGATCCTCCTAGTTGCTAGCGGGGTCACCCCTGCTTCTGCTAGTAGAGCATTTGTTGGAGTAGATCTCGTGCATCCTGTTACGACTCTTAAAGCTTGGAATTGTATTTTATCTAATTTACTCCAGTTAATCTTCGAATTCTTATATATTGCTTGTGATCCATATTCTAGATGTGTTCTTACAATTCCTTTATAAATGTTTAGCAATATTTTAGAGTCTGCTCCCCACCATGTCCTAGCAACTGCTCTCATTATGTTAATTCCTCTTTCCGCTTTCTTTTTGCAGTTAATGGTATGTTCAGTCCATTTCATTTTTTGTCAAAAATCACACCTAAATATTTGTAGCTTGTAACCCACTCTACTTTTTGGTATTTGTATGTGACTTCAGGAAATTTTGTTTTTTTGTCTCTTTTTGTGAATAGGATAGCTTTAGTTTTTTCTGTTGATATGCTTAATTCGTGCATATCCATCCACTCGCCTATATCCGAAAGGGCTAAGTCCATTGCTATTACTGCCTTGTTTGGATTTGGGTGCGAACATATTAAAGCAATGTCATCTGCATATTGTAAAACTTGAATGTTTTGCTTGACGCACGATCTCAATGTTAAAGAGTAAATATTAAATAAGACTGGATTTAGTGGAGAGCCTTGTGCCAGTCCTTTGTGGGCTTGTTGGGGACCTGTCATTTCACCAGTATTAGGAGATCGAATACTTATACTTCTATTTGTTAGGCTTTTGACTATTGTTTGTATTATGTCTGTGTCTACTCCTATCTTTTTGCATTCCTGTTGTAGTATATTAATGTTTACGTTGTCATATGCTCCTTTAATGTCGATAAATACACATATAGTTACCCAGTTCCTGGTGAAGGCTTTGTATATTGCTGTTGATAAATATACAATGTTATCCATTGTGCCTCTTCCTTTTCTAAATCCATTTTGTAATTCCGGATACATGTTGTTGTGCTCTAGATAATATTCTAGCCGGGTTTTGATTATGCCTTCGAATATTTTGCCGATACATGATTCCAGAACGATCGGTCTGTAGCTATCATACTCCATCGGGTCTTTTCCTATTTTTAGAATTGGAATTATTGTTTGTGTTTTCCAGTCTTACGGGATGCCGCTTTTGCCTTCTAATATTTGATTGAACATGTTTACCAGCTGCTCTTTAATGTTTAGTGGAGTATGACTTATCATTGAGTACGTAAACTGATCTTCACCTGGTGTAGTGTCTTTCTTTCCTTTAAGTTGCAGTTCCAGCTCATGTATGGTAATTTTATTTGATGGTACTTTTCCAAACCCCTTATCCATATCTACTTCCGCACTATTAGGTATCAGCGGGGTAGTCATTTTATCTAATAATCTTTGGATCCATTCTTCTTTTTTTGTCTTATGTATTTTATCCTTTGCTTGCTGTGCATCTGCAAATTTTCTAATTACCTTTCAAATTTGGCTAATAGAAGTATTTCGATTTAAGCTTTCTGTAAATTCTATAAATCCCATTTTTTTCCTCTATCTTAGTGCTCTACGAGTTTGGGCTGCTATTGATCTATATTTAAGGAAATTTTCTTCAGAAGTATCGTTTTTATATTCCTTTAAAGCTGCACTTCTACGCTTGCATGCTACATTACATTCTTCATTCCACCACGTTGGTTTCTTAGGATATTTACCTTTTCCGTCCCCCTTTGTTTGTGGAATTGCTAGTTCCGCAGCATTTCTTATGTTCTCAGTCCATGTTCCATATTCTTCTGTTTGCGAGCTTTCTGTTAGTGTTTGTGTGTAAATCGGCCAATTGGCCTGGTTGGTTTTATATCTTAACCTTGGTTTACACGTAATTCTCTCGATGCTATTGTGAACTATCCTGCACATGGTGATATAATGATCGCTCATTCCAACGAGATCCAATACTTCCCATTCTACATTGGTGCCAATATCGTCTGTGCATATAGTAATATCCACGCAGCTTTTCCTTTGTCCTGGTCTGCTAATTCTGGTGGGTCTTCCATCGTTGGCAAAAATTAGGTTGCTTTCCTCTAATGCTTCCATAAGATTTTTCCCGTTGGTATTAACCATTCCAGATCCCCATACTTGATTCTGTGCATTAAAATCTCCCATGACAATGTATGGTCTCTTAAGCTTTTTAAAAATTTTGTTATACGCCTTTCTTGAAGGATGAATATCTGGCGGGCAGTATATATTTATTACTGTAATGTCATATATTTTAAGTGCCATCATTTCAAATCTTGCGGGTAACTCAGGGTCATAATTTTGTATTGCAAACGGGATATCTTTGTGAATTAAGCATGCAATACCTCCACGTCCATCTCCCCTATCCTTTCTGACACATGTGTAGTATGACATCTTAAAAATCAGTGTCTCTTTTAAACATGTTTCATTTAATAGTACCACGTCTGGTTTATGCTGTCCTATTATATATTTGAGGTCTAAGTAATTGCTAATGGCACTATTTATATTCCATTGGATTATAGAAATATTATTCTTAGTATGTGCTCTCCACATCAGAGTTTTTTGAGTTCTCGTCTGCAACTTCCACTTCCATTATTTGCATTTCATCGAGCGTGTTAATTATAAAAGTATGCGGCGCTTCCTTACCACGTGATTTGGCGAATCCATCGTGCATTTGGCCAAATTCCGTATTTCTTGGACAACCATCTCTTATGTCCCTGTCAATGTTTTTGCGTCAATAATTCCTTTATATCTCAATGGTGGCAAATATGTCCACCTGTATTTCTTGTTGTTGCACTTTGCTTCTTTGCGATTCTGTAGGTTCCTTCGTCTGAACGTTTTGCTTAGGTTTCCATGACATTTGGGGGTTTAAGGCTCTTTTGTGAGCTTCTTTATCATATCCTAGTATTAATGGCGAGGTAGGCTTTCTTTTCCTTTCACTTGTGATTTGTGAATATGGAATTTTCCTTATATTTTGAGTCGCATGTGCTTGCCTTTGTGTTACATCTACCAACTGCAGTTCTTCTTCCCTTGATCTGTTGACAAGTGAGGGAAACTCTTGTAGTTTAGGTGTATGTTTCTCTCTGTTAGGCATAGATCCATCATATTTTCGTGCTTTTTGCCTTGCGTCAAAGTAGGATATATTTTCGAATGTTATTATTTCCTTGATGTTTTTTTGTCTTAGGTATTCCTTACATTTCTTATTCGTGGCTTCATGATCTAAGTGACAAAAGACACATTTGATTTTTTCTGCACCACAGTCCTTCTCCTCGTGCTCTTCTGCACAGTTAGCGCATCGCTTTTTACTGCGACAGTTCTTTTTGGTGTGCCCGTATCTCAGGCAGTTTGTGCATTGCAGGACAGGGTCTATATATATTTCCACTTTTGCTTAATAGTAATTTATATGAATGTATTCTGGAAGTCTCTTTCCTTTAAAAGTTACCACCACTGACTCTGTAGGAATATATGTAAACTTTTCATTAAGTTCTACCCGCCTGTTAAGCCTTCTTGCTGATACTATTGATCTGGCAGCTGTGCCTTCTTTTACAATTTCCTCTATCGATGTATTAACGTCAATGCCTCTGACAATACCTTTCACCGTAATTAAGGATGTTGGTACAAATGCTTTCCACTGGTTATCTATATTAATCTGATGATTAATAAATTCATTAGCGGCTTTCGGGTCTTAAAATCAATCCCTATACGGTTACGTCCCTTTCTAGTAATTTTACTTATTGCCATTATATCGCTCCTTTTCAGGATTCTACCCACTACCGTCGGGTGCACATTCCCAATGTTTTTCTCTTTACTCTCCACAATGATTGTATACGGTGCAGTATCGTAGCAGTCGTACATAATTTTTGGTCGTTCTGGCGGATGATCCTGGGGGCCACCTGGGCCCCCAGTCCCCGTTAACATGTTATACTTTTACCCTATATGTATGTGTAGGAAAACAGGTTAAAGGATTAAATAATTAATAAGCAAGCAGGCAAGCAGCAAAAAATTGTTTTTTACTCACGTTCGTGTTCCCCACAATTCCACTTACACAAACACACAGTCCCAACTATTCAACCATAAACACCTCCAAACCGTAAATTTCTAGATCCAAAAACCAACCATAAAACACGTGTCTAACCCCAAATGCGCATCTCTAACCTAAAATTTAAATATCAACATTTAATATTTGGCTTTAAAATTATTAGCAGTGTCGTAAATTGCTATTACTCAAACTAAAACTATAACATAAATATTGTACGGTATTAAGTTGACAAACATCTACATAAATAGTTAGTAGTTGTATGGCGTTGCGACTGACGAGTCTATTTAGAAATTGCGAGTACTGTAATACTACTGTGTATCTTTGCTTCATCGATCTCTATTGCATTCGTGTAAACTCCATTAATAGTATGAAATGGTTACGTGAGACTTGCAATAATGTTGCGGTCACATAAAATATGCAACTGTATTGGCTAATCACTGTGTCTGATAATGACTAAGCTGATTACCCCGCTGAAATAGATTGACAACTGTACTTTGTGTATTTTCACGTTTATTTTATACTTTTATGTAATAATTTATTTAGACGTATTTTCAGACGTATTATTTAAATATGCATTTAGAGTATTTATTCAGACGTACATTTAAATCTTTATTCGGAGATACATTTAGATATACTCTTAGATTTTTATTCGGACCTTTATTTGAAGCCCTAAATGGTTAAATATTAGAATATTATTTAATTAATAGTTTACCTTACGTCTAAGCGTAGAACGGCTATTTTTTGTCGCACAAATTTGGCACTTTCAATCTTTCACTTTCAATAAATTATTGACTTTTCACTAATTTTTATTTTATATCGACGTGGTTCGTGCCTTGTTGAGGATAGACTCTCTATTTTCGAGTTTCCTATCGTATTTATAAGCTCCACATATGCATGTTTTAATTGGTGCGCATCGCGTGTTTATTGATAAACGTTTGTAATTTCCGCCTATCTCTGTAAAACCTTGGTATTTCTCAAATTCCCTGGTTTTAATTGTTCTTTCATTCAATCTCGCACGTAGACATTCAATATACCATAGAATCTTCTTAGAATTTTCAAATATTCCTTTAATTCTGTCACGTATTTTATATTTGTGTCGCATATAGTTCAAAGCTTATCGTATAATGAACGGTCCGTTATTTATTTGTTATTAAAAATATGTTGGATTTCTATGCAAATGTACTATTCTTAGTCATGTATTTATTTTCTAATAATGACGTATTAGAATGGGTTTACTTATTCATGCGTTGACATTTTCGACGAAATCATTAAATATCAATAATGCCAGTTTATTTATCTTTCCCGATAATGTGTTTATATTGATGCAATTTGTTGCGTTTAAAACCTTGCCTTTACTCGTTTCTATTCATTCGACGTACACATTATTATTTTAGCTAAATTGTGTTTGATTATTGGAAAAGGAGCTTCTTTCTTATTCATTAAATTAAATATACTTTATACACAGTGTGCTCGCTATTGATCTTTTGCAAAATATTCGATTTACTCCTATAATTGGTGGAATTGTTTGATATATATATATATATATATATATATATATATATATATTTCGGGAATTTACTGTTAATAGAGTTAAAGCTTAGATATATTTTTATTTGGAGTCATTTATAAAATAGGTAAATGTGATCATTGCGAAAGGAAATCCAGTTACTCCAGCGATGAAATCATATTTGGGAGAAACCTTTATTTTGAAAAATTGTTTTAATTTGAGGAATCGTTGATGAGTTTTTTTAAGATATGATTAAAAAAGGTGAAAATGAGATGTCGAGATTTTAGAACACCAAAAACAAAGAGGTCTATCCGGAATAACTGTTTCCCGGGCATCGAAAAAATCTAAGGTATTGCTGTGACAAGACGGTTTGGCACCCCTTATTTTGACAACTAGCAAAGCCTTTCCAAGGTAGGTGGCACTTATAAAGTAGTTTTGTATTCCGACCACTTTACATTTTATTTATATTAGTTTTATTAATTTTTCCATAGGATCCGACTCTGCGCATCGGCAGTCAGCCGGTTTACCATTAAAATTGTTATGAAGTTTTCGCTCTTCTGGGCAAATCAAAATTCGTAGCGTAACTTCATTTTTATCCGTAATTGAATAATAGATAATTCTTAAATTTGATTCTGTGCTACTAATGACAAAGAATGAACGATTAATGTTAATCGAACCTTTACTGAAACGAATATGATGATAAAAGTGTCTGTGAATGAAAACTAATTTATCGACAGTAGATTATACCGTTTGATGGTGAAAATCAGTAGCTGATTTTGACTATCACATATGCTTTCTTAATAAGGACCTGTATTGTAGCATGGAACGATTCTCAATACATTCTTTTACTAAATATTTAAAAATAGATTAAAATGTCTTAAAAGTTATAAACAAATAATTTTGGAAAACTTTGATAGTGCAATATAAACCTTATTTTTATCAACATCAAATGAAACAGCCGATTTCTTTTTTATAAAGAGGAAACCATATCCAATTTGTACAATAACTATGCCTTTGATGTTATATATTCAACTTGCTTTGACTTGATGCGCTGTTATCATTTTCTGTTCATGACTACTAGTACAAACGACGGTTGTGGTAATATTGTGAGACATAACAAGCTACCCGTATTTATCGTTCAGCGCAATGTAAGCACAGTTAAGAAACTTGGAGTAAAATTTATTAAAGGAAATTAATTAGAATTAGGATCAAACGCCGTAGATTCAGGTTACTCGAAATGTTTACTCACATAATCCCAATCTGGTATTTAATATACAACAGCAAAAAACTATGTGCACCCGAGAGTATTTAGGACAATTACTAATAGTAAGCTGCGAATTAGGTTGAATTTCCTTTGACTCGTGTATTCTATTATGCACACGAGACAGGAAATTCATTGTATTTAACACTCTTTAAGTAACTACATAACTTTGTGTGTCCACAATACCAAAACAACGAGGATTGAGGTATCTGTAGTAGCATAGAAAAATGAGCAATGTTAGAAACGATATTGGCCGGGTTTTCAATACCGGAGCACTACGCGTTCTAGGTTGGAACGGTGGTTATATTTGATTACTGACACATAAAATTAATGCAAATTAAAGTAATTTTTTCATTGCAACAGCATTCAAGCGAGATTAGGGCCATTAGGTCCTGTTCCATAGCACTTATATGCTGTAATCACATTCTCATAACTGTACTTTAGTACGCGCCTTTAACACGAATACAAACTAACACAACGCACACCCATGGGTGCATGCACACACACGTACGCATGCACGCCCGCACGCATCTCACACTCATATCCGCCGAGCATAAAAATCAAACACACGTCCACACCACACGCACACACACACCACACACACACACATACATACACACACATCCCTCGCACACAAGTTTATTCTTGAGAATTTACTTGATATTCCTGGTAAAGGTTATGAAACTTAAAGCTAGTGTAAGCCATTATAATATTGAATTTTATTCCACAGCACGGTGCATGAAACCAAAGATGAGGCGTAATATATATGCGTATAGTGTGCTGGAATAGACCGCAAATTACCACGCATTGTGTTATTCATGCGATTCGAAAGACTAATAAATTGCAAACTCAATGAGGGTGGTCATTGTTGAGAAACTACTTTATATGCAAATGCAGATAAGTGGAGTTAATGCTTGTTTATAAGTATAAGTCGGTTCATTTTTGTATAAGCAACGTTACACTTTTCCAAGACTGCTACAGGTAAAAATGACGTTACGTTTCAAATTTCGATTTATCAAGAAGGTGCGGAATTCCATAACAATTGTGCACCGGTTAACTAGGTTGGTGCGCGAGTGGGTTCCTATTAAAAAATGATAGAAATTATATGTATATAAATATTTGGCATGACAGAAATACAAAACTACTTTAAAGTACCATTTACCTTGAGAGGCTTTACTAGTTGTCAAAAAAAGGCCACCAAACTGTCAAGCTTTGACAATTCCTTCAATATCCTTGCTACCCTAAAGACAGTTATTCCAATTAGGACTTCTTTCTTCCAATGTTCTAAAACTTCGTCACCTCATCTTTTACCTTTCGTATCCATACTTTGTAAACAATTCTAAGCATTCTGTTAAGTAGCATGTTTTCAAAATAACGACCTCTCCCAAAATGAGAGTTTATCACTAGAATAACTGAATATCCTTCAGAATGATCACCTTTACATATTTTATAAATAACTCCAAATGAAGATGCATTTAAGCGTAAACTATATTAATAGTAATTCAAGAAATATACATACATTAACCTAAGAAAAAACGAACCTTATAAAACATACAACTGGCCTCAAAAAAATTATTTGCAAATAACAGTACCATTCTATTGTTCTAACTTCTTATATTAATTTATACATTTTAAATCCCATTAATTTGGAATTGCTCTTAACAATCATAGAACAACAGCGTAATATTAACTTCTGCTTTCACCATTCTAATGTCCATTGAAATTACTAAGTTTACAAAAAAAAATTACTAGCAAACACATCCTACAAGTAAAGTTTGCGCTTAAATTAATACGCACACACTTCTTAGCGTTTCAAAAGCTTCAAACTTCCTTTCCAATAATATTATGTTTAAATGTAAACAGACTAATTCCGTCGTTCTCGAAACCAATTACAACTTATGATGACAACTTTCAATGTACATATTTATCAAGCGTAAACGAAAAGGAAAAGCTCGAACCATAACCACAATCAAATTTCACTCTGTTGTTTTTTTTAAATTAAATTAAGTACATCCAGAAACACCAATAATAATTAACGTGCTTATTAACTACGAAACCTTAGGTCACCCAGTTCCATCTATCAAATTCTAGTGCTTTCTAAAAGAGTGAAATAGGTTCATCTTTATATGGACTAAGAACCTTTTGTCGATGCTCGACCGACATAAATATAAATTTCACGCTACTACCTGCGTGAGCTTCGTGACTTGCTTATCGAAAAAAGTTTAAAACAAATCGACTGTGTTCACCTTGTCGAAGGAACTGCCTAAGTGTACACTTCCGTTGTTACTTCACTGTCGTTTCTTTTGTAACTTGATTTACCAACGTCTTTGAACCTATTCATCTATTTAAATATCCATTTCTCTTAGTAAATCCGTTCTCGAACCTTGTATGTCTAAGGTTGTCTTATAGTCGAGTTCAATGTCATCCATCTGTATGAACTATCATTGTTCCCATGCGTTACAATTAATACAGAATGGTATTTTAAATCCCATGTAAACTATACAAATATTATTGTGAATAGTGGTTTCTATTGGTAACTATTCTTGTCTTAATTTAATATCACAATGAAATAGTGCTTTTATAAAATGTAAACTGCACAAGTTTCTATAAATTCTTCAGGGTAATTTCTTAGAAGAACTCATTCAACTAACTAAAATTATATCAAATTATTTCTACAGCCTAATGTGTAATGAAGTAACGCTCAAACGTTACAAGATTTCAATTCGAAAATGAATCTCAGGTGATTATTTTGAGACTATTGCAAGGGTAGACATAAAGTAGAGGGTCGGTACGTAAACAAAGCGTCACAATAATCGTAATGTGGAAATGTTTTCTCGTTAGCTTAATGGAGAGAAACCGTTTAAGACGTTTAAGGGTATTAAGATTAATCATTAAGGTCTTTATCCACAAGCGCGAATATTATAATAGACTTTGCAAGCGTTAGTACAGGTAGTCCAACGAATTTAATTCTACTAACAATATTTTGAGTTTTTATAAGTACCCCCTCACATTTGGCTTGATTTACACTCAATAGGATACAATTATTCCCTGCCAAAAGGTCAACAATTTTGAGTTTCTATAAGTACCCCCTCACATTTGGCTTGATTTACACTCAATAGGATACAATTATTCCCTGCCGAAAGATCAACTAGTTTTGGTAATGCCTAAGGTGGCTCTAATCCTCCCGACCTACTAGACTACTTTTCTTAGGTAATGATCTTACAATCGCATGTTTCCATAATGAAGAAAACATGAAGAAGAGAAGGATGCGTTAATAACAGTGGTAAAAGAGCGAAGAACAGCGGGCAGATTTGTAGAAACATATTGCTAGATATTGTATCGCCGATCTCTTTACCTTTGAATAGAATAATACATTAGAACGTAAACGAAGCATCTTATACAGAGTAGGATCGATTTCCATCCTGCGGCGTGACATCATCAGGTGGACTTGATTGACAGGTTGCAAGGGAATGTTATTTACATAAATTCTGGTATAATCTCGAAATAATCTAGAAAAATTGGATAAGATATAGACTGTCGTTAACGGATTTGGAAGTTCACTTCTACTTTAAAACTTTGTTTATGATGTTAAGTATTTATTCGAATTATAAAGTAGTCATATTAAATAAACTAGTCAGACATGCTGTCAATATAAATTGTTGTATGTGGTATAAATTATTGTAGTGATCAATGTAAATTAATTATAGTGCATCGATAATAATTAGAAGTTTTAAGAAGTTAATATTTATTCTGTTAGAGATAAGCTGAAGAAAAATTGCCGTGAGTGCTTTAGCAATTTCACTATATCTACGGGTTGTTGAAAGTCGTGAGATTATATATAATCTGTACAAAAATATACGAAAGATCAGAATGATATGGTCAAGGTGTCATTTGTCTGAATAATTTGAGCAAAATTGCGTCGAAAGCAACCGGTCTTGTGTGAACAACTGTTAAGAAGCTTACTAAGGAAGGCAAAATGCAACCAGTTAGTGCTAAGCTACAATTTACTTCACCAAGGCAACCCATAAAGAAAAGCAGCACAGAGTCTACATTATGTGAAATTGAAAAAAAATACGTGCAATTATTTATTCATTTGCAAGCAACCACAATAAACAATCTACAATGCTTGCTGCATTTGAGGTTGTCAAATCGAAAGGAATTAATTTCTGTGGAAAAATAGATTCGCTTAGAAGATTGGTGCATAAAATAGGGTTTTGTTAGAAGTGTCAAAACAATCGTATAATCTTAATTGAGAAGCCAGAAATCCGATCAAAACTAGTATATTATTTATAAAAAGTACAGCAATATCGAGCAGAAGGAAGAAGTATTATATATTGTGATGAAACTTACCTGCACAGTTCATATGCTGTATTGAATGCGTGGGATGATAGTTCAAATCAATGTTTAAAAGCACCGCTAATTAAAGGAAAACGTTTATTATTGTGCATGCTGGCAGCAAAAATAGTTTTGGTCCTAATAGGTTGCTAATTTTTAAATCAGGACTTAAAACTGAGGATTATCACGAAGAAATAAATAATTAAATTTCTGTATTTGGCTACAAAATAAAATTATTACAAAACTTTGAACCAAACTCTGTACTGCTAATGGTTAATGTAGCACATCGTATCGCAACTGTGGAACCAAATCCAACATCGGTTTGGAATAAAGAAGACATATGGTAACATTAACCAACATAAACCCCCATGTAAACAATATGTTGTTGAAAAAATATTAGCCGAAAATGGTCATACAGTGTTACGATTACCTCCAAATCATCTTAAAATCAACCCGATCGAAAAAATATGGGGGACAATAAAAACCATGTTGCTGCACATAACATCACTTTTAAATTTGAGGATGTTTGGAGGTTGATTGAAATAAGTTTGTCACGGTTGGTCAACAAAAATGGGTAAATGTTGTTCCCATGTAAGGAAAATTCAAGAACATTACTTTGCCAGGAAATATACAATTGATGATATAGGGGAATAACATGCAAAATATAAATAAGCGATATTTTTACAAGGGGCACTATTCATGTATCTAGTATAAAAATAATCGCCTTTAAGATCTATACACTTTTTCATGCGATTGAACCACCCTTCAAAGCACTTTGTCCGGTCAGAAGATGGTAGCTCTAAAACATGCGTTTTGAAGATCTCAACCGCTTCTTCGGGCGACGAAAGTCGTTGTTCACGCAGTTTATCTTTAATTATTGAATACAAGAGGAAGTCATTGGGTGTCAAGTCGGGGCTGTAAGGCGGATGATCCATCAATTCGATCTTTTTTGTGGTCAAATACTCGTGTTACATGTGATGTGCGTGAGCTCGCATTGTCATGATGCAAAATCATTCGTCGTTTTGGGTTTGTTTCCTTCAATTCACCGTAAACTTCAGGCAACCAAATGGTCGTAAACCACGCTGAATTAACGGTCCTTTGATTTTCGAGAGCCACCTTTTGCTTCCTAACGCTTTGAGAACGATCAACTTTTGTTGGTGTTGCTTCACGTTGAAACACCTAATCTGCCGACTGGCCTTTTCTTTCTGGCTCATACGCATAAGTCCACGACTTGTCACCTGTGACGATGCTGTATACCACTTTGGATGTACCACAGTTGTATCTTGAAATCATTATACGGCACCAATCGACACAAGCGTTTTTTGAGCATCTGTCAACAAATGTGGAATCCATCGCGCACACAGCTTCCGAACACACAGATGTTCGTGCAAAATCTAATGTATGCAGGTCATACTAATGCTTAAACATCTCTCAATTTATAGATATGTCACATGACAATTTTCTTCAATTAGTTTTCGCACAGCATCGATATTTTTCGGCACAATGACCGATTTTGGACGACCTTCTTTAACTTCGTCGGTAAGCGAACTACGTCCACGTTTGAATTTAGTGTATCAGCGATATATATATATATATATATATATATATATATATATATATATATATATATATTGCCGTGGCCCTCAGGTAAGTAATAAGCGTAAGACAACGGATCCCAAGGTCCTGGGTTCAAATCCCGACACGGCCGACTGCTTGAAAAATGACAGGTGAACATTTTTCACAAAAATTACGCCCTCGTTCGGATGAGAGGTTAAATGGAGGTCCCGTGTGTGAGTGTTGTCACGCACGTTAAAGATCCCTACCTTGCCTGGAACGGCAAGGGTTCGGCAAAATTCTAAATTTCCAGGCAACAAAAAACTCGCATCCTGGCCAATGCAGTACCTTCTGGTGGAGCATTGGAAATATAAATGCACGGTACTCAGGTAAACTCCTCACCAACAATAAATATATTTGAAAATATTTATAAAATTTTCAAGTTTTGAAAATAGAAAATTTTCCAAAAATTAAATTATAAAAAAAAAAATTCTTACCCGTTTTTGACTCTTCCTCGGTTGAATGGCCTTTTTCAACTGCTTCCGGCTAGCTTATTTGGACCTCCTCTTGGATAGCTATATTCATTCATAAATTCTATCATTCACGCACTCTCCCAATAAAACCACAAAATACACAAACATACAATCTTTTATTTATTCCTATTTACAAATGCAATTTATTATTGTCTATATTTTATTATTCACGTTACACTTCATTAACTCTTATTTTGTAATGTCTTTTATTTAATTTTAAACATCAAACACCTAAAATGTACACGGAATAAATGGACCTTGAAAAATACTTTCTCTAAAATTCCTTTACTATAATTTATTTATTTATTTTAATAATCTACGTTAACTGTGGGGTATGGTGAGCTCATAATAACCCAATTAATGTATGCCCTTCTACTTTGCATACTCTAAAAATACAAAAAAAACCAAAGCCATGTACTCTTCACAAAAATTTCACGTTCTGATGGAACATTTAAAAGCTTTCTAGACACCTTCAATTTCTAGTAGAATACCGTAATAAAGTTATTTACACAAATTTTGTTCAATACTCAAATAATTCACACTACCTTGAAAACACTCTCATACTCTACCCCAATATTTACAGTTTATAGAAATCACAATTTTAAATCGTTACCTGGAAACTCCGCTCTGTAGATGATGCCATGTAAATTTTCTCCCTGGTATGCAGGTCGTTTCTCGCTATGACTAGTCGACCAAATTCCAAATTTCATTTCACAGTAATCTATGTTACTTAATGTACCCGACACGAGTTGATTAAAAATTATAGGTGGTACCTCAATTGAAATAATAATAATCTCGGCACATTAACCGCGTTTTAATTTATTTAGAGGCTACCACTAAGCAATACTATTAAAATTTATTTGTCAATACTTACAACTTCGTGTCAACTTTTATACGTGCTTTTGGGACGATCGAAATAATAAGGCACGAAGTTAAAAAACAAGAGAGCGAGTCCTAGTTCTCTAGAGTATTTATGTCTTTCGACTGTAACCTCTCCAGGACCCCAGTTATCCGAACTCCCGCTCCCAACAACACATTCTCACAACTTTGCACTCAACCCCAATTTCAAATCTGCGAATTTCTGTACCTCGTTATAAAATTTTAAGAAACTTACGCTACACTATCCTCGTGTCTATGTCAAGTCAAACTAACCTATCGACCAATCGTAGATCCAATGACGTTTCTTAAATCCCTCCTATACTATTGTGGTCTCATGCTTATGCGTTTTCTACGTCCCATTCTAACCTTGCTTGAGTGGTAGAAAAATCAATATTCTTGTTTGTTCACTGTTTACACACGTGGACTGTCTACGTGCGTTAAATAACCCCTTCATTAGCATTTCTATAGAACGCATGCGACGGTTTTACAATATACGTAGAATCTTTGTTTGTTATATACAGAAATTATTGGAACTTGACATTTAAAAATACGCAGGTGTTCAATCGTAACATTTTAAATAACACTTCTACGAGCTGGATTTTCCACGTATTTTAACCCTCTTGATATATTTGTAGGTTAGTAACGCGTCTCATCTTGGTATTACCGAGTTTTTAAAGGCTTTTATGCATATTATACCTCAATAATCGTTCAATTAAATTCAAATTAATTAATAAATTAATGGCATTGGCTTCTACCATTTAATTTCTTTGCAAACCTACTTAAATTTCATTAATTATTTATAAAATTTCGTTAATACCAGATACTTAAAAATGAATTAACTAATATAATTCTCGCACGTAATTTCCGGTTGTTTCTTTATACAGGGTGTTTTGAAATTGTTAATTTCGTATTTATTTTTGATAATATAAAAACCACTATATAATCCCCCTATTTCAATTCTAAGATAAACTATCCCCGGTTTTTCTGAATTTAAATACCTACATTCTAATTTAATTTTAACTGCTATTTCTATACACCTATCTACTCATCTAACACTACCTATACCTATTTATCCAACCTATCACTACTTATCTACCTATTCCTATCTATTTCTACATCTATCTTTTCTTATTTCTATCTATCTACACCTATCTTTATTTATCCTTACCTATTCACCTATCACTATCTTTTACCTAACTATTTTTATCTATTATTACCTCTTCTCCCTCTTATTTCATTGTCTTTTCTTCTTTTATTTCCCCCTTTAGTCATTTATTGACTCTTTATATACCACTTTTTGTACTTTTGTCTTTATTTTCAGTCTTCATAACTTTTAACCTCACCTATTATCCCTATCTATTCTTATCCTAACTCAACCTAACTAATTCTATACCTATATCTAGCTATCTCCTATATTTATCTTATACCTATTTTATTTTCTATAACTACTTACTTCTAATCTTCTATATACACCTATTTCTATTCCTATCTATTTAAATTTTACTCTATTATACACCTATCTCTACTTTCTATATACACCTATATATATTTATCCTATTTCTACTTCTACTTTTCTATATACCTATTTCTATCTCTAACTATTCAACTTTTCCACTAAAATTCATCTATCTCTATTTTTTTCGTCATTAATCTTCCTCTTGTTATTTAAATCTAACTCTCTTTTTGATAATCTGTAACGTGCATTTTTAATGGCTTAACATTTTACACTACCCAATTCGTAAATACATTTCTGTAACTACTATTTCTATATTTTATATTTATTAACTCCTTGGGCGAATGCGTCGTTTCTTTGGGATCGCTGTTTGTATAAAGCAAATACTTCAGAATAATTCAGAATTGTATGCAATTTCACTCGTGTGTATTAATTAAAGATAGTTTAATTGAAGATTGATTTTCAATTAATAAATAAATTACAAGGAACGAATTTTAAATAGAATTATTCGTAAATTACTTTCCAACTTATCGAAAATGATAAACAGCTCGTAATTAATTAGTAGATATGATTGCTGCATTCATTTATTGGATGTTCCTTATGTTATTAACGAAGTCGAGATAATAGTCGATAAGAGGTTATGGTAACAACTATTGAATATAAACAGATTAGAGTGCAGTGTAGTTCTAATTCCATTTTTGAAGGAAGTATGCTTTATAGGCGAACGTGTTTACTCGACCGCACGTGTTTTACGGAAAATCGACGGACGGCTTTAGTGATACGCGTTGCTTTACTAATTGTTTTTTTGTTGATTTTCTGTTGGAAATAAAAGTGGTAGAACTTGTTGGACTCGACCTGCACGCGTGTTGTGCGGAGCATTTGACGGACTTGCTTAGTGTTTGCACGTGCTTTATTGATTGTGTTTTTTTAGTTGATTTGTCTTTTTATATTTGAACTGTGTGTGCGATCTAGTTTTCGTGGTCCCTTTTGTTATCAGAGTAGTGCATACTTTGGATTATCCAAATACAGTTTTAAGCTTGAGTGTTTCAAAAAAAAATGATGATACAGTTGTAGCAGGTTTAGTAGATGGGCTGGTTTGCATTGGTCGACGTGAAGATCAGATTTCCAAAAAGAAATCTGAAAAAAAAGGTTGCTTCTTATAAACATGTATCTCATTCACATGTAAAGACAGTTGATACTGTAGTTTCTGAATTTTCTAACCCCAAAGAATCTAAAATAAATCATTGTTTGCGCAAATTTCGTTATTCAAAAGCATTAGATTTTTCTTTGTTACCATAGGTAGCAAATAAAACACCTCACGTTACTGTTAGTTTAATGCATTACATCGTGCCTTGAAAGCCCGTGATTCTAAATTTTTATTACCATTTTTTTTACGATTTGTGTTACAAAATATTTCGAAATTATTGTCTCAGGAAATAGAATTAACAAAAAATTTATCAATGCTACATAGTTCCATCAGCATGATAATGTCTGCTGCTAACACCAGTGAAATACGTAGGTGTGATTAGTGTAAAGTGTAAGAAATTCCATCAACACCCTCACAGTCAAGGGTGAAGTGCTTCGTTAGTGCAGGACATCGTGAATCCCACACTTCAATTGCAAGGAAGCGTTACTGAAGGACTTTTTGTAAGTTGAACTATTTCTTACTTGTTATTACTTTAAATATCTATCCGTTGTTTTGCCATATCTTTGTCGTTCTGATACCTTTTACAATAGAATTGCATGCAATTAAGAAACAAAAAAAAAAGAGAAACAAAACAAATTAGTTTGAATAATTTGAATATTTGGACAGGAAAGAAAAAAAAATCAATGCTACTGGATTGCTCATATCAATTGTGTCTTATCTATTTATCTTTTGTTAACATTTTGTCTGATTTATGTTTAATTGGTGTGTGAGGAAACGTTTCTGCTACTCCCCAATATTACCTCACTTTGTAATAAAAATTTTTGTAATGCTTTTATCGTGATTATATTATATAGATTATCCAAACAGTTTTATTTACATTCTACAAAGTACTGAATAATTTATGCTTGATCAGCATGCTATGCTTATTCTTTTATTTCAGGTTGCTTGACTATTTTCATTGCAGGTATTGTCACTAATTCCTTACAGCCGCATACATTATAGGTCAGTCTGCTTTCTACAACCCCCCCTAATCACCGATTGAGCCCGGTCATTCCTTGATATTTTTGTGTTACGCACGGCTACGAGCTAACGTTACTTCAAGCTATTTTAATAGTATTTATTACTGGACAAATTGTATGAAAATTCCTAAACTTGCTGTCTAAACTAATGTAATGCTTAACATATAAACTGGTGTATTCAGCTACTATTATAATTTGAGTGTTATTTAACTGAAACATTTAAGTGAATTTTGCTCTCAAATCCTTCAAATGTCTCCCTATCTATGAATTTCTTCATTCTTAAAACTCTGCTTGATATTTTTAGGTTGAACTGAAAACACCGTGTTACATCCTTTTCTATAGATTTCTCACTTTCTCCGTTGCGCAGTCGAGAGTCGTTGAGATTTTAAAAAACCTGTACACGTAAGAGTAAAAAATGTACAACTTTTTATCCTAATTAAATTCGCCCAGCATTGTCAAGCAATTACACTTTTTAAATAATGCTCAGTCTCAGAAACTCCGTACCTGCAGTTTTCAGCTGAAGCAGTTTTAAATTATTTGGTGATATCGAGCCATCGATAGCTGATCATGGCATATTATTTTACTTCCACATTAATTAAATAAAATACAAAGGTGTCCATTAGATTTGAATGCTAATAGCTTTCTTTAGGACATGCTACAGCTGAGATTGCATAGGACAACTGCAGTTACAGAGGCCATCTCATCAAACGGATTTTGGTTACCTAGATAGAGATGAGTATATATTTTTAATATTAATCGGAAAGTGCAACTAGCTATAATTAAGCTATTGGGTAATGTATAACTCTACCCCCTAATGTGGCAAAAGGCTTACGCATTTGAATATTTTCAGTTAATTAATTTGCAGATAACTTCAATCAACTTTTTTAATGGAAAAATAATATAGCAAATTAGCTGTAAAATCTGATCGCGTTATAAAGCAACTCTTTTTCATGAATAACACTCACGTTGCTGTAAATACAATTAACTGTTTGTATTTAAAACCCTGCACCATTCCACAATTTTAATTAAAATCTTTTTGTTTAATTAACTTTAACCCTACATAGTATTAATAGTGGAAAATTTAATTTCAGATCAATTCTAATAAATAGATTAGATACAACTAAAATTTTTTAGTTTTGATTGCGATTTTCTTATCTATAGGCAAATCCTGCAAATTATAATCGATGAACTTTTACAACTTACCAACAATTAAAACTTCACTGTAGACTTACTTTGTAGCTATATTCATGAAAAATTTTGCTTTCTAGATAAAGCCGAACTAGAAAGTAGGTATGGTTGCATGTCGAATTTGGGGTTTTACATTTAATTTCAAAGTTTACAGTTTTAAAGGGTTCGTTCGGTATTAGCTTAAGTGAGAGCGACATGTGCGTAATCTAAGAAAATGTTCAAGTTTATGTAGTAAACGTATGACTTTACTGTAGATAATATTATTAAACAAGAAACATGAAAATACTCGTAGAAACCCAAGTTTTCCATGATTGCATTTATTTATTGCTTGAACTATTTGTAAATTGACAGAATGGGGTACAGCTGTGTAAAAATCAGGTGAGAAGCTGTTTTAAACAATTGTTAGATAACTTATTTACGAGGACTGGAGCTAAAATTTCAAAATGTGGCAGCAATGTAGTCATCAGATGCTTGACATTTAACAATTCAAATTTTGACGTTGTGCTGTAGTGATAGACTGGAAAATTATCGAACAGTTTGAGTATAGAATAATTTTGAAGTTAGTAGTGTTAGAAAAATATGGATTTAGATCATGAGTATCTCGGAGAAAAAAATTTGTTCGTTTTGCACTTAAAAAAGTAATCAAATGCAGACACTGACGATTAACGAACTGCTTTTGGCGATGAGGCATCATCAATAACAACCGAGATTGGGTAGATCAAAGAATTGAAATATGGTTCTAGTAACCATACTGACAAATTACGTGAAGTTTGATCAAAGTTGTCAAAAATAGCGGAAAACATTAATGATATTCAACAAATAATAATGGCTCGTCCTCCTGTTAAACACAGCAAGATTGGGTCACAATTGAGCTTCAACATGAAACAAATTATTCAAATTGTATGTGATCACTAAGTGCTAAAAAATTATATTCGCTCTGGATTACCCACACCTACAATATAACTCAAGGTTAAAAAAAGATGTGTTAAATGGTATAACCATTCTGAACGGACTTGCAGCTTGAGGACATTTTAAAATACTAGAACGGGTAGAATTGCTTACGCGTTTCAGTGAGCTATAGATCCGAACTATAGATTTAATCAAATTAGGTGGGGTCTTTTGTGAAGAACCAGATTAAGACAGGTTCCCAAAAGAGGGCAACAGCTCTTGTCACCTTGGGTGTCGGCATGACATTCTAAGACACACTACTGCGATGTGAAAGGCAATAAGAAACCACCACATGACCTCCCAGGTACAGAGCGTGGAGTAAAATATTCCTGAGCTAAGACAGTCCCCCATTCGGATCTCCGGAAGGGGACTACTTTAGAGGATGTGATGGACAAGTTCAAAGAAAGAGCAAAAAACATTCTGCGAGTCCGAGAGCGAAATTTTAAAAGCATGAAGCACTTAGGTAAGCTAGAGAATATGAAAATTAAAATGAATAGGTAAGCATTAGATGTAGCAGGGATTAACGAAATTAGAAGGCCAGAGGCGAGCGATTTCTGGAGTAGAGATTTTAGGATAATTCATACAGGATCAGAGGAAGAAAATTCAGGTGTGAGTATAGTCATATGGAAAAAAATAGGACACTGTGTAGAAAACTACTTGGAAAAGAACAAAATAGTGCTCATGGTTAGATTAAAATCTAAACCGGTAAATACGGTAATACTACAAGTATACATGCCCACCTTCAGCTGCAGTGACGCAGAGGTAGAAACGTTTTACAAACATATTGAAGACATACTGAGATTAGTAAAAGGACATAAAAATTTAATAATACAGGAGATTTTTAAAGCAGTGGTAGGCGAGGGTAGGGAAGGAACAGTAGTAGGTTTATTTCGTTTAGGCACGAGGAACGACAGGGGAAATAGACTGGTAGAACTTTGCGTCAAAAACAATTTAACCACCACAAACGCATTATTTCAACATCATACTAGGAGACAATGTACGTGGAAGGTGTCAGTAGACATAGGAAGATATCAAATAGATTACATTCTTATTACAACAGCTTAGAAATCAAGTAGAAGACTGTAGAAGCTACCCAGACGCAAGCATGGACACTGATCACAACATGGTGATTATGAACACCGCACTTATATTTAAAAATTTGAAAAAAGAAACGAAAATAGGCACTTTGACTTTGAGAAACTAGAAGATAAAGATATTCATAACAGATTTGAGGAAAAGTCCAAAGGAATTGAAAGATATTGGGAAAATATCTGATACTAAGGAAGTAGAAACAGAATGGAATAACATTAAATCCAGCTTAGATATGGCGGCCAGAGATACTTTGGGGTATAAACACAAAGGAAATAAGAAGTCGTGGGTAACAAAAGACATTCTAAATTTAATAGAAGAAAAGCAAAAATACAAAAGCAGACCAGATGGAGCAGGAGGACAGAGATACGAATCCAGAAAATGGTAAATTATTCGCAAATGCAGGAAAGCTAAAGAACAATGGATTTATGAAAAGTGTAAAAATGTACACACTAAGATGGAAATAGGAAAGACAAACGAAGCTACAAACTAATTAGAATGAATTTTAGGGAAATAGAATCGTGTAGTAAAAATATAAGGGGCGCGAGAGGAAACGTCATTATAGAAAATTTAGAGAAAGTGGTTAGATGGCAAGAATATTAGGGAATTTATATACAGGAGAGGAACTAAGATTTAGAACAGAATCAGACATTGTAAAAGGAGGATTTGAGATATCCTATATTTAGAGATTAGTTTAAATTAGCATTAAAGAGTCTGAAAAATAATAAGGCACCGGGTATAGACAAGGTAGAAGCAGAAACTCTAAAAGTCGCTAAACAAGCAAAAACAGAACATCTTTTCCAACTCGTAAGTTATATGTATGAGACACGCTATGTACTTAAAAATTTCAAACGTAACACCATAGTCAATATACAAAAAAAGAAAAGGTACAGAAAGTTGTAAAAACTTTCGAACAATAAGTTTGACAGCACACGTGTCAAAAATATTAACTAGAATTGTACAAAGGCGAATGAAAAAACGGACTTAAGGAATATTAGGAGAGGATCAATTTGGGTTAGGCGAAACAGAGGAACACGAAGGGTCATTTTAGTTTTAAGGGTGTTAATGGGGAAAACAATAGAAAAGGGAGAAAGCGTGTGCTTGTAGATTAAGAAAAATCATTAGACGATGTAAAATTGGTGAAATTGATTGAAATACTCAAAAAGATTGGAATGAGTTATAGGGATAGACGAATAGTGCATAGCTTATACAAAGAGCAAACGGCGTTAATAGAATTAGAGCAGGAACGTATAAAAGTAAATATTAGGAAAAGGGTAAGACAGAGATGTGCCCTATCGCCATTATTTTTAACTTATACATCGATGAGGCAATGAATGCTGCCAAATTCAGAAAGACATATGGAATTACTCTGTTGGGACAAACGATTGAATTGCCTAGATTTGCAGATGATATAGCGGTATTAGCATCTAGCAAGGAAGAGTTGAAGACAGCTTTTAATGAGATAGAAACAGTTTTAACAGAGAGGTGCGTCATGGAAATTGACGAAAATAAAACTAAAGTACTAGTATGTAAAGAAGGGTAAATAAGTCAAAAACTAGAATTCAAACAGAAAACGAGAACTTACATGAAGTTAAAAATTTCTACTATCTAGGAAGGTAAATAACACAGGATGGGAAGAGTACAAAAATATAAAACAAAGATTAGCGGATGGCTGTGCTGTATTTACCAAAAAGAGTAACTACTATGTTAAAAGACAACAAACATAGAAACAAGGAAAATAATGCTGAAAACATATGTGCGGAGCATAGCACTGTACGGCTGTGAAACGTGGTCAGTGGAAGAAGCGGACAGGAAAAAGGTGGAAGCCTTAAATGTGGTGCTACAAACGTATGATGAAGATGCCATGGACAGACGTAGTGACGAACAAAGAGATACTCGAAATGATAGGGGAAGAAAGAAATATGTGGAAGACAGTAAAAAAATAGGAGAAATAGGATGATAGGACACATACTAAGCATGGGGGAATAGCGCGTAATATATTAAAAGCAGGGAAAGGAAAAAGAGAGGTAGGCCTAGATTAGACTATTGTACGCAGATATTGAAAGATGTAGACTGTGGGAATTTTAGGGAAACATATAGGTTAGCTCAGAATAGGAAGCAGTGTAGGTGTGCGTCCGACCGGTTCAAGGACTGAAAACCTATTAATGACACGGTATAGACGAATTACATAAACGATTTAATTTCGAAACATCAATTTTAGGTATAGGTGGCTTACGTTAATTGGCGGGGGTGTCACAAATTTAAAAATGCTAGATTGCCACTATGAATTTATTTTCCTTGAGTATACAAATTAATTAATTCTAGGAATATAGAAGTTTACTAGAAGTCAAATGAAGAGTAGAATTTTCCCTGAATGTCTTACACATTGAAAGCTATTAAAAATGAGTACTTAGGTTTTAAGTTATTATTTTTAGAAATCTGTATAAAGTTGTATAGGTATTTATTAATTTAGATGATTTAACAGAAAATTATCTAAAATATATAAGTATTAAGATTAATATGTTGGTTGTGCCTTAAAATAGCATAAAAATTCTTTTTTGGGTTATTATTATTACAATGTACAGTAAATTATAAAACATTCTGTTATGTAAGGATGATTAACTCATATTGAAATTAAACTAAGTGATATTAAAAATAAAAATTCTTATTCCTTCATGGACAAGAAACGTTAAAAATTGTGAACTCTACTGTGTTGTGTGAAGGTGTCGTGAACGTAAATCTGTCTCAAAACCTAAGACAAACGGTTGAAAAATTATTTAGTAAATTGAAGAAATCCAGGTCCTAAGGCTATTCATTTAGCTCCGTACTAGATCTATTAGCAGAAAAGCTCTTAGAACAGTGACATTCATTAAATAGCTATTATTTGAAGTAGGATCCCACTCATCAGAGCAGACGTCCAAAGAGCTTACAATGTAATTCTGATTTTACTACAGGAACCTAGTAGTAGCAGTAGTAGTATAAAAGCTTAAATAATCTTTACGATAAAGATAAGGAACATATTGCTAACGTTGGTGAAGCTTAGCACACTCACGCACGCTCTCACATATGCACGCACGCACACACATACACACACACGAACGCATACACGTGCACTCACACACACGCATACACACAACACAAACAAACATACGCACAAACACTCCTACAAACAGAGATTAGCAGGCTCACATACAAAATCATACAATCCATCAATTTAGAAACACAAATGTTTTTGACATTATAATACAATTATAATACAATTTTACAACTTCAAAAAGCAATAAAATCCAAATCTTTTATATACAAAATCCATTTATTTAGATGTCAATTTTATTTTCTCAATTTGTAAGTTATATTTATTTTATGAAAACTTTAGCCTAGTTAGCATTATTTTAGAAAAGCCTGTGATCAAGGATAAAATATAGATCCAAAAATTTAGGCATTTAAAAAGAGTTTACTTTTAAATCCTACCAGCTGACCTTAAACCCATAATTGAAGAATATTAATTATACTCATTGCAAGGTCATTATTCAAACACATTAATATATATATATATATATATATATATATATATATATATATATATATATATATATACAGTGTGTACAGTATAAAATGCAGTACATTGGGATCTTGAAACTGTAGAAGATACGATCTTGGTTAAATGGGACAAAAGTTGCATAGTCATAAGGGTATCTCGGAACGGTTTTCAAATTTCAAAAATTTTTCATAGGTTACTAGATAGAGGCAAAAAACACAAAATTGACGATTTCTTTATTTGCTCGTAGTTAGTCTACTAATTGAAATAGAATGTTCAAATTTGGTACATCATGGTAGTTCCCCATTGCGCTTCACATTTTCAGCTTAGATTTTGTCTAGGGCATCTATATTTTGCGTGACGATGTTCAACTTTTTATTTTTAAATAGCCGCCATATTCGATTTTTACATTTTTGAAATACTAACAAAAAATCCTTTCCAAAGAAGTATAACATGGCTATGTTTGAATGAATAAAAACACTAAAAATCACATAATTATGTTTTGGTCGTAGTAGGCTTTAATTTCCATTATGACAAAGAGAAACAATTGCTCAACATCTGAGAAACGTCAAAGTTTGTCTTTTATTTTATGTTTCAAGTAGTGCAGTTTAAAAAAACAGTTAATTAATTTACATAGAAATTTAAGCAAAGCATTTGCGCTTGAAATGGATCGCTTTACTAACCGTGATAAATATCAAATGTTATAATGTTTTATTCTTTCTGGAAGGAATGATGTTAAAGCCGCTGAATTGTATTTAAATAAATACCCAGAAAAACATCAACCAAACAGATGTATGTTTCGGAGATTACAAAATAATTTAATAAATTATGGTAGTTTTGGCTTGTCTAAGAGAAATAGGCAAATTAAAAAAGATAATGAAAACAGCGTTTTACAAACAGTTGTCGAAAATATTCGTACTTCTCTTAGACAAATTCAGAATATAACAAGTGTTGCTCATTCTACGGCAAGAGCTATTTTAAAACGTTTCAAGTACCATCCATATCATGAACGACCATGTCAGGGATTGCGTACTGAAGATCGAATTCGAAGAATGGAATTTTGTGCTTGGTACATCAGAAAGTGCAACGAAAATTCAAATTTTGCATATACAATTTTGTGGTCTGACGAAAGTCGATTTACGAATTGTGGTATGTTCAACCGCAAAAATACAATTTTTTGGTCAGATGAAAATCCACATTTGAACCGCCAAGTTAGACATCAAGTTAAATGGGGATTCAACGTCTGGATTGGTATTATTGGAAGGTACATTATAGGTCCGTTTTTTTATGATGCAAGGTTAAACTCTGCGAGATACTTAGATTTATTGCAGGGAAATGTGGCAGATAGACTAATGGAGCTTTCACTCGCTACTTTGCAAAATATGATTTTTCAAAATGATGGCGCTCCACTCCACAATGCTCTGATTATTACAAATGTTTTTAATTCTGAGTATAATGAAAACTGGATTGGAAATCGGGGACCAATTAAGTGGCCGGCGAGATCACCGAATTTAACTCCTCTAGATTTCTTTTTTATGGGGCCATTTAAAAAGTTGTGTGTACTCAAAAACGTATGATAATGTAGGCAATTTACAACAAGCAGTCCGAGAGGCCGTAAATAAAATAACTCCAACTATGATAAGACGATCTTGTAAAGATGTTTATAAAAGGTGTCGGTTGTGTGTTCAACAAAATGGGGGGTTATTTGAACATTTAAAATAAATAATGAATTCATGTGGTTGACTATTGTTATATTTTTTCCTTGATTGTTAATTTGCAATTGTCTGAACATGAATGACAACTAAAAACAGCTTAAATAATATTTTGTATTGAATAGATGCTAGTTTGTATTTATTCTTTGTTAATGCATAGTTATGTAAGTTCTGATTAATACAGATTTATTTTCAATTTTCTACGTTTTTTACTGTTTTTATTACCACTGAAAATTGAGTTTAAAATTTTTAGAGCAATTGTTTCTCTTTGTCATAATGGAAATTAAAGCCTACTAAGACCAAAACATAATTATGTGATTTTTAGTGTTTTGATTCAATCAAACATAGCCATGTTATACTTCCTTGGAAAGGATTTTTTGTTAGTATTTCAAAAATGTAAAAATCCAATATAGCGGCTATTTAAAAATAAAAAGTTGAACATCGTCACGCAAAATATAGATGCCCTAGACAAAATCTAAGCTGAAAATGTGAAGCGCAATGGGGAATTACCATGATGTACCAAATTTCAACATTCCATTTCAATTAGTAGACTAACTACGAGCAAATAAAGAAATCGTCATTTTTGTGTTTTTTGCCTCTATCTAGTAACCTATAAAAAATTTTTGAAATTTGAAAACCGATCTGAGATACCCTCATGATTATGCAATTTTTGTCCCATTTAACCAAGATCGTATCTCCTACAGTTTCCAAGATCTCCATGTACTGCATTTTATACTGTACACACTGTGCATATATATATATATATATATATATATTACTCATATTTAGACCAGGGTAGAAAATTAAATAATCAAATCAAATAATTTTAATTACCGTGTATAAGGAATTTCATTAAATAATACGCTTTATTAAAGTCTTGAAGCATAAATAAACTCGGTCGTTTCAGTAAAAGTAAGAAATTTAAATTATCTATAAGACGCTTTACATCAAAAGAAGCAGTATTGAAAAGCGCAGTGGATAATTTAATTATTCCTAAACAAATGGAAATTACGTGCAAAGTTTATATTAATTAACCCTATTTTGAGTAACCGGTAGTAAAACAAAGTGTACATATAGTGATTAATGTTTAAGGTGTATTCGCTAAAAAAAAAATGAAAAGGATGGAAATCAATTTTAATTGGAATTAATTAAACCGTTGATAACATAATAATAAGCATAAAACTTGTGAAAACCCAATAATAAAATGCAAATCGTAGAAGGGTATTTAAAATGTTACGTTTGAAAACACCTGCGTGTTTTAAAAGGCAATTTCAAGTTAATTTGTTTGGATAAACATATTGATTCTAAGGATATTGGAAACGATCAGATGCTTTAGCAGGAAATACAGAACACCTGCGTATTTTAAAAAAAAGCTCATTCTGCGTAAATTTGGCAAATAATTAATGTTTCAAAGAATCTTGGAGAAACCGGGGCTTAATATTCACGAGAATGTGCGATACGGGGTTATTAAACCAAGATAACAGTCCGCGTGGACTAAAATAGAATCGATAATAAAGAATATAAATTTGCACCAATACGAACAGGTTAGAAAAGGAAAAAGAAAATGCGTCAAGCAAAGACACATATTGTAAAAGGGCGGGATTTAAGCAACGTCAAGGGGTTGCGATTGGTTAAAAATAGGATGCATATATCAGAGGTAGAACAACAATTTCTGTATAAAAGTAATTAGTTTTTCTCGGACAACTTTGCGAGCCGTGTTGAAATTTTCTGAGATCTCAATGGGGTGAGGACTAAATTCATAAAATCGACGTGCAGGCTACAGACTGGGAACGTAGAATGAGGAATTCGTTGGAATTACCCGTTTTAGAGAACAAAGCGACGTGTCGGCTATTCGCTATATATACAGGCGGGAATATGTGTTTCGCTCTCTTAGACTCTTAGACTTTCGACGATTCGATGCGTTAAAAGCTCGTGCATCCGCGACTGGATATTAAACAGTTTTTAGTTTGATTAAATAATTTAAAGTGTGCTAGTATATTTCAGTGACTCAAAATAGTTGGTTATTTTACGTGCTAACATGAATGTACTTCAGTGCACTTAGATACAAGGTAATAAAAGTTTATTATCACGGTACCAATTAGTAAAATTTACAACGACAAATGTATACCCAAAAGTAGGCAGTTTTGGCGTATATTGGTAATATTGGTAAAAGGAAGTATGAATTTCTTTGCTATTTTGCGGGGTGTTAATGACTAAATGGTTCGTAAATGTGTCTGCATCCACTGAACCAGAGGCAGATATACACAGATGAGTTCCGGAAAAGCCTAGAAACAACTTTAAATTAATGGTGATGGAGAACATTCTTAAAGCGTTGACAACTTAAAGCTGTAAATAGAATCCGGTTGGAATGGTGTGATTTACAAAGGGACGATTACACTGAAGCTACGAGGACAATAACCTTCAGGTAAATTGTACTATTTTGTTTGACATTTTTGTGTGTATTGAATGACTTTATAATTGATTTACTTTAAATGGACATTAGTGGAATTTTTCTAAACATAAAATTTAATTTTAAGATGAAATTTGCTTGTTTAAGTAAAAGGGGTATTTTGTTTTGATGTTCGGGAATAGGATGAAACTTTGGGTAGGTCTTTGAGCTCAATTAGACAAACCTGGTTAATTAACGTAAAGGGGTGGTAGATGCTCCTTTATACTCAGACTCCGGTCTGCTTATCTTGTTATATTAATTAGTAGGCATCCAACAAGGACTTTAATTTTGGATGCACAGTAAGATGATAATAAAATTAATCCGGAAATTCTTTTAAAACTGAATTTTATGTTCAAATTTAATTTGAAAATTTAATGTATTCTGAATATTGATGTAAATAGAGTTAACGTTGATGTTTGTGGTAGGAATGTGTTGTTTAATTTTATGATTGAGAATGGAAGTTATCTAGAAGAGCAGCCGAGGCGATTAACAGAAGGAATCAACGGACCAGGTGATTCAAGAGGTTTCACAGCATAATTTGGCGACCCAAAAGTGAGGCTCGAGTTCCAAATAAAATTTTGTTATTTTATTCCAGGAAACTGGCGATCTGAGAGAGAGTTTCTGGTTGTGTATAAATTTAAGAGTATTTTAGAGTGTGTGTGAGTGATTGGAACGTATGCAGAGAAAGGAGTGGTTAAGGAGTCAAGGAGTGGAAATTGGAAGTGACGATAGTGCATTGTGTGAGAAAATTTCTAAAATGGAAGAAGCTGGAGGCAGTAGAGATCAGTCGAGGACGGAATCAGGGATCAAGGAAACGAGATGATAATGAGAATGCTAGAGAGGATGAACGAAGAATCCAATAGAAAATTAGAGCAGATAAGCGGGAAAATTGAGCAATCGACTCAAGAATTTACAGAGTTTAAAAATAGTCTTACCGTAAAAATGGGGGAAGTTGAAAATAGGGTTGATAAAATGAGCGTGATATTACAGGTCTTCGACAGGAAATGGGAAATTTAAGATCCGAAGTACGCATTTTCTGTGAAGAAGAGATTAATATAAAAATGACTGAAGTAACGGACTCATGTAGGGATCAGTTAGGCAGGGTAGAACGCGAAGTTAGTAGTATCAAATACAACATGTCAAATTTAACGGGGGATGGTCCCAGATTTTCTACAGGTGGAGTATCATTGGACCAACACATGAAGTTTTATGGTGATAACAGGGTAAATCCACAAATTTTTATTAATAGTGTAAGAAATCTAGTGGGAAATTTATTTGACGAACAGACTAAACTAAATACGATAAAGGCTTTATTAAAGGACAACGCGGAAGCATGGTACAATTTAGTAGGACAGGACATAGACACGTATCAGGACTTTGAAGACAAATTTTTACAACATTACTGGAGTGATCACAAACAGGATCAGATTAGGGACGACTTGATTACAGGAAAATTTAAGGGAGAGTTTGCAGGTTCTAGGGAGCAATATGCCATCCGCAAGTACAGTGTGGCCAAACAACTGAATCCTCCATTGACGGACAGACAGATTATTAAGTACCTATCACGACATTTTGAACTGGAAATTAGACAACACGTGGCCTTACAAAACATCACAGAACGGGAGACATTTTTAGAGTATTTGCAGAGATATGACGATGTATGTGTAGGACGGACAAGAGAGATACGAGAACGAAACGTTAACACAGTTAGGTTTGACAACAGGACACCGAATTATCCGAGACGGCCTGACTACAACAGAAATTTTCGACCGAATTGGGAACGACGAGGACAGGAATACAGAAGTAATAGTGCGACTAGGGGACCGACGCCAAGACCTAGTTACACGCGACAGAACAGTTTACCGGAAGTAAACAGGACTGTGACCAGCACGCCGAATAGAGACAGGGACACGGATATTAACACGAGGAGGACGTACGCACAGGTTGTAGAAGGACAACCAGGACCAAGCACGGAAAACAGGATGAGACAGGATTTTTAGAACGTGACAGACCACTAGATTTCTGTGTAAATGTATACGAACATCCACGTGAATTTTTCAAAATTGAGGAGGAAGTAGAGCCAGAAACTGTAGAAAAATTATGTTTGCCAATTATTAATTTAGAAATTTTGAAAATAATGTAGAAGTATTACTTGATACAGGGGCAGAGGCGAGTTTAATATCGGAGGAATTCGTCAGCAAAATTAGGGATAAGGTTTGTGATAGAATTATGCCTATAAAACGTAGCCATTTAGTAGCTCCAAATAAAAAGAAGTTTGCTGTAGTAAATAGTGTTGTGGTGCTTAGGATAGATATAGGAGATTTAAGCTGTGAACAGGAGTTTGTAATTGTACCTGGACTGAAGTTTCAGAGCATTTTAGGTGTTGACTGTATGATGAAGTTAGGGGTTTTGATAGATATGGAAAGGAAGGTAGTAAGGAGTAAAGATAGGGTAGTGCCATGGAAGGGCAGTTATGAAGTCACAGAGGATGACACGGGGTTAAGTATTAATGTAGTAGAGGTAGAGGATGATGAGGTTAAACAGATCAACACAATAAGATGTCCAGAGGATAGGAGAGTAGAGGTTCAAGCTTTAGTACAAAAACATGCAGAAGTAGTGGGGGTAGAAGCAACAGCACCATATCGGGAGCAGGTGAAGGCAGAATTAATTTTGATGAGATTAAGTGGCAAGTTTGTTTTTAATAAAGTAGATTTAAGGAATTCATTCTGGCGGATTCCATTACATAAGAATTCTAGAAGGTACAGAGGATTTTCCATAGAGGGAAAAATCGATAATTTTAAAGTAGTATCGTTTGGTTTGTCGGCAGAAAAGGAAATAAGAATAAATAAAAAACAGACAAGTGTAGGGACTGAAGAAGAATCAATATTTAAGAGTGAGGTTAATAGGGATGATAAGTTTATTGTATGTGAGATAATAGGGATGATAAGTATAGATATAGAAGGGGGAGAAATAGGGATGAAGAGTATTAGGATAGTTAGACGAAAGACTTGGAGGGTCAAGAAGAGAGTTAGATTTAAATAGGATAGGGATAGCATAGGTGTATATAAAAGAGTAGAAGTAAGTGGTTATAGAAAATAAAGCTAGATATAGGACACATATGGGAGATAATTAGGAATAGGTTTAGGATGAGGATAAAGAGTAAATGTAGGAAGAAAATAAGATAGGTTGAGTATAGATATTTTATATAAGATTAGTGGAGAGTTAGGAATAGAGTAAGAGTAGGATAGGCATATAGGATTAGGTAGGGGGAAGTAAAGTATAGTGAAGAGTAGTTAAAAGTTAGGAATAGGATAGGTATATAGGATGTATATAGGATTAGATGGATAAGTAGGATGAAGTTAGGGATAATTTCAGTTTATAGAAGTAGGTGAGAGTTAGGAATAGGATAGGGATATAGGATAGGTGTAAATATTTTTTCGATTGGAGACAAAGTAGGTAAGTTAGATAGATAAGGATAGAGAGATAGGCAAAATTTTGTAAAGATTTTTGGCAGTCTAAATATTTGATATTTGCATTCAAATAAGTGGGATTATTTGTATTCAAATAGGGGGAAAATACTCATATTTAGACCAGGGTAGAAAATTAAATAATCAAATCAAATAATTTTAATTACCGTGTATAAGGAATTTCATTAAATAATACGCTTTATTAAAGTCTTGAAGCATAAATAAACTCGGTCGTTTCAGTAAAATAAGAAATTTAAATTATCTATAAGACGCTTTACATCAAAAGAAGCAGTATTGAAAAGCGCAGTGGATAATTTAATTATTCCTAAACAAATGGAAATTACGTGCAAAGTTTATATTAATTAACCCTATTTTGAGTAACCGGTAGTAAAACAAAGTGTACATATAGTGATTAATGTTTAAGGTGTATTCGCTAAAAAAAAAATGAAAAGGATGGAAATCAATTTTAATTGGAATTAATTAAACCGTTGATAACATAATAATAAGCATAAAACTTGTAAAACCCAATAATAAAATGCAAATCGTAGAAGGGTATTTAAAATGTTACGTTTGAAAACACCTGCGTGTTTTTAAAAGGCAATTTCAAGTTAATTTGTTTGGATAAACATATTGATTCTAAGGATATTGGAAACGATCAGATGCTTTAGCAGGAAATACAGAACACCTGCGTATTTTAAAAAAAAGCTCATTCTGCGTAAATTTGGCAAATAATTAATGTTTCAAAGAATCTTGGAGAAACCGGGGCTTAATATTCACGAGAATGTGCGATACGGGGTTATTAAACCAAGATAACAGTCCGCGTGGACTAAAATAGAATCGATAATAAAGAATATAAATTTGCACCAATACGAACAGGTTAGAAAAGGAAAAAGAAAATGCGTCAAGCAAAGACACATATTGTAAAAGGGCGGGATTTAAGCAACGTCAAGGGGTTGCGATTGGTTAAAAATAGGATGCATATATCAGAGGTAGAACAACAATTTCTGTATAAAAGTAATTAGTTTTTCTCGGACAACTTTGCGAGCCGTGTTGAAATTTTCTGAGATCTCAATGGGGTGAGGACTAAATTCATAAAAATCGACGTGCAGGCTACAGACTGGGAACGTAGAATGAGGAATTCGTTGGAATTACCCGTTTTAGAGAACAAAGCGACGTGTCGGCTATTCGCTATATATACAGGCGGGAATATGTGTTTCGCTCTCTTAGACTCTTAGACTTTCGACGATTCGATGCGTTAAAAGCTCGTGCATCCGCGACTGGATATTAAACAGTTTTTAGTTTGATTAAATAATTTAAAGTGTGCTAGTATATTTCAGTGACTCAAAATAGTTGGTTATTTTACGTGCTAACATGAATGTACTTCAGTGCACTTAGATACAAGGTAATAAAAGTTTATTATCACGGTACCAATTAGTAAAATTTACAACGACAAATGTATACCCAAAAGTAGGCAGTTTTGGCGTATATTGGTAATATTGGTAAAAGGAAGTATGAATTTCTTTGCTATTTTGCGGGGTGTTAATGACTAAATGGTTCGTAAATGTGTCTGCATCCACTGAACCAGAGGCAGATATACACAGATGAGTTCCGGAAAAGCCTAGAAACAACTTTAAATTAATGGTGATGGAGAACATTCTTAAAGCGTTGACAACTTGAAGCTGTAAATAGAATCCGGTTGGAATGGTGTGATTTACAAAAGGGACGATTACACTGAAGCTACGAGGACAATAACCTTCAGGTAAATTGTACTATTTTGTTTGACATTTTTTTGTGTGTATTGAATGACTTTATAATTGATTTACTTTAAATGGACATTAGTGGAATTTTTCTAAACATAAAAATTTAATTTTAAGATGAAATTTGCTTGTTTAAGTAAAAGGGTATTTTGTTTTGATGTTCGGGAATAGGATGAAACTTTGGGTAGGTCTTTGAGCTCAATTAGACAAACCTGGTTAATTAACGTAAAGGGTGGTAGATGCTCCTTTATACTCAGACTCCGGTCTGCTTATCTTGTTATATTAATTAGTAGGCATCCAACAAGGACTTTAATTTTGGATGCACAGTAAGATGATAATAAAATTAATCCGGAAATTCTTTTAAAACTGAATTTTATGTTCAAATTTAATTTGAAAATTTAATGTATTCTGAATATTGATGTAAATAGAGTTAACGTTGATGTTTGTGGTAGGAATGTGTTGTTTAATTTTTATGATTGAGAATGGAAGTTATCTAGAAGAGCAGCCGAGGCGATTAACAGAAGGAATCAACGGACCCGGTGATTCAAGAGGTTTCACAGCAATATATATATATATATATATATATATATATATATATATATATGTACATATACATATATAAAATACTCTGTCAATAAGGTGATTTAGGGGTAGTTAGGGTCAATAGTATAGCGCACTGCATATAAATTACATGAGGGCTCAGAAGACGATACTGTTTTCTGAAGAAAACAAAAAATACGATGATTAGGCTGGAAGGTAAGTGACAAAGCCCTGTATATAAACCATAATCATAATTAATTAAGTTTATGAAAAATATTTTGAAGATTTATTAGAATAAACAAATTCACAAGTCGTAAAACAACATCAGCGCAAGCTGAAACGCAATGCGCATGAATAACGCATCATTATTACGCCAAGAATCACAATTAAAACAAGCAGGTTTAAAAATGCGAAAATAGCAAACGCATATAATTTAATGCATACATTATATTATGTCTACGTGACTGGAAAGCGTAAATCGGCACCTGATATATCGGAAACAAACAAGACATGGTGTTACACTTTTATTACATCTGTTACACTTTTATTCGTGAAAGTTTATATGATACATCGCGCGAGCGCAATGGATAAAAAGCAATGCTACGCCCTGGCGGCCGAAAGCGCAAACCTCTTTTACAGGTTACGCGTAGCCAAACACCATGACGTCACCGATAATTTATATTACGCCATAATCGGAAAATTTACTTAAAATTAGAACAATGAAAATTAGAGAATTTACTCACGTGAGGAATCCGGTATCCGGCAGGAAGTCACGCTACGGTAGCCTCGGCTCCGGTGCTGTTGGTAGAGCCTGGACATCGGGTCGTGGGCTGCTCCAGGGATCGGATCCATCCTAAATGTAGTGGAACGATAAGGAAGAGGTTAATTAGGTAAAGACAACAAAGATAATCAAGGCAAAGGAATCTACATAGTAAGATAAGACACAATACCCGGCACGACTGTTTCACTTGAAAGTTCGGCAAAAACAGCCACGATTCAGGGCGAGAACCGCGAAACTCCACCCCACTCTTTGTCTAGTATTCGTATACCCCTATAGGGATATGCACTCTTGCGCAAACTCACTACCATGACATACGGAAGTACCGCCCAGTTCATTTAAAAGTTCCCGCGTACCGCGTATTTGAAAATTATGGCGGGAAACTTCCGTATATCAAAAAACTTAACATAAAATGTTAAAGTGACCCTTGGCACGTAACAATCGCGACAAAGCCACAAAAGAAAAAACTTAAAAAAGAAAAAGTCTGTTAGCACAGTAACAGCTTAAAATCTAAATCCTAACTACCCTACATAAACCCTAACTTAAAACCTACAAAATGTTTATATAAGGCGCCACCTGGTTTTTTCGACCGATAACACGTCTACCGAAGTACCAGGAAACGGAATAGGTAGCCCGATAGTCTTTGACTACACTAATTACCGACAGCACAAATTTGTCGGGGAGCATGAAACACTACTTAAACTAACACGGGTGCGACAAGTCGCCTAACCTATCTAAACCTATCTAACTAAAGCTAACATAAAAGTTTTTATGTGCAAACACACATGAGTGTTGCATTAAAACTATTCTTCCTTTGGCAAGAAGTGCCCAAATTTAAAAATGTTCATGAGAGTGCGTCACCTTGCGCTCCAGCAAATTTTGTTACTGGTACTTTGGTTTTCTAATGATGCACGTTTAAAACTTGTCCATGACATAGTTGTGAATCAACAAATTTACCAAAAGTACCACCTACTAAATCCTTATATGCTAACCTGACAAATTACATTTCTAAATCAAGTTAGCTTTTTCACTTAAATTTCAGAAAGATAATTCCCACGTCTGGTCATATATACCACACGTTAGGACGATAAAAAGATAAGGCAAGATCTCAAATTGATGTTAAAGATAGTAGATAAGATAATGTTATTAAGCTTAAATTGTTATCCTCAAAGGTAATGAATAAGATAACGGTATTAAGCTTTAGTTATTATTTGAGATACTAGATAAGATAACACGATATTAAGTTAAAGTGATTATAAGAGATAGTAGGTAAAGTGACATGAATTTAAATAAAAGTTATTACTAAAGATAACCGATAAGATAACGCGAAATAACTCGAAGTCATTCCTAACGGTAGTCGGTAAGATAACGATAAATTAAACCCTAATTATTACTAACGGTAGTCGGTAAGATAGCGATATTAACCTAAGGTTATTACTAAAGGTAGTCAATAAGATAACGATATTAAAAACTAAGGGTATTGTCAAAGATAATAAAGAAGACAAAGATATTGGCCTGGTTATTACCCGTGACAATGAATAACAACAAAAGAGTGGCTCCAGTAGAGCCGTTTAAATGGGATTGACCCGTGCCCTCTAAAAAGAGAAACCTGTGAAGCAGGTCCGTTCACAAGAACAGCACGGGGGACCGGCAAAGACATTTGGGTGCATTCCTGCACCCGGCGATAATTGATATCGGTGAAACTATCACCCGATATCCACTCGGTATATAACGACATATATACTCATTCACTCACACATTCATACCTTCACTGCCAGAGCCCATGCACTGACAGCGGCACCGCATGACCCCACGAAAGATTCGCAGAGACGAGGTCCAGGTGTCTGTGAAAACCTCCCGCGCAACCACACGGTGACTAACAGAAATGAAAAGGCAGTAGAGAAACAGGAACGGTAAAAAGAAGGAGGTTGGTTTTTTGGAGTGCATAAGAGACACTTCCAGGTAGAAGAAAGTAGAGGAAGGGCTCGCATTGAGCAAAAGCGACAGAGGGAAAGGTGGATAGCAAAGCGCTACTCAACCAGCCAGTGTGGTCAGTAGCTCGGAATGAGGGAACATCATTCTTATGTGGCAGACGGGTGTTCCGGGACAAGAACAGGTCCACCGAAGGAAGAATAAGGCATAGCGGAGATAGCGGGTTAAGAAAAAAGTATAGTTTTTGGACAAGCGTCCAAGAGAAAGTAGAGAATTGTCCCTATTAAACACAGCGCAGTCTGAAGGACCACCTGCGATATTAATCCGACAAGATAAGATATATCATTTTTAAAATTCACTAGACTTCTAAGAGAGCTAGTACGATCATTTTCCTAACGAGTGCATTGACTACGATAAGAAAATCAGACAAAAGTTGACACAACAACTTACAAGTATCATTACAGATACAAACACACAAAAACAAACTGTTTTAAGGTAGTTTTTTAAATCGGTAGCACCCTAAACACACAAATGCCCAATTATAAGCAGTTTAATACAGATACACTGTTCCAATATGCTAAAACAACCGAGAATTTAATAAGATAACAATAAGAAACACTAGCACCTCACCACGAAATTCAACAAAAAACAATGAAAAAAAAAATGTTTATAAGTTATGGTGATTTCGTAGAAAAAGAAACAAATAATGATGTGGTATAATGTGGGCGACTGCAATAATTCAGAGGAAAAACACATGGAATAGATAGTCCTAGTTTTTTGCAACTGCGAATATGAACTATCTCTTACAATGGCATAGGTCATGACTCCTATGTTGGCCCAAGGAAGAAAGCATTCACTCTAACATCAGCTAAAACCAATCATAAAAATTCAATGAGTTATTGCAACCAAAGTTACGACAATTACCACACAATTAAACCATGTAAGAAAAATACTAAAACCCAAATAATATGCAGTAGTAAAACTTTGAGGGTTGGTTAAATGAAACAACAAAGTTATATTGGGGGTGTAGAGAATGAAGTGATATACAACCAACGGTATAGTCAAGGGAAAGTCAACCAAAAGAAAAAGATAGCTAATTTAAGGGAAGTAAAGTTAAACGTGTAAGAAATTATATACTGTATGAGAGAAGGAATAAGTAATTAAAGATACTAATTGTTAGTGAGAACAAAAAATATTAGGTAAATCGTGCGGGTTTAATCATATTAAGGTACCAGGTATCAGGGATTAAATTTAGAAGATTAAGAGAAACAACATCACGAGATAAGGCATCAAGTACGATATTTAATTTGCCAGGCCTATGCCTAACGTTAAAAGTGAATTGATAGATAGGCAAGTTCCATCTTGCCAAACAACCTGCGGGTTATTTTAAATTATTGAGCCAAGTGAAAGCTACGAACATTAGGTACATTGCCAAAGCAGTAAACGTGACCAGCTCTTAGATATACGTAAAGTTAAACGATTTTAAAGACAATTTTAAGGCATTCAAAGAGATTCAAATCGATATGTAAAGAGACAACAGCAATAGACATTGTATAAAGCATATTTTTACTGGGATGGGAAGTTCTTATTTGAGTTCTTTCCAACCCAATAAGGGAAAATTTCAACATCATTATTAAAAATGATTTACAAATTAAAGCGACAACTTACCAACCGAATCCTCGTCTAGACTTATAATGCTATACGACTGGCCAATGGGCCTCATTCTAGACTTACAGAGCTACACGACCAAATCCGACTGTAAACCTCGCTCAATAGATGTTAAGGTAGGTTGAAATTTCAATAACTAAAAAAATATGCAGTCAGACAAAATCAAACTCGCAACATGAAAGAAAAATTCCACGATACATGTACAAAAAGTTAGTATTCCAAATTATTAGAATGTTCTTTCGATATTGCGGTAGTTAACAAGTATCCTAAATGAGTTTAAATAATAAATGTTAACCGAAATTTCTTTAATTTAATATTCAAAGGCACAGGTATAAAGAGATGCGGTTTATTACAACATTTTGAAAGTTAAAAATATGATCTAGGTAGTTTCGTTATTATAGGTAAGGCAAAAACCTTTATAAAACGCATTTTTAGGTTATACTGTTTAATCATACAAGGGAAAAACTTTTTTAAAACTTTATCCAAATTGGATAATATCTAAGAGAACAAAATATATTAGGGTTAGGTCACAATAACGCTTTAAAAGACAGTAAAACTTAGGTAAACAGGAGTTCTATTTTTAGGCAACAATTTTGTTAATAGGTAGATAAATTTCTAAGGTATTTTTCAAAACGTAACATACAAGGAAATTTAAGCACGGTTTTTTAAAAGACAGGAAGAGTTATGTTTTTAAATTTAATAGATATAGATAATCTCCGTAATAAACAGTGTTTAAAGACATACAATAAGATAAAAGCTTAATTATTTATATACTTACATAAAAAAAATAGGGTTAGCTAATTTCCTAAGGGTCATATTTTGAATCCGAAAATAAACCACTCACTAACAACACAATTGAAGTTAATAAACAGATTGCAGATTATAAATTTAGAAAAACATTATATTAAAACACATTGTAAAAAGAACAGTTATACTTTCAAAATGGCGGCATTCACTTTTCAGTTGCCATAGCAACTAAATTTTTTTGACATTTAACAAAATGAGGCATGTTCCGAAATGCGGGTATAAAACTCAAGATTATAGGTATTCGGTAATTGGTTATTAAGTGAAAAAACTATTTTTTTTTCTTCACATTGATAATACATTAGATGTTTATAAAAACAACGGAAAATTTTCCGGTTCGTAACCTCCACGTTAATAAGGGCGCCATCTGTTACACTTTTATTACATCTGTTACACTTTTATTCGTGAAAGTTTATATGATACATCGCGCGAGCGCAATGGATAAAAAGCAATGCTACGCCATGGCGGCCGAAAGCGCAAACCTCTTTTACAGGTTACGCGTAGCCAAACACCATGACGTCACCGATAATTTATATTACGCTATAATCGGAAAATTTACTTAAAATTAGAACAATGAAAATTAGAGAATTTACTCACGTGAGGAATCCGGTATCCGGCAGGAAGTCACGCTACGGTAGCCTCGGCTCCGGTGCTGTTGGTAGAGCCTGGACATCGGGTCGTGGGCTGCTCCAGGGATCGGATCCATCCTAAATGTAGTGGAACGATAAGGAAGAGGTTAATTAGGTAAAGACAACAAAGATAATCAAGGCAAAGGAATCTACATAGTAAGATAAGACACAATACCCGGCACGACTGTTTCACTTGAAAGTTCGGCAAAAACAGCCACGATTCAGGGCGAGAATCGCGAAACTCCACCCCACTCTTTGTCTAGTATTCGTATACCCCTATAGGGATATGCACTCTTGCGCAAACTCACTACCATGACATACGGAAGTACCGCCCAGTTCATTTAAAAGTTCCCGCGTACCGCGTATTTGAAAATTATGGCGGGAAACTTCCGTATATCAAAAAACTTAACATAAAATGTTAAAGTGACCCTTGGCACGTAACAATGGTGGATGAAATCAAAGTTCACTAAATTTATTTGAACAAACAATGGTCTACGTGATCTAGAAATATGAAAATCCAAAGAAATGAATGCAATTAACTCGAAATGCTACGTGACCAAAACAACTCGTTAATTTCAATATACAATAAAATATAATGGAATACCCATAAACTTGGTATGAAAGAATCACGTAAAATAGCGAACTTTGCGCTTGTCAATAGATAGACGATTCATTTAAATACGACCGGATTTGTAAACAAATCAGTTCAACATGGAGTAAGGCTTAGTTCGCATCACTTAAAAGTAAAATATTTACGTGAAGTGATTTATTGCGTAGTATGAAATAATACAATGATAATTGTGTAAAATTCAGAGGTTTGTCGTTTTAACCTTTCAAAAACGTAAGTAACTAAAAGCTGTTTTAATTTAAATTCTAATATTAACATTAATAAAAAAGACTCTGAATGATTACTGGATAACTACTCTCAATAATTACTGGATAATAACTCTGAATGCTTACTGGAGAACGATTCTGAATGAATACTGGATAAGCGACTCTGAATATTTACTGGATAACGATTCTGAATAATTACTGGATCAAATGAGGAAATGCAACAAGCATTTACTACAATTATTAATTACTGGGAAGTTTAACAAAGGACACTAAAATAATTTAAAGCTAGGCTAAGAAAAATGCAGACCATATCTAAAGCAGATCTGGATTCAACGTTGGAAGTATTAAACTACTAAGCTGAATATGGAAGCAGTTGGTACAAGGGACTGATTCGAACTGGAAACAACAGGTTGGTCAATCTGAATGTTTTATTATTGTTATTTGTGAGTATTTCGTTGTATATTTCTAATCAATAATTTAAAAATTAACATTTCGTTGAACATTTCTAATTTGAATAATTTAAAAATTGCTTTCATGAAAATTTTATGTGAGGGGTCAACAAAGATCGTTTTCCTAATACACGTTATAAATTACGTAAATATTTAAAGAAGTTGAATGAAGGGTCAGGGGTTCAGATGATAATAATAATAAGGGTGATTTTTGCTGGATTTTGATTAACTTTGGGAATGATATTTATTATTTTTTATTCAATTATTAAAAGTAAGTTTTATTTAGAGAATTCTTAAACATTTCATACGTTGTAAATATTTTTGAGAATATTATAATAATTTGTGCTTAATGGTGTTTTGATTTAAAGATTAGAACAGGAAGTAGATGTAGAAGGTAAATTTAAAGTCTTTGTTTGTTGTATTGTCGCAAGCTTCGTGCGTAATTAAAGACTGAGCTAGCCAACGCAATTAAAATCATATAGTAAAAATCAAAAATTGATAGAATAAAATTTTAACCTTTTTAATTCACAAAAAGGGCGCATACGGGTCATTGCTACAGTATCACAACTATATATATATATATATATATATATATATGTGTGTGTGTGTGTGTGTGTGTGTGTGTGTGTGTGTGTGTGTGTGTGTGTGTGTGTGTGTGTGTGTGTGTGTGTGTATGTATTGCTCCTAACTAATAACATCCTGAGGGTAGTGATCTATTTCAGCGACAGTTTTAGTACGTTTCCTTTTCTTTAGGCCTGTAGGTGCTGAACTACTATTAGTTTTTGTTCCTATATTTTCTACTGCGCCCAGGTTAGTATTTACAGCTGACGCTTCCCGCTAAAACAAAAAGAAATTACTGAAAAAAATTTTACACTCAAATACTTTTCTTCATAATTATTACAAGGAAATTGAAGCTAAATTTTATCATCCTAATATTAAAATGTGTCTGCTTCCTTATCAGCTATTAGAGGTAGAACTGTTTCGTTACTACCACACTGACTTGCAAACTATTTTATATGCAAAGCCCTCATTTACCGACAACAAGAATTCTTGTTCAGTGAATCAATATGTAATCGATTTAGAGTTTTGTTAGTTCCAAACAGAACTGTTTTAAAGAATTTTTCAATAAGAGCGGGTCGATGTTGGTAGCCTGTTGTGGCTATTTTGTTTTTTTGACATCTTTCTAATCTGTTGTTTATTTTTCAGTTACACATGCCAAATCTCCATGGCAACTTACACGATTGTGCTGCCCAAATGATTAAACTTTTTACCAAAATGAGCGTTCGTTAGTGCAAACTTTACGCGCATTGTGCCCATTTTACGGTAGACGCGGTGGCCCTTCAAAGTCGACTCTCCAACGTTTGGTGGCTAAATTCTAGACGACTGGATGGGTGAACAATTTGCCAACACTCCTACGTCATAGATACCCCAGATCAGCTGAGAACATCAACGCGGCCCGCACAATATCCAATTAACCCGGTAGTTCAAGATTGATGACCATAGACAACGCCGGTTGTTCGCTGACTGGGTTTCGGAGCGTTTGGAAGAATACCCCAATTTTACCTGGAAAATCATTTTTAGCGAGGAGGCGCATTTTGGATGAATTGCTATGTTAACAAACGCTGTTGTCGTGTATGGGGCGACGCCAACCCGCAGGAAGTTCACCAGGTGACAATACATACAGAGAAAGTTACTGTTTGGCGCAGAGTTTGGGCCGGCGGTGGCATTGGTGCGTATTTTTTTGAAAACGACGTTGGTGATGCCATCACCGTCAATGGCGAACGCTACAGAACGATGATAAACAATTTCTTGTGTTCCAAATTGAACGATATAAATGACGTATGGTTCCAGCAGGACAGTGCTACATGCCACACAGCGGACGCCACAATGAATATTTTGCATGAGGACTTTAAAGGCATGGTTATCTCACGCAGAGGTGACGTGAATTGGCCACCGAGATTGTGCGATTTGAGCCCGATAGACTTTTTTTGTGGTGTTTTCTCAAGTTGCAGGTCTATGCGAATAAGCCGTAATGAACTGATGCCTTTAAACTCAACACAATCCAAGCCATTGCTCAAATTCAAAATCTATGCATCAGAGTCATTCAAAGTTGGATCACTCAGATCCGGGAAAAAATTAGCACTTTTTTCCCGAGTATGTGCAAATAAGTAAGAACACGAAGATATTTAATTTAAAACCAGGTCCACACTTGTAATATTTGGGTGTAACATAACATCGTATCATAACTCGCCGCGTTCAAAACAACCTATATAAACAACTTAAGTAAGCAATTTTTGAAAACACTCGCAGAATTAAATTGACAGATATTTGATTACTTTAAAGGTTTCCTTAGCAACGCAAATCTAACTGTCCCTATAGGTACAACAAGCTACTTCTTTGAAAGTTTAAATTTGACAACGATTGATTTTTGACTTTAATATATTGTAATATTTTTTTCAATATTAAATCATCGTTTTGCTTGTCACAGAAAATAATAGTGTTTTATACACGGGTAAAAATGTACGATTTTAGCTCTCGGTGTTTTGTCTCCCTCCGCTTCGCGTCGGGAGACAAACATACCTCGAGCTAAAATCTAGTACTTTTCTCCCTTGTATAATAAATAACTATTAAGCGATTAATAACAAAAGAAAGCAGTGAATGTCAATGGACGAATACAAGTAACAAAGCAAAAAAGCTTGGTAAAACAACAAGGTACACGCGACTACACCACATGGAATTGCCAACTTTATGCTATTTATTTGCCATTTATATGTAATAAAACTATACAGAAATCAAGTGCTGTTTCTTTACCTCACTTTGTATATGTTAAGTTATTTTTCCGACGACCACTTGTGAAAACAACAGATTACACACTACTTATTTATGTAGAAAGTAAAGTATATCACTCTAGAGTGCGAAAGTACATATCACTCTAGTGTTGAAATACTTTTCAACTCTAGAGTGATATGACTGATGTTAGTATGCTAGTTACCTAGGCAACCCACTCGACTACCGGTTCCTACCTTTTTGCATTCATTTGTTTCGTTTTGGCTAATAACAGTTTAAAACACTCATAGTTAAATCGATACTGACAGTTTCCGTTTTACTTAAAGATGTAATTACTCATATTAGTTTGTAATTGAAATGATTTTTTCAATAAAAATTGAGAATGCATACGCTAAAAGCAACAGATTCGCGGATTTTATAAAAACAAAGTAAGTGTTCAAATTTTCAACATCAAAACGTCAAATAAATTTTATAGGTGTCTGTCTGTCTTGCATTATTGCGTACACATTTATTGCAAATAAGCATAAAAATAACTATTTCGTAATTGTTTTTAGTGGTGGTCATCGGAAAAATAGTGTACAGTACTCGCGTGGAAAGTGACATTTCACACTCGTGGAATAGTCGCACTCGGCTTACGCCTCGTGCGACAATACTCTTCCACTCGTGTGAAATGGGTCACTTTCCACACTAGTAATGTAATATACTAAAACATGACATAGCCCCAGAATTATCGTTAACGGAGTATATAGGGCATCGCTAGTGATGATGAAAGTAGGATATAAGTATATGAATATAAAACAAAATATAAATCAACTGTTTAGACATTTCATGACGAAATAAAGCCACGAAAGTTATTTGTTGCTGCACTGATTTCAATAGAATGGTTCCTTGTTTTGCAGTAATAACTAGAGATGCAGTTATCACTACCATTTCTTTAAAAGGACATAGAAATGTAAATTCAGATTGACATACTTCTATTTATTTACCTAGTGTTCTCTGAAGTGCCAAAAAGTAGTACGAAATATCTATCGTATAATCTGCTTCACGAAAATGCAAGCTCTCACACAGTACAAAGAACAAGGAATTATACCAGTAAAATGGAAGACTTATAGTATCATTCTCGAACGACCTTAATAACATTTTTACATTTCTAAAAATCCAAAATCAACTTGGTGTTTACCTATTTTCAACACTAGGTACTATAGAGGCGTTTAAAATAGTTACTTATGCAACAAGTGAGTAAAGTAATACTCTTTTCACGAGTATAAAAATTTGACCGCACGAACCGAAGGTAAGTACGGCAATTCCTACGAGTGAAAGAAAGTTTCATACAAAATTTTTTCCCCGTCCGTAGATAAATAAATTCGATAAAATTATATTTTTTTAAATACTGCTCCTTGAATTTCTCAGGCAAAATATTCATTGTAGCTGCATTTGCCGTTTAAGCTACATCATCACTATCATTGTCCATCACTCTACTTTTATTAACGGGATAACAGGTAGCTATCTCAAATCGCTTAAGAACAGTTTTGACAGTTTAGATGATTAATTGATGACATAGAGCGAAGCATACAAAGCACACTACGTTTGCACAACCGTTTTTAATTGCGTTAAAAAATGACACGCTACGACTCTTTTTTTAACGCAAAAGCGTGAAAATATGAACCGCTAGGATACTTCTTTTAACACCTTTTGATCGATTCAATAATCACATACTTTATGAACGGAAAATAATTTTAAAAAACGCGAGTTTTGTAACGGACGTAGAGAAATTGAATTTCTATGAAACTTGTAACTCACTTTTCTCGTGTTAACAGTCTAAAACAGGTTTCTTGTATTTATCGTTAAGCGTAAAGTAAACCTAAACTTACTATGCAAGTGAAGCAAGAAACTTCTGATAAAATTTATTAAGTGTAATTAAATTAGAATTAAGACGAAAGCGTCTCAGAATCGTGTTAGTCTGTTAGTTTACTCACAAAACCTAACTTTGAGAATTTGCATGTAAAAGCAAGAAACACATAAAATAATTTTGGATGATGCGCAGTTAACCTAAATAATTTATACGACGAATTGTGCAATAAATGTGTGGCTTTCGTAACTGGAGAATGCTATAGAGTTGCATTAAGCAGTGAGGATGTTAGTTACAACTCTGTTGCATATTCAGAATGATTTGCTTTATAAAGAAATAGTACAATATTTATTATAACCATGAAATATAAACCTATATTGAAGAAACTAAAGTTGTAACGTTTAACAATGTACAATGTACCATTCTGAGAAAGGTGACTAATTTTGCTGTACACAATAACATTTACATACAAAATACCACTTACCATAAGTTGACAGCCTTTTACTTGTCACAAGCAGATATAGCGATATAGTAAGCAAGTTCCAAGCGTTTAGGCTTGCGTTTAGAATATTATTTGATCAGCTACCAGACACTTCCACTATCGCTGACAACGACATTTTCTTGGTATATGATGTTCAATTATAAATACAAAATAAACAGTCAGTCGCGCAAAAGAACAATCAGAAAATTCGAAGCGCTGTCTTTGGCCATAATAAAGGTGGAGCTTTTAATATTATGTACGTATTGCAATAAAGCATCTTCCCCTGGCCGATCTTGTCGCTGAAATGCTCTCTGAAGCTGCATCGACACAACCAAAAAACACGGATAAAAACGATGAAATAATGACAATGATATCAAGCACTGGAACCTCGAACAATACCTATAAATATAAATCAGGGTGTAAATGCAAAGGAGATTAATAAAAGAACAAGCTAGATATTCTAAAATTGTTTGAAAAATATGAAATAAAACAGGCAAGAACAAGGTGAAAATGTAAAACTTTGTACATGACGGAGGAAAAAATGGAAAGCTATAAAGATTACGTAAAGCTTTGTAGCTGGGTATGTGCGTGTATGTGAGTGGGTATGTGTATTGGCATGCATACGTTGGTGTGTGCGTGCTGCGTCCGTGCGTGTATGCGTTTGTGCTATTGTGTGTAGAATAACTAAGAGGAAGAATCTTTATTGGCCAACAACGCTGCACAGATAATTCCGTAAAGGTCAAAATGGTTCGAACTCTGACCTCAAAATTTGCTGTAAATTAGCCCCTTAATAAATAATTTCTTTATAAGATTAAGAACTTATACTAGCTTATGTTACAAATATTTAAATATTTTTATAAGTTACAAACAAAGAACCAAAATTTACTCTTGCGGTTGTTATTGTCAAACCGCTCTTATTAAAACCTCATTTCCATTACCATCAGCGGCATTAAATACTTCCTGGTTTCATTTCAAATTCCCATTTATAATCAATTAATATCAGCAGCAGGATTCTTTATGTCGTAGATCGTTTAACTTCCAAAGTATTTTACAAAATAATTATACTGCATAATTATTCAAAGTTCTATGTTACTAATTGCATGTTGTAAATGCATATAAGTCACTCAAACTTACACGTTCGATGTTTTAAAGGATTTATCTCCACTCAAAATTTTCATGTTCGATGTTGTGAAATGAATGAATAATCCCTTTTTCTGAACTACTTCTGCTTATATACAAAAATTTTAACAATGTCGCTTTTCCATTCGGTTTCAGATTTATTTCGAAGCATTAGTAATCCTGTTTGATGTAATATTTATGAGGATATCGCGCTTAATGAGTTAATTATGTGTAAAATTATCGCGATATTAAAATTTGTCTATTATAAAACGTTCTCTGTAATACGTAAAGCTATTAAACAAGCGTATCTTATCTATTTTATGGCTTTTTGATAGCTGCATGTTTTGAATAGGAGCGTTTTTACATAGATTGAAAATAATTGGCTTTTAAAGCATTTCTAATAAAATGACGTATTCTCTTATTAAATAACCGAAAATTCTAGAATCAACACGTTTTATATAAATTCTTAAATAATATATCTACACAAGGAATTTATCTTTGCCTTACAAATGCGGTAAACTAACACTATTTTATTCAATTTACCTTGAAGTAATGCAGCGTATTACGTTTTCAATAAATAACGCGAGTTAAATTTGGGCATTTTTGAGCGACTTTTTAAAAACTATCTTCAAAAAACTCTTCTATCGATTTTTATTTCTAGAGATTTACAAGTTGAATGTTCAATTACAAGTGCATTATATGCATTAACGTATTAAGATCAAAATTACTTTAAGTTGATATTCACTGACTTAAATGATCAAAATTAAGATAAGTAGCTGAACAACCAACAAAGTTAAAGTTGTGAAGCTCAAAACTGACTGGCCATCTTGGGCTCTTGAGGGTATTTATGTTGTCCCTGCTCCTAACTTTGCTTGTCGGAACTGCGGAGTTCATGTCTGCTTATTTCTTTATTTATTTATACAATGCAAAGTAACAATCCTAATTCTAACAATTGCAAACTTATTGTCTGATGTGACCTGCCCCTGCAGTGTCATATTACGCCTGGAATACAATGTAAACATATCCGTTCTCATGTCTGGTTTATGAACTTCCATTAGCCTTTTATTACTTGTCCTTCGATTAATTATACAATGTAACAATCTAACTTCAAATTTAATAATTCCCTATGTTTACCTATATATCCTAATTTGGGAGATATGTAACTCGCGCATATCTTAAAATGAAACTTGTGTTTACTGAGTATAGAATGATTATTTTCTACAAGGTATCTCTCAAGAGTAATTATTTATACACACGGCTGAAATGAATTAATTTAAAAATGGGACTTTTAGGATTATATTCGTTTTACGATCTTTTTACACTCTACAATAAAGGCAATACACGGGATTTAATTAAACAAGTAATAAGGGCTTCTGTCTTTTATGTGCTAATGAAATATGCTTATATTTATACAGGCTAGAGAAATTAAATATAGGAAAATTTTACTTTTTCTCGCTTACTTCTGTTTGCATGGTAAGTTTTCATAGAATGTGGCTATGCCCTATCGTGGCCTCTTTATCATATCACTATACATATATATATATATATATATATATATATACATATATTGCTATGATAATAGGGTAGTTTAAGGGTAGATTAAGTCATAGGGGTCGTAGAATACATATAAACATTTTCAACTTTAAAAAAAGCAAATAATTCCAGAAATTATAAGAATAAATTGGTCACTCTACATAATGTTAATTAAGAAGACACTGTAAATAAAATATACGGAATTAAATGCATTAGAAAATAAATATGTCTAAATGTAGTTTACAAGTAAAGATAAGATTTTAAAACGCAATAAATGGCATCAAAATTAAATCACCGGGAAGCATAGATAAATTGGCATTGCAAATATTTAACAATTGCGTCGAAAATATTAACGTTAACGCATCCTAAAATAATTCATTATTATAAAATCACTACGTGACTAGAATAGAACACATTTGTTCAAAAAACCAATATTCTGTGGAAACAAATAAACACCAGGCGGTTCAATTATACGATAAATTAACAAACATCTAAATACGTGAGTTAATGAAAGCCAAAAGTTGGAAATCCTCGAATAATACTACAATATGCTGGATGCAGACGTGACGAACATAGCATTCATCGAAGATTTAAACTAAGTAATTTGTAAAAATTCCGAGTTCTGCTAGAAAAGGCAAAAGTATCTGCCTAAATTGTAAACACGCCAATGAAAACAATTGCGGGAAGGGCTTATATATACGATAGTAACGGAACGACAAGTTAGTCTATATTCAACTGAGCAAGGACTTTGTTCAAAGGTGTTAAAAACTAACGTAACTAGTGAACAAAAAAATCAAAACAAATCAGATTTAAAAGTGCGAGAATTTGTGCAACGAAGAATAAGACGATCTATAAATAGACGGCTGTAATTTGGAACTTTTAATTGAGACGACTTTAATTTGGGACCTTAATTTGAGACGGCTTTAATGTGGGACTTATAACTTTAGACATATTCTAATTTTAAAGATAATTTAAAAATGAATATATTCTAATTTGGACATATTCCGATTTGGTACGTTTTAATTTTGGATGTACTGTAATTTGGTACGATTTTAATTGGAAGCGATTTATTGGAGGCGATTCTTATATGGGGCCGGCATATCAATAAGCAAAGCGGACCGCAAGGGGATGCAGATCATACACTAGGATGGAACTCCAGAACCCAATCCAGGTTAGCAATCTTAATACACTTTAATATTGAAAAACTGTTTTTGATTTAATATTTGCCACACATTGTATATTTGTAAGAGTCATCAAAAAGGTCACTGAAATAATATGAAAATGGAATAAGTCTCTTGGAACGTTCGAAGGTCCCTGAATATTATTAAAAAATATTTTTGTTGGCTTTCAGAAAAGCATAAATCTGGTGTATGTAGATATTTTGTACAAAAAGGAAAATTTTGAGTGTTGCAAATATTATCAATTATTATATTGTGTGTTCTAGAATTGCTTTATTTGATTCAATAAGATTTATTCGGTAAGCTAGTCGGGGTAAAAACCTTAAAATTAATATTGCATATTATATGCCAATAAAGATGCAAGGACTATTAATTGAAACAAAAAAATTTGTAAGATGTAGATTCTTACCTGAATATCTTGTCTGCTCGTTGATAAAAAGGCTGTGACCTTTACAAAAATGAAATGAAATAAAGAAATCTCAATATTAGAGTTATAATTGCATAACATTTTTATGAACAATCCTAGCTAAATTCAAATTATATTTTTTCCACGCGCATTAGCTAAGAAATTTAGTTACGAAACACAGGTATAAAGAAAGCCTATAAATGCAGTTTACAACTTAGGTCTAGAAAGAAACAACATTTCATCACTACTGCACATCAATAAAGTCTTCACCTAATCCTTCTTAATAATTAGAAAACCCCAAAACTATTCATATGTAAGTCACAAAATCTTCTTTAAAAGTAATAGGATAATTTTAATATTCTCTGATTATTCCATCTCAGTCGAGATTTGGCCTCACAATTAAAAAAAAAAATTTGTGGATACTTGCATAGCTGAGTAGATTATGTCATTAAAGCAGTTAATAAAATCAAAAGAAATGCATTAAATGAGAGATTATCCGTGTAACTTTGAAAACTTACGAAGGTTGAAATTGCTTATACTTAATATTAAAATTTCTTGGTTATCTAAAAGTGCATGTTTGCTACCATTTTATGAATTCTTTGAATCGGTGTTGAAATTATTGGAAATTAAAGACCACGATTTGCAGTTAAATTTAATTTATAACTAGCTAATACGATTAGCTTATTTGTCAAATTTGACGAAACCTCTTTGTTGTATTAGGGTTATTAATTATACTGATCAAAACTAATGGTATAATATCCGTTTTTGTTATAATATTTTTTCTAAACATACAAATCTTGTGAAAAGATAATGTACTGTGCTTTGAAATTTTTTAGAAGTAAAAAAAAAGAACGAGATGAAGAATTGTTTGCTTATTGTCTTCACTTAACGACTTTTTGCTGTATCCCCAGTTAAAAATTTGAAGATATTCTTTATGTGGTTATACCTGATTGGGTGTTAGATACTTTTGCAGATTGACCCACAAACTCAGATTAATCCATACAAATATAGGAGCAATTTATTGAAATATCCATAAATGAGGTGTCGGAAAAGGTGTTGGTAAAAGGATTCCACAGATTCTGCTTAAAAAAATTGAGACCAATTTTATATTATACATTATGGGCCACTGTACGGAAGCCATTGATTGCTTACTCGTCTAGAAGAATTTGATTTTTATTGATGAAATAAATTTTGCTATGAAATAAAGCGTCGATATGATAATGGCACTTTTCATGGTAATATCAATTTTTCCTATGAAGATTCTTTCCAATTAAATGGAACAATGAATCCGTGGACTTGTCGCTATTTGAGTGACAAGAGTCCTTACTGGATGAGTAACTTCCAAACACAGCATCCCCAACAACTGAACGTGTATGCGGGTTTTTGTGAACGCAATGTTATTGGAACCTTTATCGAAAAAAAATTTAATCTCATCCCGTACGTGGATGGTTGCGTGTCAATTGATTTCAAAGTTTTATAACTGAAGAAGAAAGATTGATAGATTCCTCTTAATAACATCCATGAGTTTTATAATGTTTTCGTCCCATGGTAACGGTATGCAATTTTTCGCTTTCACGAGAAAGTGCTTATAACTGCTCGATTTTTGAGGTCAGTTTTGTAATATTTAGTGATCGGTCATTTTATTGCTCCACTTCTACATTTGTTTACGTTTGCAACATAAATTTTTTGGTTGTAATTAATGAGTACAGGAACATTGGGAGCGATCTACCATTGTTGCGAGCTGTTTGAGCACGGGTGAGCTTTTAGTTCCTCCTGTGCTTTGTATGTAACGCATTAATCTTTATGGTTGTTTTATGATTAGTTAGGTTGTAGGGGGTGTCGGATCAATTCCATGACGCAAATGGTTTCTATTTAGTAAAGCAAAGGGACGGTTATTTACCAAAATCTATCCGTGTATTTCTAATTTAATACGAAGAGTGTACAGTCCCGATCTTAATTGCTGTCTGTATAAAAATGTACTAGGTGCTTTACTATGGTAATCCTTTATCCTTATTTGATATCATATTAGAATAGCCATGTTATTAAATATTCATTATCAAAGTTTCTAAATTTTACAGGCAGCTTTCACTCTAGAAGCTCACATAACTAACTGAAATTAATAACTTCTTTTCTACTACTTAATGTTCGCTTAAATAACGTACTAACATTACAATTTTTTAAATCTACGGTTGGTTAGTGAAGCAAAATTGTCTTTCACGGTATTACAAGGAATAGTTCGTTTAGTCGCTATGAACTCGCATTTACTCATTTTTGCTTTAAATATTAACTCTCCTAGTTTTGGAAAAGATTTCAAACGAATGTAATTCCATTTACCTCGTAGTGATCCTAATAAATTGCAACGGGTATATAAAGAATAAAGTGTCCCCATCAAAAGTTAAGCCTAATTTCGAAACTTTTAAAAAGTGTATTCATTATTAAAGGCAACTACCTGCTTGGGAATTGCCAAAACGCGTAGAAACGATTCATCAGCCTACGTGATTTAACTTTTGTGTATATAAAATACACCATGAATACACCAGTTACAAAATTGCTCTGAACTAATATTTACGTGAAACACGAATAGTTAAGTTTTTTGGTAAATGCTTATAAAGTCATAGTAACGCTGAAATGATTAACTAACTTTGTTGAAAGTTTAACCCAAGTAAGTTGGCGGTTAAGATCAAAACCAAGCTTCAGCTCGTATGGAAACTCCGACAGCATATCTGAACGCCGCTTAACAGAAAGCCTTGGTACTTTGCTACCTCTTTATATCTCCGTTTCTGACTTAATGAAACCGACAGTTGAAACTTCTGCTTAAACAGACAAGAGGGATGACGAACGACTATTACTTTATAGAATCATATTACGCTTCCAGACCGCAATGGCGGTCATCGTGGTTAAATAATTTCATTTCTCATCATCATGCTTATACTATATTCAAGTCAAACAGAACTCTATTTACAAATACGCGGTCTATATCACATTATATTTTATACAAAGATGATGCATATGATTATATCTTCAAACGCTAAGTCAACTTACCTTTTATATAGATGGTATTAACAGCAGTTGCGAATACTAGTGATACGATAGTACTCAAGGTAGGTAGTATAAAAATATGGAACCTGTAACAGGTGATACAAGTGAATCCTAGAAATAAGTAGTTTTTATAACAATAACACCTACAGATCAATGATATTGCTCGAAGAGTTGTGACATTCTTTTAAGGTATTTATAATCATATTTTATTGTAATGGTTTTGAATTGATAAATCCTACGAATAGGATTATGGATATTTCCTTTAAGAAGAATAATATTTAGGTTACATTTATTCTTGATCTAAGAAAGACACTTTTTTTTATTTTACATTATGTAGAGTCTAAGGTTGTCAAATTCACTATGACGGTTTTTAGGTTAAAAATGATATCATGGCTTCTTTGTTCTCTAAATTAGTCCAATTTTATTATTCATTTGTTCTGATTAATAATGTATAACGTTAGCATCTTGGAACTAAGAAATGCCAAAATTATGCTGATTCAGAAATAAAAGAGCTCATTCCTTGTAGAGCTCATTTCTTGGTTCAGGTAAATACGTCAGAAAGATTTTATTACGTATGTTAGATACAGTCTTATTTCATTTGTCCGAATTCTAGGGAGGATAATCTCGTCGTGTATAAAAGAAGGATAATTTTTTTGTTGAGCACTTTGTGATTATCATCGAGACAGATAATATTCAACTTGACTAGGTAAAGTTATCTTTTAAATAATAAGGTATCAAACTGTTTAATGTGGCTAGTCAATGAAGTTTGGACTAAGATCCTACTAGGTAGTTTACTTTTAATTTTAGAAGAATTGTTTCTTGATTGACAACTTCATGTTGAAAAATGCTATGTTAATAAAGAATATAAAATTGTTTAATGGAGTCTCAAAGGTCCCGTAGGATCTGGTTGGAATGAATTGAATCAAGAATATCATTGATTTTAGTTGTTTTCAAAGGAATCTGCAATAAATGAGTTCTTAAATATTTGTAATAAATCTTCTGAAACTATCACTTACACTAATTGTATGTTAATGAACAATTTTTTACTACTTAAATTTATCAATGTACCTACAGTACGTTTGTATTATTAGTTTAAGCACGTAGAAAGTAATTTTGCATGCCGAAAATGTTTTCCTTTAAGCTAAGTAATTTTAGATACATTTAGTTCTTTTTTTATGTTTGAGAATGCTTATATGTACTTGTAATGAAAACAATTATGTAATTTTACTATATTGATGTTTTTTACAACTAATGTATAGGAATAGTTCCAGCCTTTATGTAATAAAATATATCATAAATACCTAGAGGCGCGATTAATATACAGGTAATTTAACACTTGATTGTGGAAACTCTCTTTTTAGCTCATAGTTTTTAAATAGGTATACTGGTGTGCTTATTCTTAGCATTTATTTTAGCCTGATTTTAGCAGAAGTGTACTCGATTATGCCTTCTGTGAAACAGAATTTTAGCGAGGTACTTCACCTAGTTTCTCTGTGGATTACCGGCTACATTTTCTGGGGCCAAAACTGTATGTATCATTTTAGAATTGTTTTTAACCCTTTTACCCCACTGCACAATTTGACAAAGTTTACTCCAATAATATAATAATCAATGTAAGTAGGGTAAAAACAGGCTTTCTGTGACTTCATTTCCCTCAGCATCCTCATTTCCCCACACATCTGGACCAAAAAGTTTTCTTCGACTAACCATTTTTCATCTTTTCAAAATAAATGTACTTTGTTTGGTATCAATTAATATTAGAATTTTCTCAGCTACACGAATCTCTAGGAATTTTTTAGATTGCATCACCCCCAAGGGAGCTACCCTCATTTTAAGATTTCTGACCTGTTGCGATTTTTGACCGTCCTTAAACATTTTTTTAGTCATGCGATACATTAAATTAGTCTAGAATTTTACGCACAATCTGCAAACAGCAAACAGATTTAAAATCGGACTACTCCTTACAAAGTTACACACATACCTTCTAGCGAGCATACCTCGACCGTACCACTACTCGCTTTTAATATTACACCATACTTTCTATCTTGTTTAGCTCATCTTTCGAGATAAATGTACTTTGTTTGGTATCAATTAATATTAGAATTTTCTAGCCGAATTTCTAGGAATTTTTCACATAGCACCATCCCCCAGAGAGCTACCCCAATTTTAAGATTTTTTGCTGGTAGCGGTTTCTGACTGTCCTTATAAAATTTTTAAACATCCGATACATCTTGTTAGTCTAAAATTTTATGCACAATCCGAATCTCTAAATAGATTTAAAATAGGGCCACCCCTTACGATTTTACACACACCCTCTAAATTATAAATTTCTTGCGGCTCATACCTAAAAGAAAATCTAAAAACAATTCTTAAAACTTTTTATTACAAACAATTTTTACTAATACAGTTTAAATTTGTAAACCACATTTCTAAATACATATTCACAATTTTTTATTCTTAACCTAGAACTCATATCGGTTTATACTTATTAATATTTATTTCTAAATAGAGCACCTTTTCCAAAGACCAACCGGATCCGCATGTTTCAAATTCCTCTGATTTTGTTCTTATGGTTTTGCTTAAGACCTCGTAGATATTTTCCAGATTACTAGATAATGTTATAACCATACTTTTTGTGTTAAAGGATTTCACATCGGTAGTCTCTTCCCCCATTTTGGTGTAAACACCGTAGAGTTCGCAATAGACTTTTATTGCTGTATGTTGTATTCTTTTTTCATTTATTAATCGAATAAATCGCTCTTTCTGCTTCCAAAGAAACTCGGACACTCCATCGTCGACACTGGCATTCTTTATGCGATAGCTAGCCATACGGTTGTTAAACGCTGTGCTAACCATTTCTACATAATCGTCGCTAGTAGCGGTAACTGATGCATTTTTATGTCTATTGCTTCTCAAGTGAGCTGCATAGGTAGTCTTCTCCATTTCGAAATCGCATACTTTACACATAATTCGTGGTTGTTTCGTACAAGGCCCTTTAACAGCTGGCGGAGTTGAACGTTTACGGTTTAATGACATACCGTGCTGTTTTTTCTTGTGTCGCTGTAAGTTGTCCATTCTCGTAAAAGCGATACCGCAAGACCCACAGTTTAAGTACATTGCTGCGGACGAATGTATAAGCTTAACCGTAGACGATGTTACACCACGACATTTGTTCTGGTGCCGTTTGAGAGCATTTTCCAGGTAAAGGAAGCACCGCAAGAGTTGCACTTAAAAACGTTTGCAGATAGCATTTTAGTACAAAACAAAATCCGCACTATAGCACTTTGGTTAAACGTGTAAGCGAACTAACTTATAACTAAAGAGTTTATTCTTGCGCACCTACTTTATGTACCCTATTGAATGCAAACCGAAGGTTTCCGAAGACACCCAAACGAAGTTGAGGATTCAGCGGGGGACTAAATGACGTCATTTTTTGACAATCCTTGCTGCTCGTCCAATACATTTAGCGACAATGCATGCACCTGGTTCGCATCGTCGATGGTGCGAATGCCGTTAGTAGAAACATCGGAAACGTCTTCCATGTTATACGGATCGCGTGCATATTAAAAATCCAAAAGGGTGGTAGCACACGCACACAAATTGTGTGCAAGTCGTGCTGTAGAAGATGCAGTGCTACTATAAACAAAAACTCAATAAAAACACTTTAAACCTTTACTAAGGGAATACCAAACTTGTTGTCTACAGAATACTTACTAATAAAGCAATTTAAGTTTAAATCACTTCTACGTCATATTTTCGGAAATGGCAGGTTAAATATTTTCTTTGGAAACAATCGAAGATTGCCGAAGACACTCTTTGGAAACAATCGAAGATTGCCGAAGACACTCGAAGAGTACACGAGCGCGGTCACTAAACCAATTAGCATTAATACCAAGTATTCCGTACTTTCGTAGGTTGCTCATTTCCTAGAACCAAATCTTCCACATAGCGGTCGGTAGCACGTAATGATTTCTAGAACTGGTAAGTACTCGATATCGCCCAAATAGAGAATTAGATACTCGATGTCTGTCAACTTCCGATTCCCTCGTAAAAGGTAGAAAAAACTCGGTCAATCATCCATTATACTTCGACTCACCCCCGTTCTGATAATTTACAAACATTTTTCAAACGATAATGGGCTGAGAATTTTTAAACCTCCGAGGGATCTTTAAGTCGTGATCAATTACACATCCGAGCTACGCGTAAACTAACATATTTTATAGCAACTGTGCACTGTATAATACATGCATACCCCTTCACTGCGCTACTGCTATTATTGTAGTTGCTTGAAAAAGTCAGTCGCCCTTTTTACTGCTAGGGCCGCTAAAAAGCACCATTCCATACTTTCTTTATAAGTGTAGCACATCGCGCACTTTTTTGTCGGTTAATTAAATTTTGTTTATGTAGGCCTTTACACTTTCGCTTATTTAAACATCTAATACGATTGATTAACCACTTTCGATTATTCTAACGGAGACCACCATACATCCCGCCGCACCGTTCTTTTTGAATCCAACGATCCTATGGGCTTCCGCACACTAACACCTGACGTATCTTTCCTACTAGTTGTTAAACAAAAACTACCGGTATCGCCGTTGTGGACGTAAACAGGTGTTTGTGGATGTGTACGAGAATATGTAACCATATACATTAAACAGTCTAAGCTATTTTATTTAGTCCACGAAAACTATTATTTTTCTAAACCACAATTAATAATCGCCTTTATAGGTTCCACATTTCTACCATTTCCCAATGACTGGTGCTACGTACATAGAAACTTTAATTTCTTTTTGGAGAGAATTCTTATTCTCCCACGCACTGCTGCGTAGTTGCATGTCCATTCCTTTTGGAGGTATATGCTCGTTATAGGTTGTAAGACCCTCGGTTCTACTTAACTACACTTCGTGAGACCCCTTTAATCTTTTTAATCGTATCTTTCTCGCCTACAATACAGTATAACTTAGCCTTACTACCAACGAATTCTAATACTGGACACCCATTAAATTCGTCTTTAAATTTCCCTACAACTTTTTTGTCGATAAGTGTTATATTGTATTTGTTATACGCGGGGTAGTCACTCTTTAAAGATAAATATATTTTGCTAGGTATTAACTAACATTAAATTTTTCTAGAGACCCCAAATCTCTAAATAAATTTTAAATAGGACCACCCCATACAAAGTTATGCCTTTTAAAGACCCAAATCACTGATTTTTGCCCATCTTTATTTAACTCCATCTTAAAAACCCTTTTTTTCGCTACCCAAGACATATGCTTTGACCAACCGTTTCCCTAGAAATCTAAAACCGCCGTGTCCCGCGAATACCACGTGGAGATAACACGTATACTCTGTCAACCAGGATAGAAGCCGGAAGGATTTAGAAGGTGGGAGGAGAACTTAAAAATTATGGAATCTTAAAACTAATCTATACAATAGATTTACAAAATCCATACAAATATAAACAACTATCTTATATCTTTACGCCCCCATGCGTAGATTGTTGTACTATTAGGAATGATGTACCTTTTGTCATCTTCCCTCGATAAACTAATTTTATTAATAAGCTGCGTATTCAAATCGTATTCTTTTACTCCGGATACATACGCAGGCAAGTACTCGATACCATCCAAATAAAGAATTGGATGCTTGGTGACTGTTAACATCCGCTTCCCTCGTGTACGCCCAGACACATCCCAGCCCATGAGCACCCCTGCGCATGCAAACCCCTGCCCATGCGCACCCCTGCGCGCGCGCAACTCCTGCCCATGCGCACCCCTCTCTGTGCGACTGCTATTTCGGGGTAACGTCACAGCCTTTTATAAATAAAGAACAATGTTATATTCTATTATTAAATGTTTATTCTGACATTATACATAACAAATTTAAAAATATTTAATACCAAGCATGGAGTCATTTAAACTTAATTCTAATACAAAGTTATACACAGAAGACAGTCCTTTCTTTATGTTTGTTTGCAGTGGTTTTAATTTTATCTAATTTTATTCGCAGCTTAAAATTTAAATCGACACCCAAGTCTTCTATCTCCTTTTCTAGCCAATAGTTTGATACATAAAGACCGTCTAGGTTTTCGAATTGTAAAATGTACCGAAGTTTGCCTCTATATTTAAAGTCTTTGATTCCATCGACAACCAGATCCATTCCTTCGTGTAATTCTTGCAGCTTGTGACAATCTTTTAATCGCAGCTTTCCCAATATATCCTGTATACGTATCTTGTTAGCTTGATCGACTTCTTCTTGTCGGTATTGGAGGAAATCCTTTTTCTCCCACACACTGTTGCGTAGTTGCATGTCCACCACTTTTGGGAATATATGGTTGTTACAGGTTGTAAGACCCTAGGATTTAAATGATCCGAAAGGTTCTTTACTAGGTAAATATACAATGTTTAGCGGAACTCCTTTGCGTGTGGTGTACGCCAAGGTTACGAAACCCGCATTCCTTAGTTCGTTTTGTTATCTGCCATTTTAATAAATACGTTTTTAGAATAACCTTTTAAAAAGTATACGCATTTAGTACCATCCTTTTCTGCAAAAACGCCTATATAACTAAAAGAGTCTTTCTTACTAACCGCAAATGCATACAGCTTGTACAACCCGGATGTATCTAAGTCAGTCCATCGGCACATAAAATAATCTTTTAATTCTTCCTCATTTTCTCTAATAGGATGTTCTTTGTCTAACACATCTTTGTATTGTTCGCGTATTGTCGCAGTGTTTTCCATGTAGTCCAATTTTCGCCTTTTGTGCATCCATTTCCTCTAATTCCAGTTGTCTTTTCCTTCCACTTACAGCGTATGGCATGCATAATGGGGCAATTTCCTTTAGCGTAAACGGATAGAGTTTACTACCAATATTTGCGCGTTGTCGTACAACCTCTGGGCGAATGTTAGGTGTATTTATCAATCCCTATTCCGAAATGACTATTTCTTTTGGAATTGTAGAATATGGTGTTGCAGATTGTGTAAAATATGTACTACCTGCTTTAATGTAGCATTTGTGTAAGATTTTTATTTTATCTTGGCTGTCTTCCTCCTCTACTATCTCCAAATAATTTACGGGTAAATAGTTAAAACTAAAAGCCGAAAGCACATACTTTATCAATGTTTCCCTTTCTTTTGGTTTTTCGCTTCAAGTGGAAACTGACATGCCTTATCACCGGGAGTGTTAAATAACTTTCCACACTACATCTGGATTGGGTTTCCAAGCAGTTTTACAGATTGTCGCGACCAACCAGGTTTGTTTACAAGCTGATTTCGGATGAAACTCTTTTGGATTTCCGTGTCATGGTGTTTATTTGCGATCTTTGATACCTTATTATTTGTTATCGTGGCCAGACTTTCAACTTACGTCTGTTGCTTTGTGTAGATAATGCTTTTGGAGAATTGTACAAATTAAATGATGTAACAGGAATGCTGTTTTCGTATTTATTTATTTATGCGTTATCTTATCAAAGCGTTTATTATTCCAGGGTAATTGCATAAAGATTTATTAGGTTCCTCTTATCTTCTGCGTATTTTATTTTATAAACTTGTAAAACACTCCTCAACGTAGTTTAAATACATGTACGATAATTTCTCTGCTGAATGCGCGTTCTATTGTTGATAAATATGCTTACTGGCATCGCTTACAGTTAATTACGGTCTATATACAGGGTGTTAAATGCTTGCTATTAACATAATGTACGAATTACTTATTTTTCTGCTAAATAAATGCAGTTTTCTGATTCTTATCGCTATTTACAGTTACTACGCGACGCTTATTACTCAATACACCCCTAAACAACCCCTTACCATAGCAATATATATATATATATATATATATATATATTATATATATATATATATATATATTTATATAGCCGTGATAATGGGCCAGGAGAGGTCATTGAAACCCAAATTCTACAAATAAATCTCAATAAGATATAAAAGTATCCTGAAAAAAAAACGAAATTTTCGTAAATTTATGGTTAGCCCTGTTTAATTATTTGATGTACATGCGAAAAATGCAATTGCACGTGTGTAAATAATCACCCTGTATGATATAAGCATATTCTAAATACATAGCAAGTAACATAAGTTGTATATGTAAAAATAATTAATTGTAAGATATCGTAAAACGCATTCCAATACGAACACAAATTAATCGTTTTAAGGTAAATACAAAGCCATTTATTTTCATTTATTAATTATCAATACATTTTGATAAAAATGCTTTTCATTTTCTGTATATAGCATGGAATAGTACTAGCTTTACGCATTTAGCATAAAAACTACAAACAAAGTGTACTTAAAAACCTCAATTTTAATAATAATTTTGTGTACTGAAACACTTTTTGCCATAAAAGCAAATATGTCTATAACATGCAACCACTTTTGCATTAAAAAGTAATTAAAATTTAAATTAATTCCCTGTACATTACAGATTTTGTCATTTTAAATAAAGAATTTATTACCTTTCGCATTCACTGTTGCAGAGAAGCGATGTGACACATTAACCTTGAATGTTAAACAAAGACGAAGCAGCGCGCGTCGCGAATAAGTGGAACGAAATTACGAAGTAATAAACGCCGCGATTTCAGATGCTAATAAGTTTTTCTGAGAAACCTTGCATCATAATGTTCCATACTATTCTTCTGGAAATAGATAGTTTGGATATATTAGAAAACGGTTATTAAAAACAGGAATTTAGTCAATTCTTAAATTCGATCGGGAAATGTTGTTTTGATTTAAGTCGCGAAATATTGCTTTGCAAAAATAATATTTGAAGTATGCATTATGCATACCGTAATATAATAATTACATTGTTACCATTTAAATCGAAATGATGTTTTAAATGCAAACTTCATAAAAAATTGAAAATTAATTACAATGAAAAGGGAAAATTCTTGAGTATAACTCTATTTTAACAATTTTATTAAATAATCAAAAGATTTTAAACATGGAAAATCATGAAAGCTGATTTGACGTCAATTTCAAATAAGAATATATTTAATTACGAGGAGCGTTTTGTGGATTCTGCAAGTATTACTCTTAGATTTATTTTTAACTGATATTGGAGCATGTGTATCTAATTTAAGATAGAATAATCAGTGTTAATCATAAAATATTTTTGTGAGGATTTTTTCCAGGAAATTTGTGTTCAGAGTTCGAAACACTCTGGCTGTTTAATAGATTGTCTGTCGAGGATTTTTTAGCCAAACAAACCTTACAAGCGTGGAAATAAACAAAGTCAAATAAAATATCCGTAAAAAAAGAAATTAGGTCGATCTTCAATTTTTAATAGGTCCTTGGAAAACAATAAGCTTGCTATTTTCTAATTTGATTCAATCACAAGGATAAGTTCAACATTTCGTATCTACAATCTTGCAGAATACAATCCAGCGGTTATAAAACCCGGTTTATAAAGTCAGAAATAAGAATATAATCATTCAAAAGCCCGTGTAAACACCTTATGGTTCAGGAAATTTTCGATTTAACAAAGAATATTCCAACCCTGCCCTTTCTCATGATCTCCCAAGGGCAATAGCCAAGATAGCGGCAAGTTTTTATAGTTCCAATTTCTCATTATTTAATTCACCTACATTGACGCTTAAAACGAAGGGCTTGAGTTAGAGAAGAATAAAAATAACCCGTTACATTGACGCCCAGCATCGTGGGGTTGAACATTAATCCATTACATTGGTATTCCCAACGTGGTGCTCGAAGTGTGTAACATCTTTGGTTAGCTTTAAGAATTAACCCGCAACAACATTCTGCTTACTGGAAGTAGCCACTTGCATGAAAGATCGATATCATTTGCCGTACATAAAGTAAGTACTGTTACTTAACGTGATCAGAGGTAGAGCTAAATTAAACATTTAACGTTAGGAACGTTGTTTGGATAACGTGTTTATGCACTGCATTTACAAGATTTCTATAATCATTTTAAGTGCATTAACACAATCTAATCAAATATACATTTCAACAAATACTTCTAACACCTCTCATTGCACAGAAGGAAGTATATGATTCTGCTGTAATACTGTATTGGTTTTTCACGTTTATCTACTTTATACGGTGTTTCCGCTTAATTTGTCAACATGCTCTGTCTTCAATGTATTATTCCGAAAAAGATGTTACACATAAAAATTTAACTCTCCTACCCTTTATATAACTCTCAGGGCGACAATAGGTTAGTTGTTTTCCATATATACATACATATATATATATATATATATATATATATATATATATATATATAGAACCACCTGGTTTAAGACATTTTACGCAAGCTTCTAAAAACAGTTTCTTTTCTGTGATGTGTTCAATAACTTCAAAAGAAACTACTGCATAATATCTCTCTGCATTACTTATTACGTGATTTTCTATTGTTGAACACTCATAAGTTAGATTACTCAATGATGGATCAAGAGCAGCATGTCGTTTTGCTACTTCGATTAATTCGACATTGCTGCAAAACATTCTTGCAAATGTGAAAAACTGTGTATATATAATATATATATATATATATATATATATATATATATATATAACAATTAATAAGATGAAATAATAACTTAGACCTTTATGCGAAGCGCAAATGATCATTTCAAATCGCGCTAATAATTGAAAGATGGAAAATATAAGGTGTTGGACAGGACTTGAACCTGTATCTTAGTTTTGCCGGAACCATGCGTTTACCAATTACGCCACTGAGACCGGTGACTATAATCGGGAAATTTACAAATCTTAATCGTGCACAGAACTATACCTAAACCTAACTTTCAATTACGTATATATAGAATTATTCCAACAAACCATGATATGTTAGTTTTGTTAAGAGTATTCATAAACATAGAACCACCTGGTTTAAGACATTTTTATGCAAGTTTCTAAAAGCAGTTTCTTTTCTGTGATGTGTTCAATAACTTCAGAAGAAACTACAGCATCATATTTCTCTGCATTATTTATTACGTGATTTTCTATTGTTGAACTCTCATAAGTTAGATTAGTCAGTGATGGATCAAGAGCAGCATGTCGTTTTGCTACTCCGATTAATTCGACACTTGCATCCAAACCCATTAAGTTGCATCCTAAATGTGAAATTGTTTGATCATCCACAGTTTTAGTAGAATTAGATGAAGTCGAACATGCTTTTGACATTGTAAAAGCTATATTGCTATGGGTTTTCGAAAGCACTATACATCTTGGAGTTACCATTGTTAAGCTTCGTCAGAATTTTACACGATACAAATGAGAACTATTGTATTTAACACTAAAGTGCCTTGAATAAACTTAACACAAATATTTTAAAAATAACATAACCTACTATGTGGAAGTTGGCTGTGGAGTTGAATCCTTTCTGAATCTTTAGCTAGGTTAGGATCTAACAACTTAATGGGTTTGGATGCAAGTGTCGAATTAATCGAAGTAGTAATACGACATGCTGCTCTTCATCCGTCACTGACTAATCTAACTTATGAGTGTTCAACAATAGAAAATCACGTAATAAATAATGCAGAGAAACATGATACTGTAGTTTCTTCTGAAGTTATTGAACACATCACAGAAAAGAAACTGTTTATAGAAGCTTGCGTAAACAAGTCTTAAACCAGGTGGTTCTATATTTATGACTACTCTTAACAAAACTAACATATCATGGTTTATTGTAATAATTCTATATATACGTAATTGAAAGTTAGGTTTAGGTATAGTTCTGAACACGATTTAGATTTGTAAATTTCCCGATTATAGTCACCGGTCTCAGTGGCGTAATTGGTAAACGCATGGTTCCGGAAAAATTAAGATACAGGTTCAAGTCCTGTCTAAGACCTTATATTTTCCATCTTTCAATTATTAGCGCGATTTGAAATGATCATTTGCGCTTTGCATAAAAGTCTAAGTTATTATTTCATCTTATTAATTATATATATATATATATATATATATATATATATATATATACTGGGCTTAAAAATATAATTATAGAAGTTAATGATTAATATATATGTTAATGTACACTGTTTTTCACATTTGCAAGAATGTTTTGCAGCAATGTAGTCAAAAGTCAATTCGTGTAAATAACACAAAACTGACATGAAAAGAATGTCTTATTTCTTTAAACTGGCAGTAATTAATTTTTCATAAAATCTATAAAATAATCTCTTCAGAAACTTTGAATTTAGTCCTAAAATGTTTTATGCGTATTATTACATGCAACAGTCTGCTTGGGAATTAGAAAAAAAGCCTTTTTGTATTATAACCATCCACACGTCCATTTAAAGTTGTACTTATTTAAACAGAAAATAGAGTAGAGCCTTTTCATAAAAACCTCACAAAGTTATCCAATTGCTTGGAATTAATGAATTAATACTTACACAGTGCAGACATCTTTTCGATAAACGCTTATAAAGTCATAACACTGGAGGAATTTATAACTAACTTAACAGAAACTTCTAATTCAAATAAGTTGGTGGTTAGAAACAAAAAGCAAACTTCGAATTCGAATAGAAACTTTGACAGCTTATCTAAGAGCCCTTAACAGAAAGCCCTGCTATTCTACTTCGTCTTTATATTTCCGCTCTTGTGAGTTAGCAAAACCGACAGTTTGCAACTTCTGTTTAAGCAAATGAAGATGATGACGGCTATTACCATATATATTCATATTACGCCTTTCAACCGCAATGGCGGTCATTGCGGCTGAGAGATTAACATCGAGTATCATTAAATTATAGCCCAGTCAAATGAAATTCTAATGGCAAACGCTATAGTGAGAATAAAGCATAATGCTTACGTACATATAATAGAGTTTCGGTTGGTTACTTTTTCTTTTATAACACTCCCGTTATGCTTATAATTATAAAAAATAAAAATTATAAAAACTATAACGCTAACTTAAAATTGAATTTTAACCCTATTTTATAAATAGCGTCAACCAATCACAAAATTCGCCCCTAAACTTCTCCAATATAAAAGTGGAAATAACGGTTATCAATCGCCATACTCGCCGATATTATTCTGCGATATAACCTCACTTTTTACAACGTTGAATTTTTAGCTGCCAAACTTAACGATAACGAAACCAAACTAGCGCATACTACATTTATTCACTTACACTTATACTATTTTATACAAATATAAATCATAAGAATACTCTTGTGAAAACTCACTATTATCTAAACAGGAGTTTCCTTACATGTTTTGACCCACAGGAATTTCTTGTTTAACTGGAATTTGTTAGGAGGTTCTCAACTGAAAACCACTTCAGTAAACATCTAATATATAGTACTTATATCGATGTCACCTTTTTAGGGTTTAACCCTGCCTTACATAGGTGGATATTTTACATACCAGTACATAGGTGGGGTCTGAGAAAATCAATTACTAAACAATCGTAACTTTTTTGGTTATTTTTTTAAACTTTTATCACTTTATACTAATAGCCCGTAAACCATATAACTCCAAAAGTTTCGATCAGAAGAGATATATTTCAAAACAATAACAAATAAACCAATTATGTTCATTTTTAATACATCAGAAAACATATTATAACTCGAAAATATGTATTAAAAAAAAATTAACATAATTTTCTGGAAAGTATAGTGAAAAACAAAAATTTTATTGTAAATGAACATAGAAAAAAATTTGAACGATATTGTTCATATATGAAAAAGACTTCTACAGCAATAATTCCTTGCAATTGTTGCAGGAATATTTCGTTTTGCGATCACGGCTTCTTGGACATGTGGATCAACGTCTTGTACTTTTTTAATCTTTGCACGTGGGGCAGTAGGGTTGCCCTCAGTATAATGTGAATTATTTTCGCGTATTTTCTTATTCACCCTTGGATTATTCTTGTTGATGTTTATATATTCCTAGATAAGTTCAAGCCACAGTGTATTCATAAATATTCTTCTGCGTGTTTTATAGTATTGATTGTTTGCTTTGTATATAACTAAAGCATTTATGGCAGGAAAATGCGATCGTGTGAGGCTATCACCAAGAATTTTTAGACACGTTGTATGATGCCGAGAGTTTGTCTACGACGTCTATCCCCCGAGTGAAGTCTTTACTGACACGAATTAATGTGGAAGGCAACGTTTGTTTTTTCTAAGTGTTTGAAAGATCACCTTCCACGAAAAGACTCCAATTTCTCATCTATTGTCATATACTGTAAAGGGGTGTTTTAAATTTTACAGTTGTCAATAAATCTTTCCAGTATTTCTCGAATAGGAGCTAATTTATCTGTCGCTAATCTCTCTTTACGATTTTGTACATTATCAGAGCGAAGATAAATAATCAAAACTCGAAATCGATTCAAAGAGATCGTACTGCAAAGAATATCCACTTCAGTTCCATCCGATTGCCACATGTCTTTCAAATTCTGACGATTTGAATAAAGCAATTCAGCTAAATAAAGTAATCCGGTAAGTGCTTTTATTTCAGGAACATTGGTTGGTTTTTACAATATATTTATTTCAAAAAACAATCAATTTTTCTTGAATTTTTATATTGGTCCACCGAACTGAGTCTTTTATTATTTGACCATCGATCCATAGCACTTTTCGCGTATTTTGCATTTTTTTGTACACCCGACAAATGTAAAACAATATTTTCTGCTCTGGTACGAACACGTATATTCCATGGAGTTTTCTTTCGCTCGATTCCATTCTTTCCTAAGTAAACCGCTTTCATTTTTTTTATCTGCCGTCATATGCCCAGTCTCATTATGTTACGTTAACTTTTGGGATAAATTAATTACCCCTTTTTCCCTTTAATTTGTTTTTCAGTTAAATCAATTCCGTGTTGCTATTCTTAAATCCTTCATCAACATCCTGTATATTTTACCTGTTCATTATAAGCCCGCTTTACAATAATTGTTTAACTCAAATGTATTTGCTTGGAAAAGACAAGTTTATGATAAAGTTTAAATAAGTCAATACCTGGTTTTAGATATCCTTTAATTTGTTAAACATTTCGATAACGTATAATTGCTTTCTCTATGGTTTGAATCTAAAGACTCGTCAAACTAATGTCGCGTACTATCCGATAAAAGCGTATTTCCAAGTTCCTTAATCACGTTTTGATAATCACAATACGACTTGGTTGTTTAATTAAACGAATTTATGTTCACTTTCTTTTCAAAATCTTAAAAAGCACTCGTCGTAATTGCTAGATTCTTCGTTTCGTTTTTCTTTATGAAAAGTTCGCGCACACCTTACAGCGTGGTGCGTATTGATGGTTTTATAAATCTGTACTTGTCGGCGTAAATAAATTAATATTTTTCGTAATCATTTTAGCTTCCTGCGGGGAACACGATAGTCTCTTGAATTTCTGCTCCTTGGGCTGCACCGGTTGGTTACGGAATCTTAGGTTCATCTGGCCCGCTCCTGTCCGAGGAGCGAACGAGAGATCCGACACCGTAGAGACGTGGGTGAGTTTTTCTTTACTGCTTATGTCGAGGCCCTGTCCACTTAGATTTTACTGTTTGGAGCTCATACAGGTCTCGAATTAATTGTATGCACGAAAATGATTTATGATACCGGGATCTATTGCCATGGGATTACTATATTACGCTTAACTTTAACCATTATCTACTAATGCGGGAAAAGGATAAAAACTTGCTGGCACCTCGGAAGACATTATTACAATTTTATTTGTAGGTTATATGTTAGTATTATCAGGAGCCTATGTAAGGTATCATAATATTATGATTACTAAACGAAATTGTAAAATCTGAAATACCAATACACTAGCTAGCAAGTACTAATATATATGGTTTATTCTCATTTACTTAAACCGGGTTGATGCCCATTATAATGTTTTTTTTCTTTTTACGTTAATTAGAGTCCTTTTGTTAATGTGTTATTTCCTTTGTTTTTTTTGTTTTTTTTATTTAGGTATAACTGCAGGCGGTGATTTCTCCTGCAGGTTGTATGGAGCGGTTAATAATTTATTTTTATTTCAGGCCTTATTTAATTTTTGTAGGTATTATATCCCGCCCACAAATGATCCCGGTCAATTTCTCTTTCTTTCTTCTTTGTTGTTTTTTTGTTGACTACGTCGCTGCACGTAGCAATTATTTTCCATTTTATTTTCGGTCACTATGTCCTGATCCGGGTTGGTGTTGCGCTCACAACCAGAAACATAGTCGTCATAATTTTCGCTGCCTTATTCGATTGCCTCGTTATCCGTATCAACTTCATCCAATAATGCTAGAGGCCTTGTTTGTTCCTTTTTGTATGAGAGTCACCTTATGTATTATAGTTACTACTATTTTTTTAGAGAAGAATGTCACAACACTTGTATTGTAACAAACCTAGTCAACAATAACAATTATACTATTATGCTAAATTCACTAACATTAGTACATACCTGGGGTCTAACACACCATACAGCGTTTCAGATGAGTGTAATTCGTTCTCTTATTTATTTAGTACTAAGGTGCTAATTAAATTCACAGAAAGTGTCTATGATATTTGGATTCTACAGAACCATCTTAGGATATCTTTTTAAATGTTGTTATTCCTATGCCGTTTTTACCACAACTGCAACGATATATGACACATACACGAACATTACTCGACTACTAAAAATTCTTTCCAAAATCGCGAAGTGAGAAATGTAGGAAGTGCGAGTTGGTATGTAGAATAATCGTTTTATTGGTGCCTATTTTTTTAATGGAAATGTTACGTCAGAGCTGTATCTAAATTTTCAAAGATTTGGTCTCGTGGATTATTTTGAGAATGTCCCATAAAGTATTATGCAAGATCTCTGGTAGCAACACGATAGTGCACCACTTCACTATAGCCTAGTTGTTAGAAACTATTTTAACGAAGTGTTTTCAAATAATGGATATTCAACCAAGTGTATTTGCGTGACCAGCAAGAAGTCAAGATTTGAGTGCACTTGACTATTTTCTTTTGAGTGTAGTGAAAGACAAATTAAATATAAATCCCTGCAGAGAATGTGAAGCAACTTGAAGAAAGTGTTGTGAATGTATTTAATAAAATTTCAGGATGCACAATTCAGCAGCTACCCGTAATAAACGAAAACGAGCATAGGACAAAATTTATTTTTTAAATATTTTGCTTAAATTTTTTTTCTAATAATTTAATAAGCATTTTAGACTTAATTGTTTGTAGTTATTAAAAATGCAAGGCTGCTTTAAAAGATGTTTTAAAGTTTTTTCGAACTTTCTACAAAAAAACAGGTACTGAACGTGCATGTGTCATCGTCATCATTAGGTCTTCAGTCCTAGAACTGGTTAGACGCGTACCATCATTGTTCCCTATTCTGAACTAACCTACAGATTTCCCTGAAATATGCACAGTTTGCATCTATAACTGTCTGATCTAGGTCTACATCTACCTCTTTTTTCCTGACTCTGCTTGTAATATATCACATACTACTCCCCAAAAATGCCTTAGAACGTATTCCGCCCTACTATTTCTCTTTTTCTCTAGATATCCTTGTTACCCTACTATTTCTGTAACTTATTTGTTATTATCTTTGTCTGTCCATGCTATCGTCCTCATACATCTGAAGCACAGCATTTCAAAAGGCTGCTACCGTTTTTCTGTCTGCGTTTCAGACTGCCCGTATTTCATAGGCATACTGTGCTGTGCTCCACACATATGCTTTCAACAATTTTCTTCTTATTCTATGTTTGTTGTCTTTCCTCATAGGCGCTGTTCTTTCTTGTTATATGCAGTTCGATCATTTTCTATTGTTTTACCGTTATATGCCCTATTTCTCTGACCTTCAATGGTTGTGAAGGAAGGTAAGCAGCCTGTGGCTGCCAAGTTCCCCCAACACTTAACCATTTGGCGATTTAATATATTTTCCAATTTATCTTTTCGCACAGTCAACATTAGTTGTAGGTATTTCGCAACCAACAACTAGTTGTTTATACTAATCATCAGATTTATCTGCGCTTATTTTTTCGTCATTAGATTTTCCGTCTCAAAACTGGTTGGACACGTGCCTGCACTTATTTATATTCTGAGCTAGCCTACATAGTTCCCTGAAATTCTCACACAACATGTGTATTCAGCTAGTTTCCTTTCTATTGTTTTCTAATTTTATACCCTATTTTACCGAGATTCAGTGAAGGAGGTTAAGCAATCTGTGGCTACCAAGATCCGCCAATACTTAGACATTTGCCGAAATAATGGTTTTCCAGTAAATCCTTTCACACACTTAATCTTTGTTTTATATCTTTTGTGCTTTTCCCATCTTGCGTTATTTGGCTTCCTAGGTAGCAGAAATCCTTAACCTCTTGTAAGTTCGTGTTAAATACTTGTATTCTTGTTTTTGATTTATTTTCCCCACCTTTGCAAACTAGAACTTTAGTTTTAGTTTTGTTAATTTTCATACCGTATGTCTCTGTTAGAACCGTTTCCATTTCATTAAGAGCAGCTTCTAACTCTTCCTTGCTAGACGCTAATACCGCTATATCATCTGCAAATCTAAGCATATCAATTTTTTGTCCCTGCATAGTAATTCCAAATGTCTTCCTGCATTTGACAGGATTCATTGCCTCTTCTATGTGCAAGTTAAAAATCAATGGGGATAGGGCACATCCCTGTCTCACCCCTTTCGTAATGTTTACTTCTCTACGTTCCTGCTCTAATTCTATTACTGCTATTTGCTCTTTGTATAAGCTATGTACTATTCGTCTATCCCTATAACTCATTCTAATCTTTTTGAGTATTTCAAACATTTTTTTTCCAATTTACATTGTCAAATGCTTTTTCTAGATCTACAAACCCTATATACATGCTTTCTCCTTTTTCTGTTGTTTTCTCCATTATCACTCTCAGAGCTAAAATAGCCTCCCGTGTTCCCCTGTTTCGCCTAAACCCAAATTGGTCTTCTCCTAGTATTTCTTCAGCTCGTTTTTCCATTCGTCTTTGCACAATTCTAGTTAATATTTTTGACACGTGTGCTGTCAAACTTATTGTTCGAAAATTTTCACATTTATCCGCGCCTTTCTTTTTTGGTATAGTTTCTATGATGCTACGTTTGAAATCTTTGGCTATCTCGCCTGTCTCATACATATAGCTTACAAGTTGGAAAAGACGTTCTGTTACTGCTTGTCCAGCGGCTTTTAGAGTTTCTGCTTGCACCTTATCTGTACCCGGCGCCTTACCATTTTTCAGACTCTTTAATGCTAATTCAAACTCGTCTCTAAGTATAGGATATCCCAAGTCATCATTTTCAATGTCTGATTCCTGTTCTAATGCAGTTAGTTCCTCTCCTGCATATAAATTCCCTATATATTCTTGCCATCTACTCACTTTCTCTATGTTTTCTATAATGACGTTTCCTTGTGCGTCCCTTATATTTTTGCTATACGGTTTTATATACCTAAAATTTATTCTAATTAATTTGTATGCTTCGTCTGTCTTTCCTATTTCCATCTTCGTTTGTACCTCTTTGCACTTTTCAACAATCCATTGTTCTTTAGCTTTCCTGCATTTTCGAATAATTTCCCATTTTATGGCTTTGTATCTCTGTTTTCCTGTTTCGTCTGATTTATTTTTGTATTTTCGTCTTTCATCTATTAAATTCACGATATCCTTTGTTATCCATGGTTTCTTATTTTCTTTTTGTGTATACCCCAGAATATCTCTGGCCGCCATGTCTAGGCTGGATTTAATGTTATTCCATTCTGTTTCTACTTCCTTAGTTTCAGATATTTTCCCGATATCATTCAGCAATTCATTTGACTTTTTTTCGAATCTTACTTGAATATCTTTATCTTTTAGTTTCTCTAAGTCCAAGTGTCTTTTTCCGTTCCTTTTTTTCAGATTTTTAAATTTAAGTGCGGCCTTCATAATTACGATGTTGTGGTCAGTATCTATATCTGCTTCTGGGTAGCTTCTACAGTCTTTTACTTGATTCCTAAACCGTTGTCTAACAAGAATGTAATCTATTTGATATCTTCCTATATCTCCTGGCATCTTCCACGTATATCGTCTTCTAGCATGATGTTGAAATAATGTGTTTGTGATGATTAAATTGTTCTTGTCGCAAAATTCTACCAGCCTATTTCCCCTGTCGTTTCTCGTGCCTAAACCAAATAAACCTAATACCGCTCCTTCCTCCCTCACCTACCACGGCATTAAAATCCCCGTAATTATTAAATTTTCATGTCCTTTTACGTATCTTAATATGTCTTCGATATCTTTGTAGATGGCTTCTACTTCTTCGTCACTGTAGCTAGAGGTGGTCATGTATACTTGTATTATTACTGTGTTTACCGGTTTAGATTCTAATCTAACCATGAGTACTCTTTCGTTCTTTTGTAAGTAATTTTCTACACAGTATCCTATCTTTTTCCGCATAACTATCCCCATACCCAAATTTCATTCCTTTGCTCCTGTATGAATTACCCTGAAGTCTCCACTCCAAAAATCCCCCGCCTCTGGCCACCGAACTTTGCTGATCCCTACTATGTCTAGTGATAACCTATTCATTTCGATTTTTAGGTTCTCTAGCTTACCTACTTGCTTCATACTTCTAACATTCCACGCTCCGACTCGCAGAATGTTCCCGACTCTTATTTTTAACTTTCCGATCGCATCCTCCGAAGTAGTCCCCTCCCGGAGATCCGAATGGGGGACTATTTTAACTCCGGAATCTTTTACCCCAGAGAATGCTATCATGTTTGTTATAATTGAGGTACGCTGTGTACTTGGGAGATAATGTGGTGGTTTCCCGTTGCCTTCCACATCGCGGTAGTGTGTCTTAGACTGTCATACCGACCCCTATGGTCTCTGCCAGTCTAAGTACCGAAAGAACCGCTGCCTTCTTTCGGGGACCTGTCTTAGTCTGGTTTCTCACTAACGACCCTACTACTTTGGTTGGACCTGTAGTTTGGCTCTTTAGCTCATTAGAACACGCAAGCCATTTCACCTGTTCTAGTGATTTAGAACTTCGGCAAGGTGCAGGTCCATTCGAAATGGGCATGTGTCATATAGCGTAATAATTGTAGTAAACCGTGCACCATAGTAAATAAAAGATATGAATGACAACATTAAAAAAAATATACTTGAAGATGTTTCTATAGACTTTTTGTGGTTAGATTATGATGTAGCGTAAAAAACTGCCTTAAGAAGGTGCAATCTGCTTTTAAATATTTTGAAGAACAAACAAGCTTTAAAAAAATATATTTAGAATTTTTAAGTTTCTGTAAATGGTTTGAGATATAACGAAATTAATTTTTGCATAGTGTGATTCGTTTTTAAAAAGTTCAAAAGTGTCGAATTTAAATATACCCTATATCCTTTATAATAAGTGAGATCCCAATGGTGAGGCTCCAAATTGGAACACCCTGCACAGACTGCCGAATATTTATTGACGAATACCAAAGTTTTAAATACTTTTGAATAAATAGGTAGTAAGCAAAAAGTAAAAGTATATTATAGCTGTTACGTTTTCTTTTTGGGTTCGTTACCATTATTATCGGCAAACTGGTATACTCAAACACTTACACTTGTATAAATAAATCTTAACAACTCTTTAATAGCATTTATTTATATCAGCATCAAAACAATAACTGACTATCCCTAATCGCCCGGCTCCCATTCTAATTATCTCTTTCCCTACACTCGTGCCACAAGCACACGCGCCTATATTTTTACATTTACATTTACATTTACATTAATAAAATATTTCATATTATTATATTATTTTATACAACAATAACAATCGCCCCACTTGTTCTTCCCAGCACGTAACCTTATGTAACCAGATACGAGATTGGTACGTTTATTTTCGGGATAATTTAATTACCCCTTTTTCCCTTTAATTTTTTTTCAGTTAAATCAATTTCGTTGCTATTCTTAAATCCTTCATCAACATCCTGTATATTTTACCTGTTCATCATAAGCCCGCTTTACAATAATTGTTTAACTCAAATCTATTTGCTTGGAAACGACAAATTTATGATAAAATTTAAATAAGTCAATACCTTGTTTTAGGTATCCTTTGATTTGTTAAACATTCCGATAACGTATAATTGCTTTCTCTATGGTTTGAATCTAAAGACTCGTCGAACTAGGGTCGCGTACTGTCCGATAAAAGCGTGTTTCCAAGTTTCTTAATCACGCTTTGATAACTACAATATGATTTGGAGCTCTGGTTGTTTAATTAAGCGAATTTATGTTCACTTTTTTTTCAAAATGTTAAAAAGCACTCGTTGTTATTGCTAGATTCTTCGTTCCTTTTCTTTATGAAAATTTCGCGCACGCCTTACATCGTGATGCGTGTTGATGGTTTTAAAAACCCGTACTTGTCAGCGTAAATAAATTAATATTTTTCATAATCATTCTAGCTTCCTGCAGGGGACACGATAGTCCCATGAATTGCCGCTCCCGTTACGTGATCTCAGCTCCATCTGACCCGCTCCGGTCCGAGGAGCGAACGAGAGATCCAACGCCGTAGAGACGTGAGTGAGTGTTTCTTTCCTGCTTTCGTCGAGACCCTGTTCACTTAAATTTTATTGTTTGGGGCTTATACATGTCTCTAATTAATTGTATGTACGAAAATAATTTATGATACTGGGATCTAATGCAATGGGATTACTATATTACGTTTAACTTCAACTACTATCTATTAATGCGGTAATGGGATAAAAATTTGCTGGCACATTGGAAGACGTTATTGACACTGTACTTGTAATTGTAGGTTATATGTTAGCATTATCATAGCCTATGTGAGGTATCATAATATTATGATTACTAAACGAAATTGTGAAGTCTGGCATACAAATACACTAGATGGCAAATACTAATATATATAGTTTATTCTCACTTACTTAAACCGGGTCAATGCCCATTGTAATGTTTCTTTTTCTTTTTATGCTAATTAGAATTCTTTTGTTAATGTGTTATTGCCTTTGTTTTTTTTTATTTAGGTATAATTGTAGGCGGGGATTTCATCTACACGTTGTTCGGAGCGATTAATAATTTATTTTTATTTCAAGTCTTATTTAATTTTTGTAGGTATTATACCCCGCCCACTCACCGACTGAGCCCGGTCAATTTCTCTTTCTTTCTTCTTTGTTGCCTTTTTTGTGGACTACGTCGCTTCACGTAGCAATCTAATTTAAAGACTTAGAGCCTACAGTACCTTGAAAACTATCCTTCTATTTCGGAATGTAAAATTAATATGGGTGCTATGACTAAATTAAATAAAAATATGTTAATGTTACTTATACCACAGGTTATAGTACAATTTAAACTTTTACATAAACTAATAGGATTTGAATGTAAGGCGATAATCTCTAACTTTGACTCAATGTCTGCAGGTAAAATTTATAATATTATATATGATGATCTTTGTTCAGTTATATGGTCTGATAATTTGGCTCTGTCTTTGTCCAGGCGGCCCAGTGGCGTAGTTGGTTGCCCAAAGTCCTGGGTTTGAATTCCGGCACGGTTTGATTTAAAAATGTTAGGCAACATTTTTCACAAAAATACGCCCTCGTCCGTATTAGAGGTAAAATGTAGATCCCGCGTGTGAGTGTTTTGACATATATTAAAAATCCCTACTTTCTTGAAACAGCAAGGCTTTGGCAAAATTCAAAATTTTCAGGTAAAAAAAACTCGCCTTCTGTCCAATGTAGTACCTTCTGGTGGAGCCTTTGAAAATAAAATGTAGTGTGTCTTTGTCCATTATCAATCGGTAATTGCAACCCAGTTATAACACAAATCAATGTTAATCGATAAAATCGAAGTCTTGCTAGAAATCTAATTCCCGACTTGGTTTGAAGACTGTGCTGTTTATATTGAATTATTACTTATTGAGATGAATCGTTTCTTGTAGTGTAAGACGACACTTGCTAATGTCTAAGTATATTTTGAAAATATTTATTTATAACTTATTACTAAGTCTCATTTTGACACGTATCCAATCCCGTTGAGTATTTAACTTTTTACATATTATTCCATCATAATGATATGTATAAATCAATACATCAATATTGTTTTAAGTGCCTGTTGTAAGCCAAAGAAAAATGGCTCTTACCGCGGGTGGGATATCATATAACCTACCTTACTGTGAAGTAGAAACTTATTCCTTACTCTTTCACATTTTTTTATCATTTCTTATGCCTCTTCCTGCTCAGTTTGCTGATAGACGTGAGTTCTAAGCAGGTATTTTTTCTTGAAGAATTTTTGGTATTGAGCATGAACTATTTATTGTGTTTTATACATTGTTATATGTATAGAGACACACTGCTTATTCGTATATAATATTGACTACTCACTTTACTTTCACCTGATGTTATTTCAAAAACCGTAAGGATGCGTAATACATAGCCGTTTATGCAACCGTAAAATTGCACCATAAAGGTGCAATATTATTTGTCTATGTGTTACAAATATTGATACAAAAAAATTAGCTGAACCAATTTAAATGAAGATGTTGATGCTTTTACATTCATTGCTTGAATCGCTATATCTCGAAACCCTAATTGTATTTCATAAGATATTCAAACGGTTGTCGATAGTAAGATATTAATAGTAATAATTTAGTCAATATGAAATCTTATCAAAACTTATATAACAACACAGAATTTTTATAAGATTTAGTGGTAAGTAAATAGCTGTCATTCGTTTCTCATATTGTAACAACACCTTTTTTGCAAAACAACAGTTCTTTATAATCAACTGATTGCACAAGCCTTTTCAACAACTCGTCTTAGGAAATTCTGATAACACTCACGACAATTTATTTCTAGTTAGTCGCTAACAGTATAAACATTAACTTCTAAAAGCTACTATGCTATCTTCTTAATTACAATGGAAGCACTATAATAAAGTATCCACCAGTATGGTTATTTTATATCGCGGCACTATAATTAATTTATATCGACCAACGTAGGACAATTCATATTAATAGTATCTATCACCAATTAATTTCATATAACAACCTTATAGTTTGAATAAAAACGTAATATTATAATCAAGTATTTAAATTAGAACTGAACTTCAAACCCCTTTAACGGCAATTTATACCGTATCCAATTGTTTTAGATTATTTCGGGAATGAACCAGAAATTATGCAAATAATATTCTAGAGGTTACCTATGGTATGGTTAATAAAGCCCTTAAATGGAAACTTTTGTAATCTGTCAATTAAATTCATCTAAAGACGTCGCGCTCTTGAGGTCCACTAAAGTCTGCCAAAGAGACGGATAATTCGATTTGTCAAAAGGCCATTGCTTGGTCACTGACTAAATATGCCACGATGTCGGTTCTTTAGCCGTATCATTTTTCATTTTTTCATTTTTCTAACAATTGATTATTTTCGGCAAAGTTGATTCAGACCTTTAAATCTATTTTTAAACACCCGAGCAAGACCTCGGGACATATCAAGGTCCGTCGTTACGCAATATGACAAGGAGTATTCTAATGGATCATGTTAAATCTCCTTCATGACCGAAATTATGCCTTACCTGTGCCGCTCTGCAGCGACATGCTTCGACCAGACTTTTATTCATCTTCACGCGCGTAACTGTTTGTTCGTCTCACTGGGTGTCGTTCTTTACCAGCACTTGCGTCATCATTATCGTAGGGTGCTAACCGGTTAACATGCATCATTATCGTTTTTCTCTTTTAGAGCCTACGAATCCGATATACCACGCCGTTGATTCTTTTTATGATTTTGTATGGACCCTTGCGATGTTTTTGTCACGTTGGTGACAGTCCAGGCTTCCGTCTGGGATTCTATATCCTGACGCGATCGCCCTCTTGAAAACCAGACCCATGCACCTTGATGCGTATCTAATCATCCGATTGCTTGCGACTTGGATATTATTCCTAACGTGTCCATGGACGCCATGCGTTCGAGCTTCTCTACGTAGTTCTCGCACACGATAGTATCTCCGGATATACACCTAAATCCAAGGTCATATGGTAAACGCATATCGCATCCCAGCATAGCACATGAAGGTGTTTGCCCAGTGCTGTCACAAGCAGAAAATCGATGGGTCAATAAAATTAGGTGTAAACATTGGTCCCAATTTTTCTGATGTTGGGAGACCACCCTGGTGAGTTATTTGCCCAAGATTCTGTTCATGTGCTCTATCAAACCATCCGATTGCGGATGCAATGGTGTTGTTCGGACCTTTCTCATCCCCAGTAACATGCAAACTTCTTGAAATACCGCTGACCCAAAGTTTCGGTCCTAATCGGGGTGCAACTTTATAAGAACACCAAAACGGCAGATAGGTTCTTTATCAGCACGTCAGCGACGGTTTAGTGTAGCATACGCTTCAGTTCACTGCGTAAAATATTCCATAGTCATCAAGATGTACATATTTCCGGTTTCAGGGAATGGACTGGCAATATTGATTGCCACTCTCCCAAACGAGCTTCCACGTTGTATTACCTCATTGGAGCCCTTAGTTTACCAATGGTTCACATAGCTGACACTTGTGGTACCACTTTTTACATTGTCCTTGGCTACCCAGTAAAGTCGTGCTTGCACTTTTTCGAGAGTTTTCTTAACGTCAAAGTGTACTTTCGAGGGCCCATTATGTGGATGTGCTAAGACACGCGACACTTGGCTTTTACGGACCACCACCTGACGCGTACTCATGATTGCACCTCCATTCTCCAAGAATCGCATTGAGATTGAATTCACTACCTTCGAGGATTTGCATTGTGCTCAGCACGACTTCAGGATGCTACTCAATGGATCAATATTCTGCTAGGATGAACACTTCCCTCTTGTTTTCTAACCTAGAATGACAGCTAGGACTTTATCATTCTTTTGTTCGGGTTGCAACCGTAGAGGCTGGCAATTGTCATTGATCACGATAATCCTACCAACTAGATCAAACTTTGTTTCTAACCGTGAACAATAGCTACAATCTTTGGGGCAAGGTCGCCTCGAAAGCGCATCCGCATTATTATGATTTGTACCAGCAGGGTGTTTCATATTGAACTCATATTCCTGCAGCCTCTTTATCCCTTTGGCGACTTGCCCTGTGGGGTTTTTAAACTGTAATAGCTGTGCGGTCGGTTCTCATGTGAAATTTTCTCCATTACAGATACGGATACTTATAAAGGTGTTCTACGAATTTTACCAAAGCTAACAGTTCGCTTCTTGCAACACAATAATTTCGTTGCGGTTTCCAGAGCACCTTACTAAAATGACCAATGACGCTCTTGCGCCCGCATCCGAAATGAATTTAACTTGCAATCGAAGGCAACTTAACATCGGAGCTGTTGCATCAGTGGTGCTTGGAGTTCACATGTTTGTGCTGTTAGCGAATTAATTTGTTCTTCCATTCTCTGTACCTCTTTTCCATTTTACGCGATGTCTTTAAAAGTTTGTTTGAAAATCTCTCTTCCAGCTCATGCGAGTCTTCTAATAAATCCTTCTAAAGCTTTGTTTCCAATTTCTGTTAACTGCCAAAAAATTTAGCTTTCAGCTTTTCCGAGGTGTCGTAGTTTCCTGTTTAAATTCCTCTCTCAATTAGGTATAATTTTTAATTAGCGACTTTGCATTTTGATTAGTTCTCCGTAAAGCTTACAGCGGTTTTTTCTTGTTTTCTTGCAGTTTCCTTTAATTTCGCTGCGAGGCTAGCATCGTTTTCCAGTAATTCTTCCGTATAACTCGTGTTATTTTCTTCTAATTTTACTGCGGTGTGGTTCAATTTTTCTGTATCATTTTTGAGGCGGTTCGTTTTTATTCCGCCGTATTTTTATTTAATCTTTTTATGAATTCCGGAGAATTACCAGCCAAGCTATCCGTAACGCTTAACTTGAATTCCTTCATGGATGAAAGAATTTTACTATCTGCTTTCTGTTATTGTCAACGAGTTACTGACATGCAACTAGCAAGGGTTCAAAAATCTTTTTTACTACAAATCCCACTACTTGACACCAGTGTAACAAAAATTCTTTGGTAAAAAAACACTTCTTTATTATCAACTGATTACACAACTGTTTCAACAACTTGCAGCTATAATGAAATCCTTAAATCACTCAGGACAATTTATTTTCTGCTAATCGATAACAATACCCATATTAACTTCTAAAAGCTACAATGCTATCTTTTTAATTATTATCGAAGCACTATAATTAATTATTCAAGCTCTAAGATTAATTTATATTGAAGCATCATAATTAATTTATATCGACGGTTACAATAATTTATATCACACAGGGCAATTTATACTAAGAGTATATTACACAACTTTATGGCTCAAATAAGAATGTCATATTATAATCAATTATTTAAACTAGAACTGAACTTTAAAACCTCTTAACGGCAATTTAAACCTTATCCAGTTGCTCTAGATTATTGCGTCGCCGTGGATCAATGTAGTAAGCGTAAGACTACGGATCCCAAGGTCCTGGGTTCAAATTCCGACACGGCCGACTGCTTGAAAAATGGCAGGTAAACATTTTGCACAAAAATTACGCCCTCGTTCGGATGAGAGGTTAAATGGAGATCCCGTGTGTGAGTGTTGTCACGCACTTAAAAATCCCTACCTTGCCCGAAACGCAAGGGTTCGGCGAAATTCTAAATTTTCAGGCAACAAAAAACTCGCTTCCTGGCCAATGTAGTACCTTCGGGTGGAGCATTGGAAATGTAAATGCACTGTTCTAGATTATTTCGAGAATGTACCGGAAATTACGCAAATAACATTCTAGGGGTTTCCTATTGTATGGCTAATAAAGCTCTTAAATACAAGCTCTTGTAACCTGTCAATCAAGTCCATCTGAAGATGTCCCTGAGCAATGTGGCTATTAATCGCCATTTGTATACAAATTCCTAGTTTACGTTCTGATGTATTAATCTGGTCAAAGGTAGACTAAACGTTACTCCGTACAATATATTGTCTTTGTAATTTACACCTCCATAAATTAGGTTTGTTTAACAATAAAGGACAGGTCCAGACAAATTCAAATTATTGTTAAAAAATTTAAAATTTATTCACTTCCTAAAACTTCATTTTATTATTGATGGTCCTTTGTATACGTAATTTAGTTATATTGGATAGCAAAAGCTCCAAACTGTGAATAAGTTTACTCGCACACGCGCTATTCTGTTGTTTTAGTTTCTTTGTGTTAAATATTCCCTACTGATATATATATATATATATATATATATAATACGCCTATGCAAGGGATTTGGGGTTCTAAATCAAAATATATCATTAAAAGCCAAGTATGGCAATAAGTAAATATACCCGTTCAAAGGCAATATTATAAAGCTTTTTTACAATAAGTACATTCCAATATGTAGTACATTTATCGCAAGACAAAAATAGATCCCGTTCCAAGACATCGCAACATATCTGGTGTGATGGTAGTAACAGCATTGATTATTTTCTGTGTCAGATAGTTGATATCTGGCATTTTTTCAACGTAAACTATTTTTTTCGCGTGTCTTCACAGACAAAATTATAAGGGAGTAAGGTGCGAAATTCTTGGTGCCAAGAAACAATACCCCTTTTCCAATCCGCCTGTCGAACTGATTTGATTGTTCAGTGGCTCGTCTACACAAATGTCCTAGTTGGGTGGGATTTTTTGTTGAAAATAGATGAGCCCCTTTCCTGCCTCAATATCCTCGAATTAAGAGAAAATATATAGCTCTAACGTGTTGCAATGCACTTTACCATTTGCTATTTTTTTTTTGTAATACGACCGGCCCAATAATACAATCATGTATCTCGCCATGCATTCACCTTGGGGAATCACGTTAATGTTCCATGAATTCATATGAAGTTTGTAAGCTGAAAGTTTTACAATCATGTTAGTTCACAACACCACAAACATGTAGTTATTTTTGTAATTTTTTCATAGACACTCTCGCTCGACTGTAGTTAGCAGGTGCATCCATAAAATTGTTACGTAGTTCCCTCCCCTTCTGGACAAATCGAAATTCATAACGTAACGTCATTTTTATCCATAACAGCTATATGCGAAGAACATACAAAATTTTTTTAAGTGTTATTGTGAGGCAAAAATATATTTACTTTGGAACTTAAACGTAAATTTCGTGTTTAGTGCAGACTCAACAACAAAATCGAGGTCAGAATATCAAATATTATTTTATTTTGGTACCTGATCATAATTTTACTTGGTTTAATACTCATTCCGCCACTCTGCGTAAACCAGTACATATCAATCACAAAGAATGACTTCATTTAAAGTTTGAAAAAGGAGTAAATTAGAGCAGTCGATATTTGAGGGCAGAAAATCTGTTCTGAAAAGCTAGTAAACACGCAATGTGCTTAATGCTATATTAAATACCGAACTATTAAAATTTCAGTTACTCATGAGAACAGTTTTATTTACCTCCTTTTTAAGTTCTTAAAGCTTTACCTCTCACGCGATTCTAAGATTAGTAAGAAAAAACTTATTGGATTTTTGATAACATAAAGCAGTTCCTTTGTGTAGCAAAAATTCCATTACACTTTCAGCACGCTGATGTAAATGGTTGCGTTGTAAGCAAACCTAAATGCAACTGCTAGTAATGTCGATTAAAGTATATGTTATCGTAATTATTAATTAGTAGGAAAATATATCAGGAAAACGCATATTTTGTAATTAATCAGAAGTATTTAGTTTACCAACAACATTACTTGTGAACTTCTCATTTGAAGTTTCTGGCGTGACACAAACCATAAAGGGTTTTGCCTAATTAAGAGATACCCGCATCGTTATTGTTAACATTGACAAGATAGAACACCATTAGTATGTGTTAACTCTTAATACAGTTGTGTAAATGCTGAATTCTTATAAAGTTGGAACACGATTATCTTAGGATAAAATTATAGAGGGCATTAAATATCCCTTTTATCAAGTAAATTGCAGATATGACGCTTAAACCTGATGTTTTGATGAAAAACCTCTATACTCTAAAGAACCTATCGCGAATACTGCCAACACAATTAAACAACTTCTACCTTAGGTTGAGGATATGCATTTGATTGCTCTAATAGATAACCGCTACAAGGTATTTCCTCTTTGATGAAGAGAAAAACACTCTGGAGAAGAGCGCCCCTGAAGAGAAAAACATAATGGCTTCGGCGTACGCCTCCTCTTAAATAGCAAACTGTAGCTGCAGAAAAATAGAACTGTAGTAGACAATCCGGAAATCTTTGGACAGCCTGTAAAACCCTGTAAGCTAGCTGAAATAAAAGACTACACCGTATATGTGTATTTATATGTATATAAAAGAGTCTTTTATTTTAGGCGGTTCCGCAGCGTAGTGGTATGCGTGTGACTACTACGCCCAAGGTTCCGGATTTGAATCCCGACACGGTCCGCTTGAAAAATGTTAGGCGAACATTTTTCACAAAAATACACCCTCGCTCGGATGAGAGGTAAAATTGAGGCCCCGTGTGTGAATGTTGTCACGAACGTTAAAGATCCCTACCTTGCTTGGAACAGCAAGGGTTCAGCAAAATTCTAAATTTTCCAGGTAAAGAAAACTCGCTTCCTGGCCAACGTAGTACCTTCGGGTAGAGCATTGTAAAATCAAATGTAAAAGTCTTTTATTTCAGTTCACAATTACTAAGGAAATATGCAGTTGACTGCACAATATGTGCCAGATGACGTAGAACACCAAACTATTACCGTAAACGGTACTGAAAACGTATTGTATATACGGATAAAATTGATAGAAGTGCAAAGTGCAAAACTGATAAAAGTACTATGACTACAATATTTCTTATGTGAAGTTCACTTTGCGCTGTTAGAAAGATATATTTATTGATAAGTGAAAAATAATTTTAATAGATTTAACTTGAAGTAAGTACATAAAAACAACTTTTTAATAGAACGTGAACCTTTCACCATTTTATGAAATGCTTGAACACATAAAAATCTATAATCAAGGCGAAGGCGAGAAACGCGGAAAACCTAAAATAGAATTGTTTGCGATTACGCTAGGAACAATTGTACTTAGTTTAATAATAAAAACTGGAGCTGTAGCGCGAACAAAGAAACATTGAACTCAGAACTCAACCTGAAGCTTGGAGTATAAATTTGAATACATTGACATACTCAAGTCGAATTATATATGCATGGGAATTATAGTGAATTATATACTACGTCTCAAGATAAAGGTTAACCTCACTGAACCCAATTTGATCATAAAACAGCGAGACGTAGTCGATCTTTAGGACACTACTTGCTGGCGTCAGAAGAAAATCCTTAAATATAAGTGGTAATTAGTAAGAGTAATTAATTGAACGAAGTTGGTAGAATGATAAATTACATCGTCTATGTTAGTAAAGACTTAATTCGCCAACCCGACACAAAGAGCAGTGCAACCCTTTATCCTTTATCGCTGTGATACAAGCGTGTAAATCAGATAGCAACTTTAACATACAAATAGAATGCACGTGCGTTATAGAAAGCTTGTTTCGTGCAATGACATACCCAAAAGTTTGACATATTATAACAAATTAGATAAAGATCTCTTTTAGTTTTTATAGGGGATCCGAATTTGTCCGACACTAGCAATTAAATGATAACATTCAAACAATCTATTATACCATAGATGCCCTTGCTTTTAATGGAATACTTTGTATCTCTGTAGGTGTTTTTGTATTTGATTGAATGTATAATGAAATATAATTTGAGTTTGTATGTTTTATACGAAATACAAATAGTACAGTTTAAATATATAGAAGACACCTTTGTGGTCTAGCCCCATGGTGAGCAATCACTTCAGAACCTCTTAGACCACTTAAACAGTAACCATGAAGATATATAATTTAACATAGAAAATTAGAAGACCAGAACCTTACAATTCGTTGGTGTACTTTTTATTCGTCAGTCTAATAGGAAACTAGACCATTATGTACGTCAAAAACTCGCGCACAGGTTTTGAAATGTTCGTGCCTCCTCTCGTTTCCTTCTTTGCAAAAATGGTCAGTAATCAAATCGCTAGTTTGTTGCATAATTAAGATTTCACAGCATCTTGTGGAAAAACGCTCTCATCTACAAATGGCCTACTCCAACACAATATCAAATTACAGTGTTCAGGAGTTTAATAACAATGTGTACATAGGTAACCGACCGCACTGGTATAATTTCACAAACATACAACATTAAAACTTTATAAGTCCGTCAGTAAGCTACACAAATCTACGAAATACTCCAAAAATAGTTTCTATCTCTAATAGCATACTTTGTAGCATACTTAATTCCTAGGAAAACTAATATGCCCAGATTTTAAGTAATTCCTTTAAGTTTTGTCATTTCTGTATTATGTCTAATTTAACTGCCCTATAGTATTTATTTGTTTACTGGCCAGGTAAAATCTAAGGTTTATTTTCTTATAATCCTTATTAAAAATTTATCCTTTGTATGCTTTCATTTATTTTAAATATTACCTCTGTGTTGGTTGAAACATAATGCACCGTGTATTTATACGCAGCTAAATGACACTTGTGTTAGACAGATGAAACAGTTTTAGAACTAACAGGAAGAAACTCCGCCATTTCTCGATCAAATGCTGTAATACACGAAACAAATAATCTATCATTCTCATTTTTCTGCAGGACTCAGCAATTTTCATTTGTTCAACGGTGATGTGAACAGACACAAGTCTTTTTATCGTTAGTGGGCACGCAAGAATAATCATATTAATTATGAATAACGTACTGATTACAATATTTAATTTAGTTACGGTCGATCTGCATTTGTAAGCAAGTCCTGCAAATTTTCCTACTGTGCAAATTTTGTATTGGTGCATTTATTAGAAGATAATAATTATATAGAATTCGTATTGAACTCAAATGGTTTGAAGCTTAGTCTGATTTGGAGTTTGTGTTTAATAGATGGTTAACAGCATGCTGTCGTGGGTCATCAAAAGTTATTCAGAGCTACCGTAAGTTATCTGCACCTTTTTATTAAGATTTGAATTATTCAGAGTCAATTTTTGAACTGAAATTAATAAGTCCGATGGGGAATATTTTGGTTATCTCACGTATAAATAAATGATTCCGAAATCGTTAGAAAAGTCAATAGTTGTAAGCCTAATAAAAAGAAGTGTTTAATATTAATTGTGTTTACATTTTTACAGCAAAATCTGATCAATTTAGATTCATGCACACTAAGAAAAGGATTTTGTTGCTTCAACTGAAAATTAGTTGATTCAATTAGAATTTTGGTTTGTATATAAACAATGATCTATATGCATTAAATAGAACATAATAAAATGTTGGAAAACCGATTTTGAAGCAAACAAACCTAAATTTGCACCACAATAATTATGGCATTTACTCAAATCGCTATTAATGTAACTTGAATGTTAGGTATCGTTACTTCAATTGCTTGTAGGTTTGATTTGAAATATTTAATACTTTTATCAAATAAACTGTTATGTTAAATCAACACGTTGAATATCCCACTTACATATAAAAATCATTGAAGCAAATACTTGAAAGGGTTTGTAGCATTAAAACAAACTATTCAAATTTTTCAACTAACCAAAAAGCGTCATTGGTTTAACTAACCCATATGTTGAGCAGATAATAATTATTAAGCTAAGTGGTTAATAAGGGTTCAAGTAATAACATATTTTTGGTTTAATCAAACTTTTATTGTGTTGAATTGAAACATTTAGCTGTCAAATCAATCATTTCGTTGCGTTGTTCATTGTTTAGAAATAGAATTAGTTTAAACATCCAAGGTAGTTTGATTCAATATCCAGCTTGATCGATTCCGGCTTAATGAAGTTATTTTAACCATTTTTTTTAATACAACTTGGCGATCAACAAATGAGTTTGTTCATCCCTAACAGATTTTAAAAAAATATTGATTTAAAATAACTTCATTCAGTCACATTATCAAGTTGTATATTGTATCAAATCTCACCTTGAATGTTATATTAACCCTAGTTCATCCTGCATGATTTTCAGTTTAGCTTCTACTTCAATTTTATAAAACTGACACTGATTATTGAAAGTTTGTTTATTCCTTGAGGTTGCCATTGATCTTTGAAGTTATACGTTCGCTTATATAGTTGAATGCTAAAAACAACGGCATTTAGTTGTGGGCAATAAGACTAATTTATAGAAATGTACTTACGTGTTTTTAGACCAAAAGATTTTGTTTAAACATAGTACAGCATACTAAATTTATCTTCCATGTATTTTTACAGTTAGTTGAAATACTTTTATGGAAACTAACACAATAAACAATGCGAAGTAACGCTTGACGCCATGTTGACGTGTCGCAATCGAACGTAAGCAGTATATTAAAGATATAATGTGCGCGCGCTGAACATTCAATACGCAACATCGGAGACGTACTAAATAGCGTTGCGTTCAACAAATAATCCGACGTTTGATTTGGCAAACGTAGTTTATTTAAATCAACAAGCTAGAGTACGTTTGTTTCAATGTTTAGTTTGTCACAAAACGTGTTCATTTGACACTTTTTTCAGCATTCATTTAACTAAAATGGATTTTTTTCAACATTAATGTAGTATTGGACTAAAATATGAAATTTATTGACAATATTAGTTTGTATTAAATACGACTTATGTTCAATGAAATTCACTTTTGCATTCTTTTATTAACCAACTGTTATAATGCATTCAAACGAACAAATTTATGTCAACTAATTTTTGACGTTAGTTTAACCATCTACAAGCGGTTCAGTGAATATAGTTTCGTTTAGAACGACTAAAAAATACTTGATCAAATGCGTTACTCTTCAAAACAACAGAATTGGTTGTATCAACCAAATCACTTTTCTCAGTGCATTTCATGAAATTGCAGGACTTAGAATTTGTACACCTACGTAACTCGTTTTAAGTTATTTTCATTGAAGAACCATATGCTTGTTTTGTTTATAAACATACTTGCATTCAAGTTCATAGTTTCAATGTGTTTTAACTTCTATATATGATAACTGGATTATTAAGTAAAAGTATTGAAACCAATAATTTAGATATGAAATACGTATTTCTTGGATGACTATATTAGAGTAAATAAAAAATATGCGAACAAATACCAGTACTTGAATTCAATTTGGGCTTAATTTAAATTCTTGCGATTAAATTGTTGAGTTAATCTTTTAAGTGAAAATAATTTTAAACAAACTCGAATTTATGAATTTAAAGAGTGGACTTTGTTTATTGAAGTTTGACATTACCATTATAACGTTTAGTTAATGAATCTCTTATTTACGTCCAAAAATGATATACAGAGTATACTTTTAAGAAGCTCATAACTTTGCTACGACGTAGTCAACCAAAAACAACAAAGAAGAAAGAAAGAGAAATTGGCCGGGCTCAGTTGGTAGAGTGGGGGTGGGGGGGTATATAATACCTACAAAAATTAAATAAGCCTGAAATAAAAATAAATTATTAACCGCTTTGTACAACTTGTGGGAAAAATCCTCCCTGCAATTGTATCTAAATAAAAAAACACAAAGAAAATAACACATTAACAAAAGAACTCTAATTAGCATAAAAAGAAAAAGAAACATTATAATGGTCATTAACCCGGTTTAAGTAAGTGAGCATAAACCATATATATTAGTATTTGCTAGCTAGTGTATTTGTATGCCAGAGTTTACAATTTCGTTAAGTAATCATAATATTATGATACCTCACATAGGCTCTGATAATGCTAACATATATCCTACAATTACAAATACATTGGAAATAATGTTTTCTAATGTGCCAGCAAGTTTTTATCCTATTCCCAATAGATAGTAGTTAAAGTTAAGCGTATTATAGTAATCCCATGGCAATAGATCCCAGTATCATAAATCATTTTTGTACATACAATTAATTCGAAACCTGTATGAGCACTAAACAGTGGGCAGGGTCTCGACACAAGCAGGATAGAAAACCTCGCCCACGTCTCTACGGTGTTGAATCTCTCGTTCGCTCCGCGAACCGGAGCGGGCCAGATGGACCTGAGATCCCGTAACGGGTGCAGCCTTGTATACACCAAGGAGCGGCAATTCAAATGACTATGGTGCCCTCCGCAAGAAGCACGCTGTAAAGGGTGCGCGAAATTTTCATAGAGAAAACGGAACGAAGAATCTAACAAATCCGACGAATGCTTGTTAACATTTTCAAAAAGAAAGTGCACATAACTTCGTTTAATTAAACAACCAGAGCTCCAAGTCATATTGTTATCAAGACGCGATTAAGAAACTGGAAAACACGGTTTTATCGGATAGTGTGCGACCTTAGTTCGACGAGTCTGTAAACTGGAACAATAGAGAAAACAATTATACGTTATTGGAATGTTTAACAAATTAAAAGATACCTAAAACAAGGTATTGACTTATTTAAAGTTTATCGTAAACTTGTCGTTTCCAAGCAAAGAGATTTGCTTTAAAAATTATTGTAAAGCGGGTTTATTCTGAACAGGTAAAATATATAGGATGTTGTTGAAGAATTTAAAGATAGAAACGGAATTAATTTAACTGAAAAACAAATTAAAGGTAAAAATAAATAAAATAAATAAACGTTACAACTTGAGTAAGATAGTTGCAGCAATGTATTACTTTATTTAACTTGAAGAATATTCAATAATGTTTTGACTTTTATTTATGGTGCTATGTCTGTTTTCCCTAAAAACCAGAAAACGACTATAGTTCTCTCGAGTGAGATTTGAAAATACGAGTAAAGTACAACGTTCTATATTATTGTGTTACAAGTAGTTTATTTACAATTTATTTTTGGCGTCTCCAATGATAATTTAATTATATGGTTTTCTTTTCAGAGTTGATCCAAATATCTTGTTGTAGTACATTGTTTGTCAGACTGTTTTTGGAATATACTTTTGGTGATTTCTTAATATTTTTGGTGGGCCCTGTGTTTATTGCCGGAGGGTTTCTGCATCTCCTCTCAATGTTAATTTATTTTTAAGAGTGTTCGAAGATACGATGGTGCTTTGTTTGTTATTAATTCTTTTTTAGTTATCATAATCCACTTATGCCCAAATTTGTGCTCTCGCATGAATTGAACTTCAAGCTAGTCGTTGGTACAGTAAACGGGGACATTCCTCTATTTGTAGCATCGTCCATATCACCGGCACACATATCAAGAAAATCTACTGCCTTGAAACTGTGGTATAATGGACATCCGGAAAACAGGACGATGGGACACTAGCTAATACAACTGTAGGCAGTGGCCGGCCAACACGAAACGGGAAGTACTATCAGTTTTAGCAAGACAAAATTGATAGCTAAAATATCTTTCTTAAATAGTAGGAGCATCAGGAATGCTTTGAAAATCAGTAAGATTCCCAATAACATTAATTCCAACGGAAATCTTCAACTTATTTTTATAAGTAATGTGGTACAGGGTGCACTAAAACCTTAATCGTAACATGCACTTACTATATCTACAACAACCAATCAACTTTAATTGTTTATTCATGCTACAAATACTGCTATATACACCACGATTTTTCTATTATTTTTCAGCTGCAAGACACCTTCTGCGTTCATTTGGCGTATGTTCAGATGTAGCTCTCCTTGGAACCACTACCTTGGTCTTTGGCACCTTCTAACTTGATGAGATGTGTGAATCTGAAATCAGGGGTAGTGATCCAGGTCTTGACCTGACAATACCCTGTACGAATTCAGGCGAAATGTCGACTTCATTAATATTTATTGTGTCGCGCGCAAACGCAAGAGATGCGTTATTAATTCCTCCATTAGTGATTTTCATTTTATTGACGGGATAGTACTCTCCACTATATATATATATATATATATATATATATATATATATATATATATAAATATTTCTTGAAACAGCATACGTATTGACTAAAAAGAACAGGAAAATCCAGGAAACAAAAATTACCTATCACTTCAAAGAGTTATTTGTCAATGACCGAAAATGGAAATTGTTTTTTCTAGCATGTTTAATTTATTATGTGAAAATAATAAAACAAAAATTATGAAAAAAACTTTTTGTTGATCAAACAAAAATGTAGATACAATTCGAAAACGTCAAATACTTTATAAAAATATAAAACAAAATGTCACGCTAGTAAGCACATACATAGCATTACTTAATACAATGAGAACAATGAAATAATAATACCCAAAATGAAGAATAAATATGCCAGTTAATCAAATTAGTGACTCGTGTAAGCTTGCCTCGCAGAGAACGACCGTTTGCAAGATGGTAATATGTTAGAAGTGGACACTCGGTTTTTTTTCTATAATAAGCTGGGATCTGTTTTTATTTTTAATCCAGCCACAGCAGAAAAGACCACGTTCGGCAGAGATAAGTTGTTATGAAGCGTAAGAGTATACGTAAACTTTTGTCTTCATTGTAAAGTATTCAGTGTCAACACCAGACTAAAATCCAATTAGAGGTTTATTAACAAACTGTCTTCTAATCTGGTCACCGTAAAATCTATATGTTTTTTTTTCTTGAACTCTAATACTATCGGAGTTTTTAATGGATTTTTACTCACATTTTGCTATGAAGTTATTATCAATTCCAAATACTTACTCAAATTCTTTCCAAAGATGGTTAAGTGATTCTCCATGGTTGCTTCACAATAATATGATAATGCTGAATGTCCTGTCCCCATGCCTTTGTAAAATGCAGAGAATGTCTTGTTTTCGGTGGTCTCATCTTTATAAAATTTACTGCTGTCATCAAGACGTGTCTTGAACCAAGACTCGTTTGTTTGGCAACAAGGGTTTCTCGATGAATCATGCGATGTATCCAGATACACTGTAGAGATTTCTGTTTCACAAGCACTTGAAGCCTTTGGAAGCTGCTGCCCATCGATATGTGTATATACCGACATAATTTCCTCATTGAGTAGTTGCTTCGTTTATAAACTATGCAATGTATTATGTAATTCGGTTACTGTTGCTTTATTTTGTATGAGGTTGCAGAAAAGTGGCTGTTTTTCAACTGATACTCAATTGCAAAATTAAACATACGCAATTGGTTAGCAATCTTTTTTGGTATCTGTGACCTGATCAAGCTGAATTGCAAATGCACACCATTTTCAAAATTTGTTGCTGTATATTCTGAAATATACCATCAATTCTACAAGCGGCAATATTATATGATATAGGAATACGTTGGAGTTGCATGGAAAAATTATTGCCAGTGCTATTTCTATTGACTTTGAACTGTTTCCAAACGTCTTTTAAGATTGATGGGTGACATGCTATCGAACTCTAAAATTTTTGATCATATCAAATAAGATTCGTAATTTTTCTTTATCCGTGTGAAAACAAGATTCAAATACCTCCACAGAATATTTCCCTGACCTTGACTTTGAAACTAACTTTTTCTGAACACCTGTTAATGCTTCGTAATCATTCGTTGCTTGTCTGTATTTAGCTAGGAATTTGTCCCTGACTCTAAACTCGAACGTTCAAAGTTCTTATACGGTGTACACAGCTATGTAAATTACACAGCGTAATACGATAGTACCTCGCAAGTGATTGACTCGGTCTGGTACAAAAATCACAAAACACTTCGTGTATACGCATAGAGCAACCTCATGGTATATTTGTAGTTGTAAATGGTTTCCTGTAAAATCACCGGATGCCGTGATACGAACGTTTCAACGTCAATGCGGATTTTCACGCAGCGACGCTTAGTGGAATCTTAAACTAGTAATGAAGTACCAATGGCAAAACAAAGTGTGTGAGAGGGTATTGCTATCAAGTAGGCATATGCCATTCCCTTGAACAAAACAATGTTTCTACCACGGCAACAAATGATAATTTATTAAAGCTGTCTTAAAATTTTATTTTGAAGGATTGAATCTTTACCGTGCAGAAAATTTTGGAAGAAAGAATGTCAGATGATAAATTAGAATATCGAGCCATCACCATATACTTGTATTTGTAAGGTTTAAGTAACAAGACGTTCACGAATATATGCTTAGTACACTTGGTGATTTATTCATCGTATATAACTGTGAAAAATCGGATTACGTGGTTCAAAGTAGTAAAACTTTCCGTTGAATATGAGAGGCGACCAGGCTGACTGATTTCGGCGTTCACCACCGAAAATGTTGACCCAGTTTATGATGTGATCTCATCAGACCATCGAATTGTGCTGAAACATATAGCTGAGGCACTAAAGGATCCATATCAATGCGTCCATCAGATAGCTGACATTGATTTAGATGTAAAAATAATTTCTGAAGAATGGATTCCCAAATACTTGAACGTCTAAAACAAACTAGTAAGAGTGGAAACATCACGGTCAATCCGTGTCCGATTTGAAAAAGATCCAGATTTTTCTGACTGTCTTTCGACTATGGATAAAACATTCGTCTATTTCTATAATCCAGAAACAAGACTGCAATCGATAGAGTGGAAGCACCTTGGTTCTCCAAAGCCTAAGAAGTTTTGAGTACAAAAATTCTCCGGAAAAGTTTTTGTATTAGTTTTTTAGGACATCTGTAAAACAATTCTCGTTGGTTACATAAAAAAGGGCCAAGCCATCACTAGAGATCATTATTCTAAGTAACTAACCACTCTAAAAGAGAGAATTAGGGTAACAAGACCTGGCATGTTAACGAAAGGTGTGTGTGGTTTTTGCAGAAAATTACACACTTGCACAGAAATTGCGTATTGACATGAATTCAATTCGTGGTTTACGATTCGAATTACTGGAATACTTACCCTATTTACAGATTTAGCCGCCTAGAGCTATTACCTGTTTCCTAGATTGAAAAAAAAATTAAAAAACATTAATTTTTGTGTAACGAAGGGGTAAATGAAGTTGTGGAAGGCTGGCTTGCAAATCAAGAAGAATCTTTTTTTAAAGCTTTAGAGACCTTGCAAGATCGGTATATTAAGTGTATTAACATAAAGTATGGCTACGTTGAATAATAAAATATGCTAGGTTACAATTTTTAATTGCTTCGATAATTGGATGAGAATATATTAATACTCTATCGTAGTTATAAACCTATCCAATATTGGTACTTTATTAATACTTCACTAAAACGGCTGTATTGCTCGGAAAGATAAGGGGATAATTAGTTCAGAAGGTGGTGGGTTCTAAATACTAAAAATACTAAAAGGTTTATGGTCACTGGTTTTGGAATCTAATTCTAAATAAAGTTTGAACTTAGATTCTGAAGGTTCCACTATATATTTGCGCACAAATGTGGCAAAGATCAGTGGAAATTAGCTGTTGTTGATACGCAATACAAATATCGATTCTAATATTTGACTGCTGGTGGAGAAATGCTCTGAAAGTTTGTAATATTTAAGAATTTTTTGAAAGAGCATTGTAAAAATGCACATGCATTATCTTGTAAAATTTTACAAAATGAGAAAACTGACATCCATGTTTACGAATACGTTTTTAAAATTATCGAAAAAAAGACAAAAATATATACAAGTCACTTACTTCAAAATTAAAAGCATTTTGCTTGATAGAACTAAATCACGTTCATTAGAAGAGAGTTTTGAAGACATATGATGTAGCGGGTCGCAAAATGAATACGGTTAATGAGTAACTCTTGTTAATGGCACAAAAAACTATTTGGGCGTTTACTGCGTACTTTTCTTGAGATTAATTCAATGGTAAAATCAAAATTGAGCGTTTTCCTTCTGTTTCCGAATTACACCCAAGTATTGAAATTTTTAACAAAGCTATTAATTCGCGCAACTTGCTTACTTGTAATAAATATATCCCATGGTGTGTAAGTTCTCTTATACAATTTTTTACATAGATTAAACTCGTTCATTTAAATGTTTAATATATACAACAATTTTGTAGTTATAAAATAAATTTACTTTTTTTCAATGGAAACCGCAGTTGACTACTACTTTTTTAAAAGCCCTTTTTGCGAGCTTTTCAAAATGTATACCTTAGTATAGTTGTTTTTTCAATTAGTCGATTTATTCCATTTTTTGTTTACAATAAATAAATTTATAATATCGCTAACAAATAATTAGCCCCGAGACAAAATGGTGTCGATGTCGATAGGACACGAGGCAGTTGCTTTTTAGTCGTGATTGACAGAAGATGCGGTCGAAGATACTGGAAAGCAACAGGTGCTATGCCATTTGCTCTTTCTTAATTAGAATTCGAACATACAGTTTTGGTGGTGTGGATCAACAATACTCAAATAATTAAGAGTAAATTTAATCTTAATGCAATTAATTTTAGTGGAGGTATTGCTTTCAACTATGAAAGTGTAGGAGGATTTGAGCTATGCATAAGAGAAAAACATCTTCCGTGCCTGGAATTTAAAATTTACAAAATCAGTTATAATGTATTTACGCAAGAAATTTTGTGGAAGGATACTGACGTGACTTCTATGGTGTTATTTTCCTTAGATGGTTATCCAGTTTCATGCAGCGTGCGACGATGATGTGTCCATTTCTGTTTTTTCTTTTGTTCATTCTTCAAGCACTAGACGAGAGATCTTTTGAATCAGTTTCATTTTGATGATGAGGTTGGTACAACATATGCTTTTTACACCAGTAACTTCTATCAACATCTGGGTGAGTTTTTCAAATGCTCTCTCTCATTGTTTAAAACATTATTATCATTCAATATTTTTTTTATACTGGGAAAGTAATCGATTTCCATATTACTTAAGAGTTGAAGATATAACAATCATGATAAAATATTTTCATTTTAGATTTTGAATACAGTAACATTAATATTGTATTTAGTTTGATATTAAGAATTATTCACTAAATGTTCCTTTTTTTGCTTAATAAAATGAGACGAATAAAGGTTAAAACTCTCAGTATTCTAAGCTGAAATTTTACAAATGAAATATTAAGGTGTTACAATATAGTTCATGCACGAAATCATCCGTACAGATCAGTTTCAATGATATTTGTAAATCATGAATTGTGCAAATATAAATGTATGGTCCCCTTGCATTTTTAAGAGCTAATTTTTTACATAACCAAAAATACATGTTACTATAGTTCCTTGTAAACACCTTACACTTGATACTGCAATAACATTTTGATTGAAATAGATGTACATGTGTTATTTATTCACTCTTACAATTATTACAAAAAAAAATTGCCAGCTTCCCAAATTTAAAGAAAAATTGATTCTGGTAACAGCAGAGTATTGAAAGTCAATAACGCCTAAGAAAATCCACTATAAAAGTAAAGGATACGTGAGAGCGCAAGGGATACGCGAATATTTAGGTATACTTATTAAATAATCTACTTGGAGACGCAAATAGCAGTCTCATTTGCATTTTATTTATGTTTTTTGTAGTTTAGCATTAACGTTCTATCGAACTGAAAATATGTGCTTATTTACGTTTGTTTATCGAAAAGGATTCAACACCTTCCTCAAGATGTTTTCCTGTTAGAGTAATCGTGTAAGTGTAGTGACGCCTGACCAAAATCCGTATTTTGACAACCCCTTGTTAGTCTCTGAAAACCGTTGAAGGTAAGAGTTCAGAGTTAGTCCGGAGGACTCCAAAAATCGTGTAGTTTGTACGGATTAACTTTTTATTTCATATCTGAGTTCTGTGAGAGTGAATATACCCGAGTCCCCCTTGGTTATGTACTCCTTGTTATATAAATTTTTATATAATAAGAAAGCTTGTAACAATTTTATTTTCTGACAATATTTTTACAGATATCTAACTTATTTAATTTATTAATAACCAACTTAAGTATAATAATGCTACACAATCTACGAAATAAATATTACATATTGTCGAAAACAATATTAGCTTTCGATTTGAAAGTGTAAAATTTTAAATTATGCGGTGAAAAAAGATGCCTTTTGTTAGTGTCATCATAAGAGTTCCCTTTGTTAGATGATTGTAATATTAAGCTTGTTGTCAGGCGGCAACCCACGTCATCTTATCACTTCCAACTCAGCTGTCGTTAAAAGAGGTCAATTGTTCCTTGAACTCAAGGATGATGACGTTGATTCAGTCCACGTGTTGGAAGCACAGAAAAATTAAAAATTGTTTTCTTGAAATGGTATCGTCTCGGCGACGCGCATTTTTATGTCCACACTTGCTGGAATTAGCTCGCAATTGACGAGACGTTGATTTGTTTGAATGGCCTTTGGTTAACAGTAAGTATTACTGAATTTATAGCCTTACTAAATCAATATTTTGAGTGCAATTTAGGATAAGTTGTGCATCTTAGTTTTGAAATTTAAGAAATATAACTAATTTTTTTGGACAAGAAATGAAAATTTATTAGTATCTATGTAAAGTTTAACCTTGTACGAAAGTCGAATTGGCGTGCTTCAATTATTTAATGTGGACGCCGCGATGTTATGTTGAAGATTTAGTATGCAGCTAATTTGGTTGTATGGAATTGGAAATTCCTGTATTCTTAGTTGCTGAAACAATTATAAATCATCAATTATAATTCCGGGTATGGTCCATATACCTAGCGGGTATTTTTCCATCGGATTAACATCTGGTATGTAGATTGCTTTCCTATACGTCAGCTGTAGCATTGGGTATAGCAGACAAATAATTTTTTGTTTGATCACGTGGTAAAGTTCAAGTTCATTAGGTGAATGACAGACTAGTTATTTTTCAAATTATGCAACAGGAACCTATAAAGTTTCACATTAAATTTTTTTATTAATACAATTAATATACGGTAGATGTCATTATGAAGATAGGAAAAGTTAAATTCTATATTTAAAGAAAATTAATTTGATTATTTGAAACATAATTTATTCAAATCTTAGAGAATTAAATTTTTACATTTTACATTTCACTAATTGCTAAGTGGAATATTTAATCATAGAATGTGGGGTTAAGTAGTGCTACTAAAACCAACCGAAGTTGTAATTTAAAGTTAAACATTCAGAAAAGAAACTCATACTCATTCATTTGAGAATAAATTTTTGCTAGACATTGCTAATATAAAATTATCATGTTTTATCTGTGAGAAATACTGATACTATCAAGTACCTATGTACATATCTTTCAATAATTTAATTTAATCAAACTTATTTAAAGAAGATGTCTTGTAAATAACTTACTAAATACTGAAGGAATAGATTTTTATTTGGTCAAGACTATGATTATTAATTGGAATGAATGAGGGTTGATTCGAATTAATTATTAAATTTTGGACATAAATGCACAAACAGTGCTATCTTTGTTTTATTCTGTTCACAGGTGTAGCAGTGCATCTATAAAGGTCAATATCGAGCCATAAGGTAAGAAAACTTTAGGGATTGTGTTTCAGTAATATATTGTATAGCGGTAATTGAGTAAAGGTTTCCGCATTCGCCTTATACAAGGGACTTAAGTAAGGTCTTCTTCGTATACAAAAATTCGGTGGCGCCATATTCTTTACATTTTTGGTCGCAGTCCAACCCCGACCCACAGCTCATGTTCTACCCAGAGCAAATAGCTCGACTAGCCGCTTAGCCTTTTGAGGTTTCCTCATCTACGAGCCATTTTCCACCGAAACTTGCCGTGGGCTCTTTACACTTACTGGAAATCCTCGTCAAACATCCTTGTGCCTTACAGCTGGTCACATAGGAGTAAAAACCTGATAAGAAAAATCCATTAATATAACCGAAAGGCTATAAGCTTAATTACAATTTGAAAACTAAAGAAAATCGTTCATATCTGATTTTGTCAATGAATTAGTCTCAAAAATGTGGCCCGTAAATGCACAAACAATATTCTTGTCTTTTTAATAATAACAGAATCACTCATTAACCGCATACACTTTGGAATATGCTGTACTTAGCAAGAAATACAAAACCAGGTATATACGAATAGATTCGTTATAATATTAAATGCCTCGTTTATATTATACTCCCTTTATCACCTTTATATAACTGAATAGCTTCTTACCACAAAGGCAGGCTCAAGAGCTGTGAATATAAATTGATGAAAGCCTAGATCCATATATTCTCTATTGGTAGAACCAATTCGATGGTATCCGCATAGATAGGACTCCAGTAGTATTAAAATTTTAGTAAAATCATAAACCTTCAAAGAATAGCACCCATCGGAGTAATGTATCATTATCTTATGGATGAAGTAGTGCAGGGTTAAATAATTAATTAATATCTTGCGACTTTCCTCGGGCGATTCAAAATTTATGCAAGCTTTTAACTGTTATGTTGTTTAAGTTAGAAATTTCTCTCTACTGGAAATGACAAAAGCATTGTCTGCGATAAAAGCAGGAAATAATGACGTCGTTATTAGCTTAACAAAAGACACTAAACCGTAATGCTTTTTCCAAATGAATGCTTTTTGGGCTATAATAAGGCATGATTTAACACTGATGAGAAGAGAAGTTTGTTATTAGAACGGGGTATACGGTGTAAATCTGTTTCAATTTCACTAGTGTGAGAGCAAAACAATATGTGATATAAATTCGGTTAAATAGAGAGATTGAGATTTTAGGAGATTGTTTAAACTCTGGTACCCATTAAAAATTGGTTGTTTCAGAAAAGTCGAAGAAATACGAAGAAATAAAGTATAAGTATAAAGATTCTTCCAAAACTAGTAAAGCGATTCCAATATTGCTTTACCATATGTACAACCAAGGTTCCAAGCCCAAAAATTTACCTTTAAGGTAGCACAGACACCGTTCTTAAAAGATAAGTGTATCATCGCGCGTTCATGCTTTGCATGTAGTCTTGCGCCATGCAGCAAACGAATTTGGTTATGTAGTGCATTGTAAATATTATGTTTTTTTCGGGGAATTGCAAGCTATTTGAATCAGTCGTCTATTCTCTTCTGTAGAAATCATTCCGATATTTTAGTAATGTTCTATAATAGCCCGATGTATTTTTATTTACTACGCTTATTTACTATTTCTTCCGCTTTTGACAACTTTTTGCTAAATCACAAAAAATTATGCGATGTACACAAATTGTGGATTGTTTCACAAACTGCTTGCATATCTATAGGTTCATCATTATGCTCTACTTTGTCCGGCAATTTCAGGTGGTTTTGATATGTAAATCATCCTATTTAACCCGGCGAGAGGCGGGGGATTTTTGGAGTGGAGACTTCAGGGTAATTCATACAGGAGCAGAGGAAGGAAATTTGGGTGTGGGGATAGTTATGCGGAAAAAGATAGGATACTGTGTAGAAAATTACTTACAAAAGAACGAAAGAGTAATCATGGTTAGATTAGAATCTAAACCGGTAAACACAGTAATAATACAAGTATACATGCCCACCTCTAGCTACAGTGACGAAGAGGTAGAAGCCATCTACAAAGATATCGAAGACATATTAAGATACGTAAAGGACATGAAAATTTAATAATTACGGGGATTTTAATGCTGTGGTAGGTGAGGGTAGGGAAGGAGCGGTAGTAGGTTTATTTGGTTTAGGCACAAGAAACGACAGGAAATAGGCTGGTAGAATTTTGCGACAAGAACAATTTAATCATCACAAACACATTATTTCAACATCATGCTAGAAGACGATATACGTGGAAGATGCCAGGAGATATAGGAAGATATCAAATAGATTACATTCTTGTTAGACAACGGTTTAGGAATCAAGTAAAAGATTGTAGAAGCTACGCAGAAGCAGATATAGATACTGACCACAACATCGTAATTATGAAGGCCGCACTTAAATTTAAAAATCTGAAAAAGGAACGGAAAAAGGCACTTGGACTTAGAGAAACTAAAAGATAAAGATATTCAAGTAAGATTCGAAAAAAAGGCAAATGAATTGCTGAATGATATCGGGAAAATATCTGAAACTAAGGAAGTAGAAACAGAATGGAATAACATTAAATTAAGCCTAGACATGGCGGCCAGAGATATTTTAGGGTATACACAAAAAGAAAATAAGAAACCATGGATAACAAAGGATATCGTGAATTTAATAGAAGAAAGACGAAAATACAAAATAAATCAGACGAAACAGGAAAACAGAGATACAAAGCCATAAAATGGAAATTATTCGAAAATGCAGGAAAGCTAAAGAACAATGGATTGATGAAAATGCAAAGAAGTACAAACTAAGATGGAAATAGGAAAGACAGACGAAGCATACAAATTAATTAGAATGAATTTTAGGGATATAAAACCGTATAGCAAAAATATAAGGGACGCACAAGGAAACGTCATTATAGAAAACGTAAGAAAGTGAGTAGATGGCAAGAATATATAGGAATTTATATGCAGGAGAGGAACTAACTGCATTAGAACAGGAATCAGACATTGAAAATGATGACTTGGGATATCCTATACTTCGAGACGAGTTTGAATTAGCATTAAAGAGTCTGAAAAATGGTAAGGCGCCGGGTACAGATAAGGTGCAAGCAGAAACTCTAAAAGCCGCTGGACAAGAAGTAACAGAACGTAGCATCATAGTAACTATACCAAAAAAGAAAGGTGCGGAAAGATGTGAAAATTTTCGAACAATAAGTTTGACAGCACACGTGTCAAAAATATTAACTAGAATTGTGCAAAGACGAATGAAAAAACGAGCTGAAGAAATACTAGGAGAAGACCAATTTGGGTTTAGGCGAAACAGGGGAACACGGGAGGCTATTTTAGCTCTGAGAGTGATAATGGAGAAAACAACAGAAAAAAGAGAAAGCATGTATATAGGGTTTGTAGATCTGGAAAAAGCATTCGACAATGTAAATTGGAAAAAAATGTTTGAAATACTCAAAAAGATTGGAATGAGTTATAGGGATAGACGAATAGTACATAGCTTATACAAAGAGCAAACAGCAGTAATAGAATTAGAGCAGGAACGTAGAGAAGTAAACATTAGGAAAGGGGTGAGACAGGGATTGCCCTATCCCCATTGATTTTAACTTGTACATAGAAGAGGCAATGAATACTGTCAAATGCAGGAAGACATTTGGAATTACTATACAGGGACAAAAAATTGATATGCTTAGATTTGCAGATGATATAGCGGTATTAGCGTCTAGCAAGGAAGAGTTAGAAGCTGCTCTTAATGAAATGGAAACGGTTCTAACAGAGAGATACGGTATGAAAATTAACAAAACTAAAACTAAAGTTCTAGTTTGCAAAGGTGGAGAAAATAAATCAAAAACGAGAATACAAGTATTTAACACGAACTTACAAGAGGTTAAGGATTTCTGCTACCTAGGAAGCCAAATAACACAAGATGGGAAAAGCACAAAAGATATAAAACAAAGATTAGCACAAGGTCGTGCTACATATAACAAGAAAAGCAACTACTGTGCTCAAAGACCACAAACATAGAAACAAGGAAAAGATTGCTTAAAACATATGTGTGGAGCACAGCACTGTACGGCTGTGAAGCCTGGACAGTAGGAGAAGCGGACAAGAAAAAGGTAGAAGCCTTTGAAATGTGGTGTTACAGGCGTATGATGAAGATATCATGGACAGACAAAGTTAAGAACGAAGAGGTACTAAAAATGGTAGGGGAAGAAAGTAATATGTGGAAAACGGTAAAAAATAGGAGAGATAGGATGATAGGCCACATACTACGGCATGAGGGAATAGTGCGGAATATATTAGAAGCAGAGATAGGAAAAAAGAGAAGAAGAGGCAGACCCAGATTAGACTACTGCACACAGATATTAAAAGATGTAGGCTGTAGAGGTTTCAAGGGGATGTGTAGGCTAGCCCAGAATAGAAATCAACGGAGGTACGCATCCAACCAATCCCAATATGGATAAGCTAATGACGAAAAGATAACTGTGCTTAAACATTGTACTTAAACCTGATAATTATTATAAGTAAGTACAAGAATTGATTGGGCAATATTCTCGAATAATGTTAAGTGTGTGAAAGGATTTACTGGAAAACCATTATTTCGGCAAATGTCTAAGTGTTGGGGGATCTTGGTAGCCACAGGTTGCTTAACCTCCTTCACTGAATATCGGTAAAATAGGGTATAAAATTAGAAAACAATAGAAAGGGAACGAGCTGAATACACATACTCCCTGAAAAGAAGAAAAAGAAGAAAACCACCAAAAACGCAAAATCAAAGTAGCTGCTTATATAACCCTACATAAAAATAACTGAGTTGCAAACGAATCCGTGACTTTCAGTAAACAATGGATTCCATTACTAAAAGAAATAACAAAAGAAAGAACAAATGAAAATCAAATGCCCACAATATCTAGGTAGCATTGCAAGTTTTTCCTGGGTTTTCCTTGCAATATTAACATGAAATACAGCCTACATACATGATTTCTATTTATACATAAAATAACTAATTACATAAAAATAAGCATATTAACAATCCTTGTAAAACAGCATTGGTATCTGACAAGTATAAATCCACAATAAGGTTACCTCAAAACCATATACAATCTCCGTTGAACAGTATTGGTATCTGACAAGTGTAAACCCGCCATAGGGTCGCCTCAGATCCATATACAATCTTCATAGAACAACGTTGGTATCTGACAAGTGTAAACCCGCCATAGAGTCGCCTCAGAACCATGTTAAAATCTACCAAAGAGGTAACTTAAATCATAATGAATTTTCCCCCTCAAAATAAATATAAAAACGACTACTTAAGCCTTTCAATAATGCAATCGCACACTTCTTTAATAACCATCCTCTCAATTGTATAAATAGAAACATGTTAAAAAATGTTTTCCAATTCCAAGTTATTGAATTTATATAAAATTCACCAATAAAAATTAATCAGCTGATTTCACGTTAAGCGTATTGACTACCTAAAGAAAGCCGATTCCAGGTCGCAACACAAATTGAAGGCAATCGGAGAAATAGGGCATAAAACTGTAAAGCAATAGAAAGTGATCGAACTGCATCTAACAAGAAAGAACATCGCCTATGAGGAAAGACAACAAACATAGAATAAGAAGAAAATTGTTGAAAGCATATGTGTGGAGCACAGCACAGTATGCCTATGAAATATGGGAAGTCTGAAACGCAGACAGAAAAACGGTAGCAACCTTTTGAAATGCTGTGCTTCAGATGTATGAGGACGATAGCATGGACAGACAAAGATAATAACAAATAAGTTACAGAAATAGTAGGGGAACAAGGATATCTGGGGAAAAAGAGAAATAGTAGGGCGGAATACGTTCTAAGGCATTTTTGGGGAATAGTATGTGATATATTACAAGCACAGATAGGAAAAAAGAGGTAGATGTAGACCTAGATCAGACAGTTATAGATGCAAACTGTGCATATTTCAGGGAAATCTGTAGGTTAGTTCAGAATAGGGAACAATGATGGTACGCGTCTAACCAGTTCTAGGACTGAAGACCTAATGATGATGATTGGAAAAGATGGTTCGACAAAATGGTCTCAACAGCATGGAAACAGCCGTACAAACAAAACCTGAAAATAGAATTATTCCTCTGCCTGGTGTAAAGCGAACATAGAAAAATATCCAAGAACTGTTATAGTGCTAGCAACTTTTTTTTACAGATGAAATGCTGTCAGATATTGTATCATACACAAATGAAAAACTAAGGGAAACAACTGCGAGTTATAATCGTTCTGACACGCGCCATTTGACTAAAGATGTTATGCAACAAGAACTGAAAACTTTCATAAGACTTTTATATATAGCTGGTTTACTAAAATCAGCAAAGCTAAATCTTGATGATTGTGGGCTACTGATGATTTAGGAGTTGACATTTTTAGAGTAACTATGTGCCAGAAAAGATTTAGTATATTACCACAAACTTTACGCTTTGTCAGTGGACAATTTTGAGGAGAGAGACGTCATTTGAACAAACTTGCTGCTCCTAGTGAATATGTGACAATCGATGAGAAACTAGGGGCATTCAGAGATCGATATAGTTTTCGGCAATTCATATCAAACAAGCCGCAAAGTACGGGATAAAAGTATTTGGGTTAGTTGATACAAGAACTTTATATGTTCTGAAACAAGAAGTTTACGTTGGTAAGCAATCAGAAGGTCCCTTCAACTTAAGTAATAGACCGGAGGATATAGTTGAGACTCTACGGGCCAATAAAAGTAGTGGCTGCAACGTAACATTTGATAACTGGTTTACAAGTTATCCACTTGTTGTCAGATTGCTGAAAGAATATAAACTGACATCGGTATGTACTTTACGGAAAAACAAAAAAGAAATCCCTCTGCAATTTCTACAATCAAGAAATCGAGCTGAAAACAGCGTCGTGTTTGCATTCCAAAAAGATGCCACTCTGGTATCATACGTACCTAGGAAAGGCAAAAAAGTGTTACTATTATCAACAATGCATCACTCTGATACAATTGATGATTGTACAGGAGCTAAACGTAAACCAAAGATTGTTACGTTTTACAACTTTACGAAAGGCGGAGTCGATATAGTTGATGAACTTTCCAGCACCTATGATGTATCACGAAACAGTCGTAGATGGCCACTGACAGTGTTTTTCTCACTTTTGAATACAGCGTCAGTAAATTCTTTTGTTGTTTTTAATTCAAATAGCAATTCAAAGAGCACAGTAAAACGTAGAGAATTTATAAAAAAAACTTGCATGGGGCTTAATATTTCCACATTTAAAAAATCGACATGTTAATCCTAGACTTTCTGTAGGAATAAAGAAAAAATTTGTGAATTAACTGGCATATCTTCTGACTCTATACCAGAAGAAAATACTGAACAACCGGGAAAGAAGCAAAATAAATCTGGACGATGCTCAATTTGTGAACGGAATAAAGACCGAAAATCTTTCTATAATTGTGTGGAATGCTATAAATATATGTTTCCAACATTCTGTTAATATTTGTGATACATGTTTATCACAAAAGGATTAATAAAGTAAGATTGTAAAGAAGTTTTATTTAATTAGCGTATTTGCATGTACGCCCCACCGTACCAATAGTGTGACTTAAGTCCACCGTACTGATGCCGGATTAAGATTAAGTCTATGGCCAAAAACTCGATAGTTTTTGCTTACTGTTTCAAGTTGTTGCTAATGGAAACTCAATACATGCATTGTAATGTCGATTCTTGTAAGCATAATATAAATAGATCGACTCGTTGCAACAGCCAAGACATTAAATGATATTGTTTCAAAAATTAAACTTGTAATTTTATCAAAATCAGTGGTCTCTGATGGTTAGTTTTCTTGATAACACAATCATAATTTCCACTGCTATTATTTCCATAAAGTTTCTTTTTAATGTATTGAAATCGAAGGAGTGGAGTGTAGATATTATTTACGCGTGTTAACATTTGTTCACAAAGCCAGCTATAAAAACATTTATGTGTACCTTTTATAAGTTATTATACACGCATTTGCCACTATCACTCCTGTGAAAAATCTGGAAATATTTCTTTATATTAAACTTTCATCAATAAATAAAGAAAAAATTACTTCTATTTAAGATTTTACTTAGTTTTTGGACTACCAATTTATACAAAAACACCTGTAAGTATGTGTGATTAATTTTGATTGTTTCCAGAAACGAATTTACTCAAAACTAAGATACTTTGTTATGTCAGCATTAACTTGTTCTCGATTTCTAAATTTTGTTTTCGACTCTGTTGCTTAAATATTTTTTGCTGCATAATAAATAAAAAACTAAAAATGTTTTCAAACATTTTTGTAGTATTAGGCGTTGCATTTTCCCTAGTTTTGTGTTCAAATATTGCGGAACCCTCGGATCCGCGAAATTTCTCGCGCGAGATTCGAAACAAAACGTGTCTATTGTGCAAGATGCGATCCGAGACAATTTGTACAAATCTTATCTTACAAGTCTTGTAGACAACACTACATCATATCTGTCTCCCGCTGGATAATGTATGGCGCACATCTGGCACAAAGTGTTTCCCATTTTGAAAAAATTTTAGGCCTTTTAAAAA
>JARFIW010001008.1:5015000-5236363 GCA_036346225.1 Platerodrilus igneus | reverse complement strand
CTAAAGTTGTTTCAGGGCTTTTCCGGAACTCATCTGTGTAATCTGAACCTTGTTTTGTGGATCCAGACACGTTTATGAACCATTTAATTATTAACACCCCGAAAAATAGCAAAGAAATTCATACTTCTTTCACAAATATACGCCAAAACTGCCTACTTTTGTGTATTCATTTGTCGTTGCAGATTTGACTAATTGGTACAGTGATACTAAACTTTATTACCTTGTATCTTCTTTTCTAAGTGCACTAAATTACATTCATTGTAACACGTAAAGAACAAACTGTTTTAAATCACCAAAATATACGAGCAAACTGTTTAAATTATTCTATCAAACTCGGAAAACTAAAAAGCACTGTTTAACATTGAATCAATTCGAAAATCTAAGAGAGCTTGTTCATATTAACCTGGGTATATATAGAGGTTAGCCTGTCTGTCGGTCTTGTCCCCAAAACGGACAATTCTTCAAATTTCGCATGCTAGGTTCCCATTCCGCAGCCCGGCATGCGATTTTTACGAAATTTGCACTCGCACCAGTTAAATCTCAGAAATTTCGACACGGCTCGCAACGTCTGGAAATAACTAATTAAATTTTATACAGAAATGTTATTTTACCTCTCAAGTTTGCCTTTTACTTTCAACCAATCGCAACCCAGTGACGTTGCTCCACTCACGCTTTTACTATATGTGTCTCGGTCTTGCCATATTATCTGTCTCTATCTACCCTGTTCTTATTGGTGCAAATTGATATTCTTTATTATCGATTATTTCAGTCCATGTGGACTGTGAAATAACCCACCTTTAGCATTTCCGTAACTATTAAGCTACGGTTTCTCCAAGATCCTCTGTAACCATTTGTTATCTGCCAAATTTACGCAGAATGAGCCTTTTAAAAATACGCAGGTGTTCAAACATAATACTTTAAATAACACTTCTACGATTTGCATTTTATTGGGTTTTACAAGTTTTTATAGATATTATATGTTACTAATGGTTCAATTAACTCCAATTAAAATAATACCCTTTAATTTTAGTGACTCCTAATCAAATATTAATTATTATCCGTACATTTTGTTTAATACCGGTTTAAAATTATTTTAATTAAATTTTGAGAATTTTATTTTTTCTTTACTGGTAATTAAATTAAGTGGTTTTTATTTTTTTTATAAACTCTTTCAAATTTAATTTATTTTAATCAAAATTTTATCTTACTTTTTAATACTTTCCCGTTCTACACGGTGATTAAAATTATTTGATGTGATTATTTAATTTTCTACCCTGGTCTAAATATGAGTATTTTCCCCTATTTGAATACAAATAATCCCACTTATTTGAATTCAAATATAAAACATTAGACTGCAAAAAATTTACAAAAAAATTGCCTATCTCTCTACCCTTATCTATCTAACTACCTACCTTATCTCAATCCAAAAAATATTTACACCTTCCTATATCCTATCCTATTCCTAACTCACCTAATTTTATAAACTGAAATTATCCCTAACTTCATCCTACTTATCCATCTAATCCTATATACATCCTATATACCTATCCTATTCCTAACTTTTAACTAATCTTCACTATACTTCACTTCCCTACCTAATCCTATATACCTATCCTATCTTACTCTATTCCTAACTCTCCACTAATCTTATATGAAATATCTATACTTAACCTATCTTATTTTCTTCCTACATTTACTCTTTATTCTCATCCTAAACCTATTTCTAACTATTTCCCATATTTATCCTATACTTAGCTTTATTTTCTGTATCTATACTAAAATTCACCTATCTCTATCCTTTGTTCATCAAGTTATTTAAATCTAACTCTCTTCTTGACCCTCCAAGTCTTTCTTCTCACCAACCTAATACTCTTCATCCCTATTTCTCCCTTTAATCTTACTTAATATACAATCAATCTGTTTCTCATTTATTATTGTTTTCTTTCTGCCGACAAACCAAACGATACTACTTTAAAATTTCGATTTTTCTCTTATGGAAAATCCTATGTACCTTCTAGAATTCTTGTGTAATGGAATCGCCAGAATGAATTCCTTAAATCTACTTTATTAAAAACAAACTTGCCACTTAACCTCGTCAAAAAGTGTCCATGGATGGTGGACAATGGAATTGCGTTTGGTCCATTGGTTAATTTACGTGCATCTTTACTTAATTCTGCCTTCACCTGCTCCCGATATGCTGCTGTTGCTTCTACCCCACTAATTCTGCATGTTTTGTACTAAAGCTTGAACCTCTACTATCCTATCCTCTGGACATCTTATCGTGTTGATCTGTTTAACTTCATCATCCTCTACCTCTACTACATTAACTAAACCCCGTGTCATCCTCTGTGACTTCATAACTGCCCTTCCATGGCACTACCCTATCATTAATCCTTATTACCTTCCGTTCCATATCTATCAAAACCCTAACTTCATCATACAGTCAACACCTAAAATGCTCTGAAACTTCAGTCCAGGTACAATTACAAACTCCTGTTCACAGCTTAAACCTCCTATATCTATCCTAAGCACCACAACACTATTTACTACAGCAAACTTCTTTTTATTTGGAGCTACTAAATGGCTACGCTTTATAGGCATAATTCTATCACAAACCTTATCCCTAATTTTGCTGACGAATTCCTCCGATATTAAACTCGCCTCTGCCCCTGTATCAAGTAATACTTCTACATTATTCTCAAAAATTTCTATATTAATAATTGGAAACATAATTTTTCCTCAGTTTCTGGCTCTACTTCCTCCTCAATTTTGAAAAATTCACGTGGATGTTCATATACATTTACACTGAAATCTAGTGGTCTGTCGCGTTCTAAAAATCCTGTCCAGGTCTGTTTTCCCTACTTGGTCCTGGTCTAGCCGTCACCTCAGCGTATGTCCTAGGCGTTTCCACTCGTTCCGTGTCTGTATTAGCAGTCCCCCTCATGTCCGGTGAACTATTCCTTCTGGTAGGTCCCGGTCTCGGTGCAGGTCCCCTTCCTAAACTATTACTTCTAAAGTATGGTCGTCGCTGTTCCCAATTCTGTCGCTGGTATCCGTAACTATTCCCCCTTCTAGCGTAGTTGTCCCGTCTATTGTCAAACCTAACTGTGTTGATCTGTCTTTCTCTATTATCCCGAGGTCGTCCACTACTTACGTCGTCGTACCTCTGCAGGTATTCTAAAACATTTCTCTGTCCACTATGTTCTGTAGTGCTACGTGTTGTCTTATTTACCTCAAGTGTCGTGATAAATACTTGATAATTTGTCGGTCCGTCAGTGGTGGGTTCAGTTGTTTGCTATGCTATACTTGCGTATAGCATATTGCTCCCTACTTCCTGAAAATTCTCCCTTAAATTTCCCTGTGATTAAGTCGTCTCGTACCTGGTCTTGTCTGTGGTCACTCCAGTAGTGCTTTAAAAATCTGTCTTCAAAGTCCGTGTAGGTGTCTATGTCCTGTCCTACTAAATTGTACCATGCTTCCGCATTGTCCTTTAATAAAGCCTTTATCGTATTCAGTTTAGTCTGTTCTCAAATAAATTTCCCACTAGATTTCTTACACTATTAATAAAAATTTGTGGATTTACCCTGTTATCGCCATAAAACTTCATGTGTTGGTCCATGTACTCCACCTGTAGAAAATCTGGGACCATCCCCGTTAAACTTGACATGTTGTATTTGATACTACTAACTTCGCTTCTACCCTGCCTAACTGATCCCTACATGAGTCCGTCACTTCAGTCATTTTATATTAATCTCTTCTTCACAAAATGCGTACTTCGGACCTTAAATGTCCCATTTCCTGTCGAAGACCTGTAATATCACCTCATTTTTTCAACCCTATTTTCTACTTCCCCAGTTTCACGGTAAGACTATTTTAAATTCTGTAAATTTTTTAGTATTTTGTTCAATTTTCCCGCTTATCTGCTCTAATTTTGGTTGGACTCCTCCTCGCTCTATTCGATTCTTCTCTAGCTCTATTAGATTCTTCGCTAGCTAATCGCATTTCCTCTAACATTCTCATCATTAACTCATTTCCTTGATCCCTGATTCCGTCCTCGACTGATCTCTACTGCCTCCAGCTTCTTCCATTTTAATTTTTCTCACACAATGCACTATCGTCACTTCCAATTTCCACTCCTTGACTCCTTAACCACTCTTTTCTCTGCATACGTTCTAATCACTCTCGCACACTCTAAAATACTCTTAAATTTATACACAAACAGAAACTCTCTCTCTCAGATCGCCAGTTTCCTGGAATAAAATCACAAAAATTTTATTTGGAACTCGAGCCTCACTTTTGGGTCGCCAAGTATGCTGTGTTTGCCTGTATTAGAATCGAGCCTCTCGCATTGGGCGTCATGTTTGCTGTGAAACCTCCTAAATTAACTGGTCCGTCGACTTTCTTCTGTTACTCGCCTCTCTACTCTTTTCCGCCTCGGCTGCTCCCCTAGATAAAACTTTCATCCTCAATCATAAAAAAAAACAAACACATTCCTATCACAAACATCAACGTTAACTCTATTTACATCAATATTCACAATACATTAAAATTTCAAAATTAAAATTCAGCATAAATTTCAGTATCAGAAAATTTCAAGATTAAATTTGTTATCATTTTAATGTGCATCCAAAATTAAAGTCCTTGTAGGATGCCTACTAATTAATATAACAATATATGCAGACCTGAGTCTGAGTACAAAGGAGCATCTACCACCCCTTTACGTTAATTAACCAGGTTCGTCTAATTGAGCTCAAAGACATACCCAAATTTTCATCAAGAACATAAATACTAAATACCCTTTCTACTTAAACAAGAAAATTTCACCTTAAAATTAAAAATTTGTTGTTAGTACAATTTCATTACTGTCCATTTTAAGTAAATAAATTTAAAGTTATTCAACACACCGAAAACATCAAAGTTCAAACAAAATAGTATAATTTACCTGAAGGTTACTGCACTCGTAGCTTCAATGTACATCGTCCCTTTGTTAATCACACCATTCCAACTGGGTTATATTTACGGCTTCTGATTCTCAACGCTTTTAAAATTTTCTCCACCACCATTCATCTAAAGTTGTTTCAGGGCTTTTCCGGAACTCATCTGTGTATATCTGAACCTTGTTTTGTGGATCCAGACACGTTTATGAACCATTTAATTATTAACACCCCGAAAAATAGCAAAGAAATTCCATACTTCTTTCACAAATATACGCCAAAACTGCCTACTTTGTGTTATTCATTTGTCGTTGCAGATTTGACTAATTGGTACAGTGATACTAAACTTTATTACCTTGTATCTTCTTTTCTAAGTGCACTAAATTACATTCATTGTAACACGTAAAGAACAAACTGTTTTAAATCACCAAAATATACGAGCAAACTGTTTAAATTATTCTATCAAACTCGGAAAACTAAAAGCACTGTTTAATGCATTGAATCAATTCGAAAATCTAAGAGAGCTTGTTCATATTAACCTGGGTATATATAGAGGTTAGCCTGTCTGTCGGTCTTGTCCCCAAAACGGACAATTCTTCAGAATTTCGCATGCTAGGTTCCCATTCCGCAGCCCGGCATGCGATTTTACGAAATTGCACTCGCACCAGTTAAATCTCAGAAATTTCGACACGGCTCGCAACGTCTGGAAATAACTAATTAAATTTTATACAGAAATGTTATTTTACCTCTCAAGTTTGCCTTTACTTTCAACCAATCGCAACCCAGTGACGTTGCTCCACTCACGCTTTTACTATATGTGTCTCGGTCTTGCGCATATTATCTGTCTCTATCTACCCTGTTCTTATTGGTGCAAATTGATATTCTTTATTATCGATTATTTCAGTCCATGTGGACTGTGAAATAACCACCTTTAGCATTTCCGTAACTATTAAGCTACGGTTTCTCCAAGATTCTCTGTAACCATTTGTTATCTGCAAATTTACGCAGAATGAGCCTTTTAAAAAATACGCAGGTGTTCAAACATAATACTTCTAAATAACACTTCTACGATTTGCATTTTATTGGGTTTTACAAGTTTTATAGATATTATGTTACTAATGGTTCAATTAACTCCAATTAAAATATTATTTTAGTGACTCCTAATCAAATATTAATTATTATCCGTACATTTTGTTTAATACCGGTTACTTAAAATTGAGTTAATTAATATAAATTTTGCACGTAATTTCTATTTGTTTCTTTACTAGGAATAATTATTACATTACACGTAGAGCTTTTAATACTGCTTCCTTTTTTTATAGCAAGCGTCTTGTACATAATTTAACTCCTTATTTTAATAATGAAACGAATGAATTTTTTATGCTTCACGGTTTTAATAACGCGTACCTTTCCCAAAGCTTCTACACGGTGATTAAAATTATTTGATGTGATTATTTAATTTTCTACCCTGGTCTAAATATGAGTAATATATATATATATATATATATATATATATATATATATATCCGATATTTCTCAAATAATTTTGTAATATACTTTTAAATGACATACAAATAGGCTTAGTTTATTTAGTTGTTGTTATACATATAGAATGGTTTAAGGTAAGTGACAAAATTGTATAAGGGTAGGTTAGTATATTAATTAATTAATTTATAGGAATGACTGAACCATTGAAAAAGGCTCAAATAGCCGGCACAATAAAATATAAAACTTTATATTAATGTTTCGACCTATAACCCAAGAAAAGCATCCTCTAGCAAATATAGAGTGAAAAGGTCAAGATAATAAAACATTTAACATTATATATGTATATATATATATATATATATATATATATATATATCATATACGTATATATTGCTGTGGTAAGACCGCGTTGGGAGCGTCGCTGAAAAGTTTTGTGATAAGGTATTTTCTTTAAACTTGAACTTGTTCACTTACCTTTTTTTTAATTTTACCTGGCTAGCTCAACGGCGTTTTCAAAATGAGTAAAAATCACAAAACATTTATACAATATAAAATATCTTCTTTCATAGCATTTACAACATTGTTTCTTCTGTATAACACATATAACCTTTTGTTTAGATTATAAACAACAATATCGTCAAAAATCCATTATATTTCCAAGTGTGAGACTCGTTACCAGTCACATGTAATTTGCACCAATAACAAGCAGTTCATAACAAACATCTCATTTGTCGAGCGCTCTCATCAATGTAAATCAATCAACCTGATTTATGGTACATAAATTTTAATCATTTTTAATTAATCGCTCCAAATGTTTCATTCATCAGCAGAAATTTTATTTTAATGTCTCTGCTTATTATACAAATGATTTAGCGACCACGTGGTGACTATTTACTTGTAGCCTTTATTTTGAGAATTAACGCAAAATAAATTACTCTTTTATTAAACATTTAGTTCCATTTAATTAATATAAATTGAAGTTTCATACACCGATCGTTCTAACTGAAAGTCCGCGCCTTTATAAAGGACCCATTGACCAAAATGGCGTCTCATCAATGTATATATATATATATATATATATATATATATATATATATATATATATTTATTTATTATTAATATAAATTGAAGTTTCATACACCGATCGTTCTAACTGAAAGTCTGCGCCTTTATAAAGGACCCATTGACCATTGGTTTTCATCAATCTATTGCTATATATATATAATAGGTTAGGTTAAGTCACAGGGGTTGTAGAATAAATAAAAGAAACTTCCAGTTAACAAAAGCACGTAATTACAGATATTATAAGAGTAAATGGGTCACTATACATATTGTTAGTTGAGAGCACACTGTATATAAAAGTACAACAGATTAAACGCATTAGAAATAGAAATATCCAAGAGTAGTTACGAGCAAGGATAAGATTTAAAACGTAACGAAATACATCAAATTAAATCAACGGAAAACCTATATGAATTACTTGATAAATATTTAACAAGTGCGTTAAATATATCATCGTATACGCAGGCTAAAATTATGCATTATTTTAATAAATCGTACGTGATGTATAAGTATTACATTTGTTCAAAAATCCAATTTAACTAGGAAATAAACAAATTTATTATTTTAGATTAGAATAACAACAATGAATACGCGACTTAATGAACGAAAATTCGATGGATTTCTCAATTAAATATCATTGTATGTAAATGAATACGTTACAATTTAAGCGTTCATCAAGTGTTTGAACTATACAATAAGTAAAATTGGTAATTTCCAGTAAAGATATACATACAACGAATAGAAAACAAAGGCAAGGACCATAAATACGATAACAATTGAGCGACTATAGTATACATTTTAAAACCTATCACGATACTCAGAAGTGCTAAATTATTTACGTAACTAGTCATAAAGTAAATGAAAATTATTATATAAAAGTGTAAAATTGTGAAGGTAGATCTATTATAGACGTAAGTAAACAACAATTTAGTAAAAATATACAATTTCTAACACAAATAAAACAGGGCTCTGGAGACGACTCTGGAGATTGCTCTGGTTAATCACCTCCTGTTAAATTAATTTTGGTAATCATTGACATGGTAAATGTTCTATTACTGTTAATTATTGAGAAGGAAAACCTTTTATGATCTACAATTTGAATCCTGAATTGGATTAACTTATGGGATTTTGAATAACGACTTGGATAGTATTTTGGTTTGATGTCGACTTCCAAATTCGACTCTAAATATTCAGACTGGGCACTCTTGGGGATGCAGAGGAACTATGGGACCATACCAGGTTAGCCATATTGATATAAAACTGTGTTTTAATTCAATATTTTGGTAATGTAAGTCAAAAAACATTAGTCATTGATCAATTTATGTAATAAAGGTATCTTGAAACGTTTCAAAAGGTCTCTAAATATAACAAAAGGCTCGTTTTGCTGACTTCAATTTTTAAATCTGGTATATGTAAATATTCTGAAAAGGGAAGATTTTAAGAAGGTTGTAAATATTTAATCATTATATTGTGTATTGTAGAATTGCTTCATTTAATTGAATCAGCTAGTTGAGGCAAAGAAAATCCATAACTTAACATTTCAATCATAAGTGCTTGATATTAAAAGGGGATAACAGCATTTTATGAATGCCCAACCGTGGGGCTAAAAATAAATAAAACCATCGTAGGGGCTGGTGATATCACAGCAATATATCATATACATAACATACACAACAACATATATATATATTACATACATATACTTATATATAAATATATATTGCTGTGACAACGCCGCACGTTGGAGCGTCACTAAAAGTGCTGTGACAACGTCGCATGTTGGAGCGTCACTAAAAGGATGCTGTAACGCTTCGCTTAGATGCGTCAAAAAGGTGATATGAAAATGGCCGCACGTTGAGGTGCAGCTGAGAGTGCTGTGACAGCACCGCACTTTGATGTGTCCCTAAAAGGCTGTGAACAGATACAAAATTGTAAAATGTGTCTTTTAAAATCAAATTATTTTTAACAAGTACTTATTTAAATTGTCCAAATGTCTTTTACCTTATTTTAAATTTACAGAACTAAATCTCTTCTCTTATGGATAGTTTATCTGGTCTTTCCTTTGTAAGGTTTGTTTTTCTGCAAAAGATCCTTGACAGATAGTCTATTAAAAATATCAGAATGTTTCGAACTCTGACTACAAACTTTCCTGGTAAAGACTCTTGCAAAGTAAAATAGTTAGGACTTATTCATCTAAAAACTAAATGACAAATACTCAAATATCTGTTACAATGTTTTTTAAAAAATTATAAATTCAAAATCTACGGCCTTTTTATCCAAATTGTAATTAAATATCTTCTTATTTTAAAGTGACGTTCAAATCAACACAAGATTTTCATATTATTTACATCTCCATTTAGAAACCAATGTGCATCCTAGGTTTGATTATTTAATAAAATTTTAAATATCTTTTTATATCAAGCATTTCCCATCTTCACGGTATATCACAAGATCAAATAATTTAATTTATCAATTTTCATATTTTGTGCAACGTTTAACTTTACTTCTTTATTCATTGTTCCCTGGTAAATATTAACTACAGTATGCGCAATTCATATTTTAAAATAGCTTCTTTCTTTTCTCAATGTGACAGTTTCCATTTGAATTTATGAATGAATCTGTTTAGTAAGCCTTTTTTATATACAAAATTATCTATTTTCTAGAATATACTAGTGTTTACCTGAATTCCTAATAATACACGCCTATCTGACGTAATTTTCTGGAAATTTTGCATTAACGTTCAAATTGTCGCGTTTATTACCTCGTTATCGCGTTTCACTTATTAGTGACGTGCACGATCCGACCGTCCTTGTTTAACACCCAAGGTTATTGTGCATGTAATTGTAATTGGAAAGGTAATAAAAATTTTATTACATTTTATGGGGTTTTAACGTTCCAGTCGCTTCTTGGAATAAACGTCTCTTTATTAATTATGTCATACGAAATTGACGTATTTTTTTACAGATTATTCATCCTATATCCTAATATTCTAGAAAATTCTTTATTTAAAATGAATTTTAATACAGGATAATTAATTTAAACTTTAATAAATTTATAATGCAAATTAGTTGCATTTTTATAGAAAATATTTGATTTCACGGTAAAATTTTAATGCCCAAAATTAAGACACAAAATTATTTACTTTATGTACGGAAAGGGGCATTTTGTTTATTACAAACAAATAGCTTTTTCTTAAACATATTAACAATATTCAATTTTTCTCGTTAATTATTAAAAACTCCAAAACATTTCAAATGCTATTCACAAAATTTTGTTTAAATTTTTTGGATAAAGGTATTCTTTATCCCGGTTTCTCAGTGTAGTTGATCAACGACCTTGATCAGAAATTTCTGTAAGAAAACACTTCGAATTCTGACCTTAAAACTAATAAAATAAACCATCATTCACAAATAACCTTCTATACTCAAAATAGAAACTTTTACTACTTAATAATACACAAAAGTATACTTGCGTTTTGAATTATCACTTTCTTGCTGATATTCCTATCTCTATCGCTATCTAAAATCGTTTCTATTAGAATTATCTGAATTTAGAAATTTGTTTCCATTTAAGATCTCCATTTTTTAAAATGTTCATACGTCAAAGTCTGACAAATATAACTTATTATTTATATTATAATAATTGTTTGTATTTATAAAATAACGATCGGATGTCGAGTGACATTTCAAACCTTCAATTCTAAATCTTCCCTGTCGAATGAACGAATCAATGCCACTCCACATTTTTTTTGACCCTATATAATAAAAATTTAAATAGGTCATAGGTCTTGAGCATTCTGATTACATTCTGAATGTTTGAGCCATCCTCATGTCAGCTTAGAACTTATGGCGATCGTAAAATCTATTTCCGGTAATTTTAATACTTATTGACGAGCTTTTATGCTCGTTATATGTTTACAGTGTTAACCTTCCTAGAATTTATAACACGTACACAAGCTCGAATAAACAACTGCCTCTTGGAATATGCTATACTAACTAAACCCTCTTCTATTATTGATTTTTATGTTACAAACCTGAAAGCTTTCATATCTACATAATTCATACGCTATTTTAAAACAAATCTTAAATATGCTTAATGAAATTACGTTTCACACATATTTATGCAATTATGCTCTATAAACTTAAGTTTCCTAACCAATATTATTTAATATTTACAGTGAAATTTTACAACTATATACAACTAACCCTAATGTTTAGTGATAATTGGTCAAAAGTTATCCGATCTTTCTCAAAATATTTGAGCTTGCTAATGCCTATTATGACCTATGAACCACAGTTTTATATATATATATAAAACACTTATTAGTGACGTGCACGATCCGACCGTCCTTGTTTAACACCCAAGGTTATTGTAGCATCGCATAGTAATCCAGTAATTGCGAAAGGTAATAAATAATTTTTATTACATTCTATGGGGTTTTTTAACGTTCCAGTCGCTTCTTGGAATAAACTTTTCTTTATTAATTATGTCATACGAAATTGACGTATTTTTAAGTACAGATTATTCATCCTATATCCTAATATTCTAGAAAATTCTTTATTTAAAATGAATTTATGCAATCCATTATTTAATATTTACAGTGAAATTTTACAACTATATACAACTAACCCTAATGTTTAGTGATAATTGGTCAAAAGTTATCTGATCTTTCTCAAAATATTTGAGCTTGCTAATGCCTATTATGACCTATGAACCACAGTTTTATATATATATACGAGGGCCATTTTTTTTCAACCTCCGATCGCTCCGTGCAGACGCTACGCGGGCAGCAGAAGGGTGCGCTTGAGCATGCGCTGATTTGTTGACATTCAGGCGTCAGTCGGCGTTGTGCTACAGCCACTAAACATGTCCTATTATTGATGCTCCGCCAAGTGTGAAGTGCAAGTGTGATTCGTTTTCTAAGGCTGACCATAAGTGCTGCAGAATCCATCGAAGAAGAGACGTTGTATGGGGAAAATTCATGAGTAGGTTTGTGCGTAATGTTGTCGAAAGTTTAAAGATGGCCGTAATGATGTGCATATGAAGGAAGCCAAAGGGCAAATCTGTCGTTTCAATGACCTGGTTCAACTTTTTTCAGAATGTTAAAGAAAACGCAGATTAAACCATAACTTTTTTGTCTAACGAATTTCAGAAAGTTTCAAGGCTTTTTGTACTCTAATTGTTACTAACGGTTAGGCAAAAAAAACTTTTTCAAGTTGGGTTCCAAAAATCTACGGAAATTGGAACACAAAAAATCAAACGAATGAGTTAGGTGGAGTTTTGAACAATCATTTAAAGGAACAAATTTTTTTGAAAAATCGTGACTGGGATGGAAACCTGCTTTAATACACACACCGAAACAAAAGACAAAATCAAACAATGGAATGCATTTAACTTCACCAAAAAACCAAAAAAAATTCAAACAAACCTTAAAACAGAAAGACCAAGGCTACTGTGGGTTTTGGACCAACAAATGTGTGTTGTGGAGTTATGAGTGGAAACCACAATCACTGCAGCTGTTTATTGTGAAACTTTCGAGGTTGCGAAGCCATTCAGAACAAAGAAAAACATGGGTTGTTTGAACACTCCGTCACACACTGTGGAAATCAGGTTTGAAAATTGTGGATTTCGATACGCATAATTGATAAAGGATTTATTTTTGACCAGAAGACGTGGGGGATTCAAACCAATGAGGATTCAAACTAACGTCAAGGACTTGAATTCAGTTTCTTTGAACAGGGTATTGAAATTTAATATGACAAATGTCTTAATCTCTTGGTGATTATGTCGAAAAGTAACCGTAAGTGTACCAATCTTTTGGTAATAAAATTATTGTATTATAAGAACTTGTCTTTTATTTATAGCCTATCGGAGGTTGAAAAAATATATATATATTACTCATATTTAGACCAGGGTAGAAAATTAAATAATCACATCAAATAATTTTAATCACCGTGTATAATGAATATTATTAGATAATATACGCGTTATTAAAACCGTGAAGCATAAAAATTTATTAGTTTCATTAAACATAAGAGATTTAAATCATGTACAAGACGCTTTATATCAAAAGAAGCAGTATTAAAAAGCTCTGCGTGTAATGTAATTATTCCTAAACAAATGGAAATTACGTGCAAAATTTATCTTAATTAACTCTATTTCAAGTAACCGGTATTGAACAAAACGTACAGATAATATCTACAGAAACTTGTAAAAACCCAATAAAATGCAAATCCTAGAAGTGTTAGTTAGAAGTAGGATGTTTGAACACACCTGCGTATTTTAAAAGGCAATTTCAGTTTAATTTGTTTAGATATTCATGTCGATTCTAAGGATATTGGAAACGGTCAGATGCTTTAGCACGAAATACAAAACAGGGTTTATTTAAAAAGCTCATTCGGCAAAAATTTTGCAGATAATTAATGTTTACAAAGAATCTTGGAGAAACCGGGGCTTAATATTCACGAGAAGTGCGATACGGGGTTATTAAACCCAGATAGTCCACATGGACTAAAATATAATCGATAATAAAGAATATCAATTTGCACCAATACGAACAGGTTAGAAAAGGAAAGAAAATGCGTCAAGCAAAGACACATATAGTAAAGGCGTGATTTAAGCAACGTCACGAGGGTCACAATTGGTTGAAAATAGGATGCAAATATCAGAGGTAGAAACAACAATTTCTGTACAAAATTAATTAGTTTTTCTCGGACATGTTTGCGTGCCGTGTGAAATTTCTGAGTTTAAATGGGGCGAGTGAAAATTCGTAAAACCGACGCGCGAGCGACGGACTGGGAACATAGAATGAGAAATTCTTAAGAATTGTCTGTTTTGAGGACAAAAGCGACGCCGGCTATTCGCTATATATACCGGTGGTAATATGAATTTCGGCCTCTTAGACTTTTGACTATTCGATGCGTTAAAAGCTCTTACATCCGCGACTTGATTCAAGATGTTAAACAGTGCATTTTAGTTTGATAAAATAATTTAAAATTTTGCTCGTATATTTTAGTGATTCAAAATAGTTTGTTATTTACGTGCTAACATGAATGTACTTCAGTGCACTTAGATACAAGGTAATAAAATTTAGTATCACTGTACCAATTAGCAAAATTTACAACGACAAATGTATACACAAAAGTAGGCAGTTTTGCGTATATTGGTGAAAGATGTTGAATTTCTTTGCTATTTTTCGGGGTGTTAATAATTAAATGGTTCAAATACGTGTCTGGATCCACGAAACAAGGGTCAGATATACACAGATGAGTTCCGGAAAAGCCCAGAAACAACTTTAAATAAATGGTGATGGAGAAAATTTTAAAAGCGTTGAGAATTAGAAGCCGTAAATATAATCCTGTTGGAATGGTGTGATTAACTAAAGGAACGATGTACATTGAAGCTACGAGGACAGTAACCTTCAGGTAAATTATACTATTTTGTTTGACATTTTGTGTGTGTTGAATAACTTTATAATTGATTTACTTTAAATGGACATTAGTGAAATTGTACTAACCATAAAATTTTTTTAAGATGAAATTTGCTTGTTTAAGTAGAAAGGGTATTTAGTATTGATGTTCTGGATTATGATGAAATTTTGGGTATGTCTTTGAGCTCAATTAGACGAACCTGGTTAATTAACGTAAAGGGTGGTAGATGCTCCTTTATACTCAGACTCCGGTCTGCTTATATTGTTATATTAATTAGTAGGCATCCAACAAGGACTTTAATTCTGGATGCACGTTAAAGTGATAATAAAATTAATCTTGAAATTCTTTTAAAACTGAATTTTATGCTGAAATTTAATTTGAAAATTTAATGTATTCTGAATATTGATGTAAATAGAGTTAACGTTGATGTTTTGGTAGGAATGTGTTGTTTAATTTTATGAATGAGGAGGTTTATAAAATTAGGTGAGCAGCTGAAGCGAAACCAGGATCACAGCAGTTTATGACGCCCAATCGGTGGGACTAGAATTTTTTGTTGAAAGGACCCAGTTCCCGCATTCAAAGGAGTATATCACAGCAGTTTATGGCGACCACAACGTGAGGGCTCGAATTCCAGATAGTGTTTAACTATTCCAGGAAACTGGCGATCTGAGAGAGAGAGTTTCTGTGTGTATAAATTTAAGAGTATTTTGAGTGTGTGTGAGTGAGTAGAACGTATGCAGAGAAAAGAGTGGTTAAGGAGTCAAGGGTGGAAATTGGAAGTGACGATAGTGCATTGTGCGAAAAAATTCTAAAATGGAAGAAGCTGGAGGCAGTAGAGATCAGTCGAGGACGGAATCAGGGATCAAGGAAACGAGATGATATTGAGAATGTAAATAGGAAGAACATAGGAAGAATCGAATAGACGATGGAGAGTCTAACAGAAAATTAGAACTGCTAAGCGATGAATCGAATAGAGCGAGAGGACTCAAATCGAAAATTTGACCGAATGAATGAGACATTAACAGGAGTTAGGAAACCCTAAGTGAGAAAATAGATAAGACGAATAAAGAAGTTTCAGAATTTAAAAATAGTCTTACCGTAAAGATGGGGAAGTTGAAAATAGGGTTGAAAAAATGAGCGTGATATTACAGGTCTTCGACAGGAAATGGGACATTTAAAGTCCGAAGTACGCATGTTCTGTGAAGAAGAGATTAATGTAAAAATGACTGAAGTGACGGACTCATGTAGGGATCAGTTAGGCAGGGTAGAACGCGAAGTTAGTAGTATTAAATACAACATGTCAAATTTAACGGGGGATGGTCCCAGATTTTCTACAGGTGGAGTATCATTGGACCAACACATGAAATTTTATGGCGATAACAGGGTAAATCCACAAATTTTTATTAATAGTGTAAGAAATCTAGTGGGAAATTTATTTGACGAACAGACTAAACTAAATACGATAAAGGCTTTATTAAAAGACAATGCGGAAGCGTGGTACAATTTAGTAGGACAGGACATAGACACGTATCAGGACTTTGAAAACAAATTTTAAAGCACTACTGGAGTGACCACAGACAAGATCAGGTACGAGACGACTTAATCACAGGAAATTTAAGGGAGAATTTTCAGGAAGTAGGGAGCAATATGCTATACGCAAGTATAGCATAGCAAAGCAACTGAACCCACCACTGACGGACCGACAAATTATTAAGTATTTATCACGACACTTCGAGGTAGAAATAAGACAGCACGTAGCACTACAGAACATAGTGGACAGAGAAATGTTTTGGAATACCTGCAGAGGTACGACGACGTAAGTAGTGGACGACCTCGGGATAAGGGAAAGACAGATCAACACAGTTAGGTTTGACAATAGACGGGACAACTATGCTAGAAGGGGGAATAATTACGGATACCAGCGACAGAATTGGGAAACAGAGACGACCATACGTTAGGAGTAATAGTTTAGGAAGGACCTGCACAAAGACCGGGACCTACCAGAATGAATAGTTCACCAGACATGAGCGGGACTGCTAATACAGACACGGAACGAGTGGAAACGCCTAGGACGTACGCTGAGGTGACGGCTAGACCAGGACCGAGTAGGAAAACAGACCTGGACAGGATTTTTAGAACGCGACAGACCACTAGATTTCAGTGTAAATGTATATGAACATCCACGTGAATTTTTCAAAATTGAGGAGGAAGTAGAGCCAGAAACTGAGGAAAATTATGTTTGCCAATTATTAATTTAGAAATTTTTGAGAATAATGTAGAAGTATTACTTGATACAGGGGCAGAGGCGAGTTTAATATCGGAGGAATTCGTCAACAAAATTAGGGATAAGGTTTGTGATAGAATTATGCCTATAAAGCGTAGTCATTTAGTAGCTCCAAATAAAAAGAAGTTTGCTGTAGTAAATAGTGTTGTGGTGCTTAGGATAGATATAGGAGGTTTAAGCTGTGAACAGGAGTTTGTAATTGTGCCTGGACTGAAGTTTCAGAGCATTTTAGGTGTTGACTGTATGATGAAGTTAGGGTTTTGATAGATATGGAAAGGAAGGTAGTAAGGATTAAAGATAGGGTAGTGCCATGGAAGGGCAGTTATGAAGTCACATAGGATGACACGGGGTTGAATATTAATGTAGTAGAGGTAGAGGATGATGAAGTAAAACAGATCAACACAATAAGATGTCCAGAGGAATAGGAAAGTAGAGGTTCAAGCTTTAATACAAAACATGCAGAAGTAGTGGGGGTAGAAGCAGCATATCAGGAGCAGGTAAAGGCGAAATTAAGTAAAGATGGCAAGTTTGTTTTTAATCAAGTAGATTTAAGGAATTCATTCTGGCGGATTCCATTACATAAGAATTCTAGAAGGTACATAGGATTTTCCATAGAGGGAAAAATCGATAATTGTAAAGTAGTATCGTTTGGTTTGTCGGCAGAAAGGGAAACAATAATAAATGAGAAACAGACAAGTGTAGGGACTGAAGAAGAAGCAATATTTAAGAGTCAGGATAATAGGGATGATAAGTTTATTTTATGTGAGATAATAAGGATGATAAGTATAGATATAGAAGGGGGAGAAATAGGGATGAAAAGTATTAGGATGGTAAGAAGAAAGACTTGGAGGGTCAAGAAGAGAGTTAGATTTAAATAACTTGAGGAACAAAGGATAGAGATAGGTGAATTTGAGTATAGATATAGAAAATAAAGCTAAGTATAGGATAAATATGGGAGATAAGTAGAAATAGGTTTAGGATGAGAATAAAGAGTAAATGTAGGAAGAAAATAAGATAGGTTAAGTGTAGATATTTCATAGAAGATTAGTGGAGAGTTAGGAATAGAATAAGAATAGGATAGGTATATAGGATGTATATAGGATTAGATGGATAAGTAGGATGAAGTTAGGGATAATTTCAGTTTAAAGAATTAGGTGAGAGTTAGGAATAGGATAGGGATATAGGATAGGTGTAAATATTTTTTTGAATTGGAGATAAGGTAGGTAAGTTAGATAGATAAGGGTAGAGAGAGATAGGCAATTTTTTTTGTAATTTTTGGGCTAAATGCTTAATATTTGCATTCAAATAAGTGGGATTATTTGTATTCAAATAGGGGGAAAATACTCATATTTAGACCAGGGTAGAAAATTAAATAATCACATCAAATAATTTTAATCACCGTGTATAATGAATATTATTAGATAATATACCCGTTATTAAAACCGTGAAGCATAAAAATTTATTAGTTTCATTAAACATAAGAGATTTAAATCATGTACAAGACGCTTTATATCAAAAGAAGCAGTATTAAAAAGCTCTGCGTGTAATGTAATTATTCTAAACAAATGGAAATTACGTGCAAAATTTATCTTAATTAACTCTATTTCAAGTAACCGGTATTGAACAAAACGTACAGATAATATCTACAGAAACTTGTAAAAACCCAATAAAATGCAAATCCTAGAAGTGTTAGTTAGAAGTAGGATGTTTGAACACACCTGCGTATTTTAAAAGGCAATTTCAGTTTAATTTGTTTAGATAAACATGTCGATTCTAAGGATATTGGAAACGGTCAGATGCTTTAGCACGAAATACAAAACAGGGTTTATTTAAAAAGCTCATTCGGCGAAAATTTTGCAGATAATTAATGTTTACAAAGAATCTTGGAGAAACCGGGGCTTAATATTCACGAGAAGGTGCGATACGGGGTTATTAAACCCAGATAGTCCACATGGACTAAAATATAATCGATAATAAAGAATATCAATTTGCACCAATACGAACAGGTTAGAAAAGGAAAGAGAAAATGCGTCAAGCAAAGACACATATAGTAAAAGGCGTGATTTAAGCAATGTCACGAGGGTCACAATTGGTTGAAAATAGGATGCAAATATCAGAGGTAGAAACAACAATTTCTGTACAAAATTAATTAGTTTTTCTCGGACATGTTTGCGTGCCGTGTGAGAATTTCTGAGTTTTAAATGGGGCGAGTGAAAATTCGTAAAACCGACGCGCGAGCGACGGACTGGGAACATAGAATGAGAAATTCTTAAGAATTGTCTGTTTTGAGGACAAAAGCGACGTGCCGGCTATTCGCTATATATACCGGTGGTAATATGAATTTCGGCCTCTTAGACTTTTGACTATTCGATGCGTTAAAAGCTCTTACATCCGCGACTTGATTCAAGATGTTAAACAGTGCATTTTAGTTTGATAAAATAATTTAAAATTTTGCTCGTATATTTTAGTGATTCAAAATAGTTTGTTATTTACGTGCTAACATGAATGTACTTCAGTGCACTTAGATACAAGGTAATAAAATTTAGTATCACTGTACCAATTAGCAAAATTTACAACAACAAATGTATACACAAAAGTAGGCAGTTTTGGCGTATATTGGTGAAAGATGCATGAATTTCTTTGCTATTTTTCGGGGGTGTTAATAATTAAATGGTTCAAATACGTGTCTGGATCCACGAAACAAGGGTCAGATATACACAGATGAGTTCCGGAAAAGCCCAGAAACAACTTTAAATAAATGGTGATGGAGAAAATTTTAAAAGCGTTGAGAATTAGAAGCCGTAAATATAATCCTGTTGGAATGGTGTGATTAACTAAAGGGACGATGTACATTGAAGCTACGAGGACAGTAACCTTCAGGTAAATTATACAATTTTGTTTGACATTTTGTGTGTGTTGAATAACTTTATAATTGATTTACTTTAAATGGACATTAGTGAAATTGTACTAACCATAAAATTTTAATGTTAAGATGAAATTTGCTTGTTTAAGTAGAAAGGGTATTTAGTATTGATGTTCTGGATTATGATGAAATTTTAGGTATGTCTTTGAGCTCAATTAGACGAACCTGGGTTAATTAACGTAAAGGGGTGGTAGATGCTCCTTTATACTCAGACTCCGGTCTGCTTATATTGTTATATTAATTAGTAGGCATCCAACAAGGACTTTAATTCTGGATGCACGTTAAAGTGATAATAAAATTAATCTTGAAATTCTTTTAAAACTGAATTTTATGCTGAAATTTAATTTGAAAATTTAATGTATTCTGAATATTGATGTAAATAGAGTTAACGTTGATGTTTGTGGTAGGAATGTGTTGTTTAATTTTATGAATGAGGAGGTTTATAAAATTAGGTGAGCAGCTGAAGCGAAACCAGGATCACAGCAGTTTATGACGCCCAATCGGTGGGACTAGAATTTTTTTGTTGAAAGGACCCAGTTCCCGCATTCAAAGGAGTATATCACAGCAATATATATATATATATATATATATATATATATAAATATAAATATTATAAGTAGTTTTTTACACAAGGTAAGTGGATAAATACTAACGTATTGAAATTAATAAGATGAAATAATAACTTGGACTTTTTAAGTCAAGCCCAAATGATCATTTCAAATCGAGCTAGTAATCGAAAGAAGGAAAATATAAGGCCTTGGACAGGATTTAAACCTGCATCTCAGTTTGAAGAATTTTATGATTTATTTTGAAGACTTGATTCTAGGAATTGATCAATTTTGAAATGAGGTTTAGAAAAATACCGTGAAAGGTTTATCCTTGAATTTAATATTGCAGGACATTTATTAACATTGTGTAAAGGGATGGGTTTTGAAATTTTTTAAATGTTATTTTTGTGATTATGTAAATAACAATCATAATTTTATATAAAAGAAATATTTGTAGTGCGTAGACATAATTTAGGATTTGTGGAAAATTTGGATTTGAGATTTAATACTGTTTGTTTATAATTGTGAAACACAGCATGTGTGCTCACATTGCTTAAGATAGTATTATTGAAGTCTTATGTTTTTAACTTTGAGGATGGTATAAGATCATTTTTCTTGTTTTCTTCCAATGGCGCAGAGATATAGTTCGGTATGCTGAATAATATGGTATCGAAATCTTTGAAGCGAGTTGGTAGTGAGAAGGTAGAGCTGCAGAGATGAACCTGGTTTAGGACTTGATTCTCCACAGTCCATACGAATAATGAGACACATTAAGACTGCACTTAGTATTTATTTACAATATGCGTAACAGTTAAAGCCATAAATCTAATTACAATAAACAAGAAAGCGAACTTACATTCTAGGTTCGTATACTGTAACTACTTAACTATTTAACTACTAACTACACTACTGAGTGGCATCAATTTTATATCTACAACATTAACGAATACCGTCAAAAAATAGTCAAATATTACTTTACATGTAATGTAAAAATTATAATAGGCTAGAGTTTTACGAGGATCTCCAAATCAAAAAGAAACAGACAATAATATAAATTGTCACTGACGTCTGATATCAAATAATGAAATCTAGTCCTCTATCAAAATTCTGTCAGTTATCTATTAATTTCCGCATTTATTTAATAAATTTATCAAATATGTTACTATGTTGATTTCATTCTATCTTAACAGAATTAGTTTACAACTTATATAGCAAATTTTATTGATCAGTTACTAGTTAGTAAGTAGTCACATCATTTGTTAATTTTATTTCTAAATTTCGTTTTAATGTTACGTCTTAGGCTCGTCTGATAATAGCTTGTCAGCAGAAAACGCTTGCAATTTTTTAATATAAATTTACGTTGTACAACTTAATTTATTCTACAAAAACCTTGTTACCTAAACACAACGCCCCGGTTAAGCACCCTTCATTCATATACAAAACAATAAATAGCACACAGAGCGTCTAGAGTGGAATTACTTGTTTTATATTTGTGGCGAGTAGACGTTTTTCTAGTTACGCCTAGATAATTCACTATTTTGTGCGGTCAGCGACTTGGATTTACTTAATTTCAATTGTTTTCTCCATCTTGTCAAGTACCCAATGCCATTAAAAATTTATTTTTCTGTATTACTATTCTGCCAAATCCATACAAATTAACAATCACAATCTGCATTTAATGTTATAAAAACTCGGTTTTTACATACGATATTCACTTTGAAAAGCTGCGGGTTCACAATTTTTAAAAGCTTATGCATTCTCTCTCGACAAGCGGCAAATAGAGGTATTAAAAGTTTAGTAGAGTCATAAACTTATTGAGCTTACAAGCGTCAGTACAATAAAAATAGTCGACGAGCCAATGTACCAATTTGCTACTAGAAATAGATAGAAATATCGACGTCACAAACAGACGCCCCTTGTTTTTCAAATTTACTAAGAATATTTAAATAATATTTAATACCTGCGTTGACGAAATCCTAGAATTAATTTATTCGGAACACGTACATTAAAACTCATAGTAAAGTTTAATTTTAAATAGGCCCTTACATTCTGTTATTAAAACTTTATTGGGAATTTTTAAGTGTGGTGTTTGCTAATTCTCACAACTTACGAGTTTTGAACGTGTGAAACGTTCCAATTAGTATATTCTGGGAAAGCTTCTATGTCATCGACGTGATAAAATTGAGAGAATGATTTGTTTTTAACGGTTTGTGTATTTTAGTAAGGACTTGTGAGCGTTAAATTTTTTTATAAGTGAATAAATAATTTTACAGATAGACTTTTATTTAATACAGAAAATGTACAACAGACTAAAGAGTGCACTCAAAGTTTTGCTGAATTATAGTAAATTATCTTAATCAATTGAGCACCGTACCTCGAAATGACATCTATTAAATGTATAAAGACGTTAAGAACGATTATGACCATAAATGAGATGTTAAATATAAACCTGACTCTAACCTTCTCATGATTGGAAATTATACTTTTGCACTGAATATTATTAACAATGATATAGTCCTGCTTCATTTGCACTAGCTGATCAATCTTCAGTAATTGCTTCGCAAAATATTTTTATCATAATTAACAATACCAAAAAGAAACAGGTTTCACAGAAATCAATTTAGAGCACTTTGAATTTTGACACACATAAACTAGCTTTTATATATTTGAACTATGGATACATTATTACTATAGGTTAATTCATATGATTAGTAAAGCAATAATTTGTTAGTTTGTAGATCGAAGATCGATACGGTCTAAAAACAGTGACGACGCCGGTATGTCCACTGCCATGACCGGTGGCGGCAAAACTTTATTAAAAGCAAGAATTTCATATGATGTGTGGTGCTCTGTTTTGCCATTCTTGGTAACAAACAAACCTTCAAAAATATAAAGGATATGATCTGATAACACTTTGCCGACCAATAATTCTCCTTGAGTTTTAACTCGACCAATGTAAGTTTTACACGTAGGTTCAAATCCACCATTAACCAAATTTTTATGAGTGAGCGATTTAATGTTTCTGGTACTAGTTTGAATCCATTCAAACTGTTCTGGGTGTCTTGTACACAAAATCTGATTTAAGAATTGTTTTAGTATATACCATTTGCTTCATTTACTCACCCACCTTTATGTTGTCTATTGCTCTGTGCTCATTGCCTCCATATTCATAAAACACTTGCTTATCACTGCCGCGTATTTTTGCTGGAATTAGATACCTTGCAAAAACTTGCCCGATATAAATTAGATTTCCTATAGAATCATATCCTCCTGGTAGAGCATCTGAAGGTATATCACCGTAAAAGTCTCTCCAATAGTAACCTTAAAAAATAACAATAATCATCAATAGGTTCAGTACAAATGTAAAGAAATGTGGAATTAGAAATTGAGTAATAGTGAAAAAGTATAATTTAGAAAAGCTTTATATGGCGTCAAAAAATTTGCGTACAAATACATATCTCACATTTTAACAATATCAGATCCACAACCGATCTGTTTGTGCGTCATGGATTACTAGGATATTAATTATGCAATCCTGTAAAGCTCCTCAATACGCAAGCGTTTTATAGGAATACATTCTTAGTAGCATTGATGTACAAATAGGTATTTATTGGATCGCAGTGTTCAGAAAAAAATACATATTTGTGAATTTTATTGATGTGTATGGGGATCTCAAAACTACTAGAGATAGAAATTCTATTAAATAAAGCAAGAATTGCCTATTTGTGAGAGCAATGAGATGACAAAAAAAAATTGTGCTATTTTGTGCCATTCTCAAACTTGAGCAAAAAAAAGAAGATTTCAATTTTAATTTTATGCCTCTATAAGGCACTGGGTATATATATAAGGTGCAAGCAGAAACTCTAAAAGTCGCTGGACAAGCAGTAACAGAGAACGTCTCTTCCGACTAGTAAGGTATATGTATGAGACAGACGAGATACACAAAGATTTCAAACGTAACATCATAGTCACTATACCAAAAAAGAAAGGCTCGAATAGATTTGAAAATTTTCGAACAATAAATTTGACAGCAGGCGTGTCAAAAATATTAACTAGAATTATATAAAGACGAATGGAAAAACGGACCGAAGAAACAATAGAAGATAAACTTGAGTTTAGACGAATCGGGGAACACTGGAGACTATTTAACTCTGGGGGTGATAATAAAGAAAACAATAGAAAAAGAATAAACCGTAAATATAGGGTTTGTAAATTTGAAAAAAGCATTCGACAATGTAAAATAAAAAAAAATGTTCGAAATACTCAACACGATTGGAATTAGTTTTAGAGATAGTGCATAGCTTATACAATGACCAAACGGCGATAATAGAATTAAAATTAACATTAAGAAAGGGATGAAGCAGGGACGAGCCCTATTCCCATTAACTTTTAACTTGTACATCAAGAGGCAATGAATACTGTCAAATGCAAGAAGACATTTGGAATTATTATGCAGGGGAAAAAAATAAAAATTAATATGCTTAGATTTGCAGATGATCTAGGGGTATTGGTATCTAGCAAGGAAGAGTTAGAAGCAGCTCTTAATGAAATGGAAACAATGGTAACAGAGAAATGCGGTATGGAAATTAACAAAAATAAAACTAAAGCACAAAGTACGCTTGGGTGGTCATAAATGCTGCGAAATCTCCTCTATTGACAAACATGCTACAAACCTTCGATGCTGCTTATATACCTACAAAAACTTGCAATAACTCTGCTTTGCAATGAAGTATGCCACGGCTGCTCAACTGCTTTTCTGAAAATCAAACTAACTACAAAAAAAATTCTGCTACGGTAAAAACGCCTAAGTTTATTAACATATGCATAGACAAAGACACTCCCAGATCAACATAAAACTCTTCGTTCACTCAGTAATTATACATAATGTACATCCTGTTTGTTAAAATAACGTATTTCACAATACATTTTTGAAATCCATAATTACACAAATAAATATTTACAATTTTATTATCTACAAAAAAAAAGTAACAGGGTTTTTCCCGTCTTCACTTTATTTCCGGTTTAGTACAAGCTCATATTAATCATTCAACCTTCGTGCAAATATAGCACGTCAATCCCCAAAAGTACCCTTTTATCTTGTACATACCAAAATTATTCATATCATTAATTTTTTCTTAAACCTAAATTTCCACAAAGAAATAAAGTGCAATACTGTAACAGCAAAAGTTCAATTCATAACACTTTCCAAGTTTATCTTTTTAGTTCATAACAGTATCCTCACAAAGCACAAAACACCTGTTTATACACATATGCAAACAAAACAACAGTTACCTGGATTCTATTGCTGCCTCCAAGACTGACATCATTTCGTCAACGACTGCTGCCTCCAGGAACATTCAATCTGGATAGCAATCACAACGACTGCTAACTGCAACCATATCAGCAAAGGGTTATCTCAATTTCCACCTCCATACTGCATTCTAACTCCCAAATCTCTTCTATAATGTGTAGATAATCAATTAGTACGAAAAACACTCTTACTTCATTCGCAATTGTATACAAAGCACACTTCGTGCAAAATGTAAATGTAACAATTTTACTTACAGAACTTTAATACTTGGCACCGTTACTTAGTTATAACTACCAGTGTAAGACGTACACATGCTGAAAACTTCGAGGGAGCGAGAGAGTCTCGCCACCATTCGTTAGGGCTTATATATATATATATATATATATATATATATATATATATATTGCTGTGAAACCTCTTGAATTACCTGGTCTGTTGATTTTCTTCTGTTAATCGCCTCGGCTGCTCCTCTAGAATTTCGCATGCTCTGTTCCCAGTCCGTAGTCCGCGCGTCGGTTTTTACGAATTTTGCTCTCGCCCCAGTTAAATCTCAGAAAATTTCACACGGCACGCAACGTCTGAGAATACCTAATTAAATTTTATACAGAAATCGTTGTTTCTACCTCTGATATTTGCATCCTACTTTCAACCAATCGTGACCCTCGTGACGTTGCTTAAATCACGCCTTTTACTATATGTGTCTCGGTCTTGTGCATATTATCTGTCTCTATCTAACCTGTTCTTATTGATGCAAATTGATATTCCTTATTATCGATTATTTCAGTCCATGTGGACTATCTGGGTTAAATAACCCCGTATCGCACCTTCTCGTGAATATTAAGCCACGGTTTCTCCAAGATTCTTTGAAACCATTTGTTATCTACAAAATTTTCGCCGTACATGACATTTAAACTACGCAGGTGTTCAAACATAATATTAATTCTCAGAGCTTTATTTTCTAGTATTATAATCTTGGATTTTCACAGACTTTTATGCTTATTATTAATAATGGTTTAATTAACTCCAACTAAAATTGACTTCTATCCTTTCATTTTAGCGAATACAAATTAAATGTTAATTATTATGTGTACACTTTGTTTAATACCGGTTACTTAAAATAGGGTTAATTAATATAAATCTTGCCCGTAATTTCCATTTGTTTCTTTCTTAGGAATAATTAAATTACACGCAGAGCTTTTAATACTGTTTCTTTTGATATAAAGCGTCTTGTACATGATTTAAATCTCTGATTTTACTGAAACGACCGAATTTATTTATGCTTCATGGTTTTAATAAAGCGTACTTTTCCCAAAGCTTCTACACGGTGATTAAAATTATTTGATGTGCTTATTTAATTTTCTACCCTGGTCTAAATATGAGTATTTTCCCCCTATTTGAATACAAATAATCCCACTTATTTGAATGCAAATATAAAGCATTTAGACAAAAAAAATTACAAAAAAAAATTGCCTATCTCTCTCTACCCTTATCTATCTATCTTACCTAACTTATATCCAATCCAAAAAAAAATATTTACACCTATCCTATATCCCTATCCTATTCCTAACTCTCACCTAATTCTATAAACTGAAATTATCCCTAACTTCATCCTACTTATCCATCTAATCCTATTTACATCCTATACCTATCCTATTCCTAACTTTTAACTAATCTTCACTATACTTTACTTCATCCTACCTAATCCTATATACCTATCCTATTTCTAACTTTATTCCTACCTCTCCACTAATCTTATATGAAATATCTATACTTAACCTATCTTATTTTTTTCCTACATTTACTCTTTATTCTCATCCTAAACCTATTCCTAATTATCTCCCCTATTTATCCTATACCTAGCTTTATTTTCTATAAACACTTACTTCTACTCTTCTATCTATTTCTATTCCTATCCTACTTAAATCTAACTCTCTTCTTGACCCTCCAAGTCTTTCTTCTCACCATCCTAATACTCTTCATCCCTCTTTCTCCCCCTTCTATATCTACACTTATCCTCCCTATTATCTCACATAAAATAAACTTATCATCCCTATTATCCTGACTCTTAAATATTACTTCTTCTTTAGTCCCTACACATGTCTGTTTCTCATTTACTATTTTTTTTCTTTCTGCCGACAAACCAAACGATACTACTTTACAATTATCGATTTTTCCCTCTATGGAAAATCCTATGTACCTTCTAGAATTCTTATGTAATGGAATCCGCCAGAATGAATTCCTTAAATCTACTTTATTAAAAACAACTTTGCCACTTAACCTCATCAAAAGTGTGTCCATGGATGGTGGACAATGGAATTGCGGTTTGGTCCGTTGATTAATTTTTCGTGCATCTAAACATAAACGAATGCTATCATCCTTTTTCTTAACTACCACCAACGGATTTATGAAATGAGTGTTTGATACCTCTATTATGCCATCTTCCAACATTTTATTTAATTCTGCCTTCACCTGCTCCCGATATGCTGCTGGAATTGGATAAACCTTTGCGTTGAACGGTTCTGAATTATCCACTTCCAATCTGTGCTCATAGCCTAACGCTGTGCTTCTACCCCACTAATTCTGCATGTTTTTGTAATAAAGCTTGAACCTCTACTCTCCTATCCTCTGGACATCTTATTGTGTTGATCTGTTTACTTTCATCATCCTCTACCTCTACTACATTAATACTTAATAACCCCGTGTCATCCTCTGTGACTTCATAACTGCCCTTCCATGGCACTACCCTATCTTTAATCCTTACTACCTTCCTTTCCATATCTATCAAAACCCCTAACTGCATCATACAGTCAACACCTAAAATGCTCTGAAACTTCAGTCCAGGTACAATTACAAACTCCTGTTCACAGCTTAAACCTCCTATATCTATCCTAAGCACCACAACACTATTTACTACAGCAAACTTCTTTTTATTTGGAGCTACTAAATGGCTACGCTTTATAGGCATAATTCTATCACAAACCTTATCCCTAATTTTGCTGACGAATTCCTCCCATATTAAACTCGCCTCTGCCCCTGTATCAAGTAATACTTCTACATTATTCTCAAAAATTTCTAAATTAATAATTGGCAAACATAAATTTTCCTTAGTTTCTGGCTCTACTTCCTCCTCAATTTTGAACAATTCACGTGGATGTTCATATACATTTACACTGAAATCTAGTGGTCTGTCGCGTTCTAAAAATCCTGTCCAGGTCTGTTTTCCCTACTTGGTCCTGGTCTAGCCGTCACCTCAGCGTATGTCCTAGGCGTTTCCACTCGTTCCGTGTCTGTATTAGCAGTCCCGCTCGTGTCTGGTGAACTATTCATTCTGGTAGGTCCCGGTCTCGGTGCAGGTCCCCTTCCTAAACTATTACTCCTAACATATGGTCGTCTCTGTTCCCAATTCTGTCGCTGGTATCCGTAACTATTCCCCCGTCTAGCGTAGTTGTCCCGTCTATTGTCAAACCTAACTGTGTTGATCTGTCTTTCCCTGTTATCCCGAGGTCGTCCACTACTTACGTCGTCGTACCTCTGCAAGTATTCTAGAAACATTTCTCTGTCCACTATGTTCTGTAGTGCTACGTGCTGTCTTATGTCTACCTCGAAGTGTCGTGATAAATACTTAATAATTTGTCGGTCCGTCAGTGGTGGGTTCAGTTGCTTTGCTATGCTATACTTGCGTATAGCATATTGCTCCTACTTCCTGAAAATTCTTCCTTAAATTTCCTGTGATTAAGTCGTCTCGTACCTGGTCTTGTCTGTGGTCACTCCAGTAGTGCTTTAAAATTTGTTTTCAAAGTCCTGATACGTGTCTATGTCCTGTCCTACTAAATTGTACCACGCTTCCGCATTGTCCTTTAATAAAGCCTTTATCGTATTCAGTTTAGTCTGTTCGTCAAATAAATTTCCCACTAGATTTCTTACACTATTAATAAAAATTTGTGGATTTACCCTGTTATCGCCATAAAACTTCATGTGTTGGTCCAATGATACTCCACCTGTAGAAAATCTGGGACCATCCCCGTTAAATTTGACATGTTGTATTTGATACTACTAACTTCGCGTTCTACCCTGCCTAACTGATCCCTACATGAGTCCGTCACTTCCGTCATTTTACATTAATCTCTTCTTCACAAAAATGCGTACTTCGGACCTTAAATGTCCCATTTCCTGTCGAAGACCTTTAATATCACGCTCATTTTTTCAACCCTATTTTCTACTTCCCCAGTTTCACGGTAAGACTATCTTTAAATTCTGTAAATTCTTTAGTATTTTGTTCAATTTTCCCGCTTATCTGCTCTAATTTTGGTTGGACTCCTCCTCGCTCTATTAGATTCTTCCTAGCTCTATTAGCTTCATCGCTTAGCAGTTCTAATTTTCTATTGGATTCTTCGTTCATCCTCTCTAGCATTCTCATTATCATCTCGTTTCCTTGATCCCCTGATTCCGTCCTTGACTGATCTCTACTGCCTCCAGCTTCTTCCATTTTGAATTTTCTCACACAATGCACTATCGTCACTTCCAATTTCCACTCCTTGACTCCTTAACCACTCTTTTCTCTGCATACGTTCTAATCACTTACACACCCTCTAAAATACTCCTAAATTTATACACACACAGAAACTCTCTCTCTCAGATCGCCAGTTTCCTGGAATAAAATCACAAAAAATTTTATTTGGAACTCGAGCCTCACTTTTGGGTCGCCAAAGAATGCTGTGAAACCTCTTGAATTACCTGGTCTGTTGATTTTCTTCCGTTAATCGCCTCGGCTGCTCCTCTAGAATTTCGCATGCTCTGTTCCCAGTCCGTAGCCCGCGCGTCGGTTTTTACGAATTTTGCTCTCGCCCCAGTTAAATCTCAGAAAATTTCCACACGGCACGCAACGTCTGAGAATACCTAATTAAATTTTATACAGAAATCGTTGTTTTTACCTCTGATATTTGCATCCTACTTTCAACCAATCGTGTCGTGACGTTGCTTAAATCACGCCTTTTACTATATGTGTCTCGGTCTTGTGCATATTATCTGTCTCTATCTAACCTGTTCTTATTGATGCAAATTGATATTCCTTATTATCGATTATTTCAGTCCATGTGGACTATCTGGGTTAAATAACCCCGTATCGCACCTTCTCGTGAATATTAAGCCACGGTTTCTCCAAGATTCTTTGAAACCATTTGTTATCTACAAAATTTTCGCCGTACATGACATTTAAACTACGCAGGTGTTCAAACATAATATTAATTCTCAGAGCTTTATTTTCTAGTATTATAATCTTGGATTTTCACAGACTTTTATGCTTATTATTAATAATGGTTTAATTAACTCCAACTAAAATTGACTTCTATCCTTTCATTTTTAGCGAATACAAATTAAATGTTAATTATTATGTGTACACTTTGTTTAATACCGGTTACTTAAAATAGGGTTAATTAATATAAATCTTGCCCGTAATTTCCATTTGTTTCTTTCTTAGGAATAATTAAATTACACGCAGAGCTTTTAATACTGTTTCTTTTGATATAAAGCGTCTTGTACATGATTTAAATCTCTGATTTTTACTGAAACGACCGAATTTATTTATGCTTCATGGTTTTAATAAAGCGTACTTTTTCCCAAAGCTTCTACACGGTGATTAAAATTATTTGATGTGCTTATTTAATTTTCTACCCTGGTCTAAATATGAGTATTTTATATATATATATATATATATATCGATTGTTTGCCCCTCTAACGCTTGTTAACACTGTCAATACAAACATTCAATTCTTGAAACTCTCAACGGTTAGGTTTTTCTACAAATTCTAGCAACAACAACTCCAACAGCCAATGAAATCTTAGAAATTTTCCCTCACACCACAAACTAAAGCATACATTTCTGTGAATTTCACTCCCAACCGACACCAATTTTCTGCGGAAACTTAAGTTTACACTCTCAACAACGCACGTACTATAAAAATTTTTTTTGAAAATCGCATTCCTACTGGCAAAAGTTAACGTTCCAAACACGCCTCGAATAATACTCGTTATCTCGCTTCAATACATACGCGCTAATTCCCCTGCCTACCTTGTTTGTTATTTTCGTTGTTCCTGACCGTTAAAGTCCCCTCTCTACTTATCTCACCCATACCCATTTTATAATACAGTCGCTCTTTGTTTACTGTTTTGCAAGTTCTATTGTAACGGATAAAATCATTGTGTTAACACGTGATATTTCTATCTTACTTCTACTCATTGAAACAACTAACTCCTCTTTGTTTCTCTATTGGCAAAGCAATATTTGTCACCACCTAGATCCCCCAAAACCATAATTTATTTTTAATTGACAGCCACCTTACAACCCTACTAAGAATTCGCTTGTTATTTGTATCCTCTTATCTTTAACGATACTCAGAAAGCTTCATTCGAAAATAATTGCCAACGGTTTAAAATGCTCAAGCTATTTTTCAGAAACTACACATCCTCTTTGCTATAATTTAACCTTTGAAGATTACCTTGATATATAATATGAAATTTACAATGCATTTATTTTTATTAAATGCAACAGTAAAAATATGTTTATGATATAACACACGCTATTGTTTATTTTTTTAATAAACTAATTGTAAAATTGTTGTTTGTATTGCTTGACAACCGTAAACAGCATTTGCGCTACTTTGTTGCCTGGACAGTAAACATGACGCTAGTAATCTTCAGCGATATTTCAAAGCACACTATTAATACTGATCTGCGCAAAATAATTATTTATGTACCAAGGGTATGAATGTTTATGCCCTGACGGTGGTGATGGTACACATTCGAGAGCCTCTAACCAGAGGGTTTGTAAGCCGCCCGATGGCATAAACATCTAGATACCCGCATGTATACAATTTTTTGTATTATGCTAACTAATTCGTCTATAACCTTTCCATTAATATTTCTAATGCTTTTTATGAATTCTTTCTTTAGGCTTAACTTGATTAAGGCACTCAAATTGTGATCGACCCATAGTGTTCTTTAAAAATCTTTTTATATGTTTGCTGTTGTAAACTATGGTTCACTTTCAACGGTGATCACTAGAGTTGTGCAAAAAATGTTAAATAATTTAACACTTTCTGAGCTTCACAAAGGTTTGTTCTATTTACAAATAACAATAGCAACTGCTCCAACAGTAAGGTAAATGTCCTAATGGCCATAAATAGGTTTGTAAGTTTATTACTGTGTTTTTACTGCTTAGTTACCAACTACACATTAGTATACTTTGTGCCCGTGAGGGCATAAAGTGAACTTTATGACCCGTGCGGCATAAAGGAGAAAAGAAACAGATTTTCGTTAATTCACAAGTTCCTGCCGTCGACATCCACCAAATATACTCAATAATAATGCGACTTTGGTAATAAAAACGTCTCATTCCGTGCCTCATTAATAAATTTTAAAATATCTTCTCTGGGCAGAACTTTAGACTTTTTTGGGTGGTACCATTTTGACCCCTGCTTCAAATATTCATTTAACTTATGGTAATTGACAATGTTAATATTCTTACTTACCACTCAAGTTTTCTTTAAAATTAAAAATTTGAACCATAGGGAGCACGGGGAAAATATTTCAGAGAGATCACCGAAGTATCCAAACAGCACAGTTAGAAATTTTAGAACTTTCCTACATTTTGACTTTATCAGTTTAACAACTAACAAAATTTATTTTTTCCCTACCTTAGCCGTAAGTGACACTTACGTCACTGAGTCGACCTTCCATAAGTTGCATTTACTAGGATGGCTGTGAAGTGGGACGTAAATTTTTACTTACTTCCCTTAGGACATAAGTGATTGTCATCCAAATGAAAGAAGTCATGGTTACAAATCCATGGTTACGGGTCTGAGTCTACATTAAATAATTCTTATTTGAATTTTAAAATGAATTTAAGGGCATTTTTAATGATTTTGAATTTAGAGGTAGGGAAAAAATAATATTCATACCCCGGGACGTAAGGGATTTACGGTGCCTCGACATTTTGCAGCCCGAGCGAAATGAAGGCTGCAAACCGTCTCGTCAGCGTAAATCCTACTTACGTCCCTTTGTATGTAATATACTATTACGCCTACAAGTAGGACATTTCCCTAGCAACGATAATGACCGGTATGATAAAATGGAAACCAAATTAAATTTTAGGTATTTATATTCTAGATGCAATAACGAATTAGTTAGCATAATACAAAAAATTGTATACATGCGGGTGCCTTCGTTTCGCTCGGGCTGCAAAATGTCGAGGCACCGTAAATCCCTTATGTCCCGGGGTATGTATATTATTTTTTTCCCTACCTCTAAATTCAAAATCACTAAGAATGCCCTTAAATTAATTTTAAAATTCAAATAAGAATTATTTAATGTAGACTCAGACCCGTAACCATGGATTTGTAACCATGACTTCTTTCATTTGGATGACAATCACTTATGTCCTAAGGGAAGTAAGTAAAAATTTACGTCCCACTTCACAGCCATCCTAGCAAATGCAACTTATGGAAGGTCGACTCAGTGACGTAAGTGTCACTTACGGCTAAGGTAGGGAAAAAATAAATTTTGTTAGTTGTTAAACTGATAAAGTCAAAATATAGGAAAGTTCTAAAATTTCTAATTGTGCTGGTTGGATACTTCGGTGATCTCTCAAAACAATTTTCCCTGAACTCCCTATGGTGCAAATTTTCAATCTTAAAGAAAACTTGAGTGGTAAGTAAGAATATTAACATTGTCAATTACCATAAGTTAAATGAATATTTGAAGCAGGGGTCAAAATGGTACCACCCAAAAAAGTCTAAAGTTCTGCCAAGAGAAGATATTTTAAAATTTATTAATGAGGCACGGAATGAGACGTTTTTTATTACCAAAGTCGCATTATTATTGAGTATATTTGGTGGATGTCGACGGCAGGAACTTGTGAATTAACCAAAATCTGTTTCTTTTGTCCTTTATGCCGCACGGGTCATAAAGTTCACTTTATGGCCCAACGGGCACAAAGTATACTAATGTGTAGTTGGTAACTAAGCAGTAAAAACACAATAATAAACTTACAAACCTATTTATGGCCATTAGGACTTTTACCCTACTGTTGGAGCAGTTGCCATTGTTATTTGTAAATAGAGCAAACCTTTGTGAAGCTCAGAAAGTGTTAAATTATTTAACATTTTTTGCACAACTCTAGTGATCACCGTTGAAAGTGAACCATAGTTTACAACAGCAAACATATAAAAAGATTTTTAAAGAACACTATGGGGCAATCACGATTTGAGTGCCTTAATCAAGTTAAGCCTAAAGAAAGAGTTCATAAAAAGCATTATAAATATTAATGGAAAGGTTATAGACCATTTTCTAATCAAAAGAACAGAAAAATAGACCTCGAATATAAACAAATTTTAGGGGTAAAGTTTTACATTTTTAGTAATTTAATGATACATACCAGGCAATACTTTAAAAATTTGACATAGAAAACTTTAAACCTACGAACAGAGCCGTCACTGTATATCACGTGTAGACAGTTATTATTATTGATAATATTTCTTATAGTGCTGTTAAACTTTTGTTGTTCTTTCTGTGGTGTTTGTATGCTTTAATAATATATTAAGAAATTATATTTAACTTATTTACTTTAAATTTTGTATGGTGCAAGCAGTAACTTGCTCTATAAAGTAAACACTATTGTTATCTCGTATTAGTGTTGTGCGCATTTTAGCAGATAGGGAAGGAATAAACAAATACAACACTTTCCAATGTTGATATTTTTTTGAGATTTGAGTACGAATAAAATTAATAACACAAATCCGTAAATAATTCCGTAATTTAAGAAGAGCTCTATTGGATTATCTTGATATATGACTAAGTAATTTAAATAATAAGACACGTACCTTCAACGTCATTTCCTCTAATATCCGTGCTTTGAGAATAAACGTTAATTACATTCGAAAACGTACAAAAACTTAAAATTAGCACAATCATTTTTACTCTATTGTAGTACTAAATTATAAAGCCGCAAAGATTTGCTTTTATATGCGTCAATTAATATTCCCCGATAAGTAATAATCATAATTCCGATAAGTATGATTTGATTTGGTTAGGGTTATCTACATAAACCAAGTTCACTTTGAATTGTTTGAATTAAATCTTCTATGATGAATTCAATTAGATGACAGAATGACGACAATTATTACGGTGGGAATGCCTAGATCTTTCGTGCTTTCGGATATTATGTTGAATACTTCAAATTTTTAATCAATTGTATAATTGTATTTATTTTATTTTATTTATTTTGTACGTTATTCTACAAACCGAAGACTAAATAAATAGAAATATGTATGATATATATATATATATATATATATATATATATATATATATATTGTTGTGATAAGGTAGCAATAACCCGGTGCGCCCTATTTGTGAATTAAAAAGGTTAAAATTTTTATTCTGTAAATTTTTGATTTTTAATATATAATTTTAATTACCTCGGCTAGCTCATTTTTTAATTACGCACGAAGTGTGCGAAAATACGACAAACAAAGAATTTAAATTTACCTTCTACCTCTACTTCCTGTTTGTTTGACCAAAACACTTTTAAACACAATTATTATAATATTCTCAAAAATTTTTACAATGTATGAAATGTTTAAGAATTCTCTAAATAGAACTTTCTTTTAATAATTGAGTAAAAAATCTTTTCATAATTATCATTCCCAAAGTTAATTAAAAGTCAAGCAAAAATCATTCTTATTATTATTATCTGAAGCCCCATAAACGTCCATTTAACTTCTTAAAAAATTTACGTAATTTTAACGTGTATTTAAAAAACGATCTTTGTTGACCCTCACATAAATTTTCATGAAAGCAGCTTTCAAATTATTTAAATTAAAAATATGCAACAAAATATTAATTTTTAAATTATTCAGATTAGAAATACACAACCAAATATTTACAAATAAAAACAATAAAACATTCAGATTGGCTAACCTGTTGTTTCCATCTCGTATCAGTCCCTGTACCAACTGTTTCCGTATTCAGCTTAGTGATTTAATACTCCCAACGTTATATTCAGATCTGCTTTAGATATGGTCTGCATTTTTCTTAGCATAGCATTAAATTATTTTAGCGTCCTTTGTTAAACTTCCTGGTAATTAATAATTGGATTAAATGCTTGGCGAATTTCGTCATTGGATCCCGTAATTATTTAGAGTCCTTTTTATTAATGTTAATATTAGAATTCAAATTAAACAACTTTTAGTTACTTACGTTTTTTAAAGGGTTAAAATCGCTTTTAGTTTTTCACAATTATCATTGTATTATTTATTACTTCACAATAAATCACTTTACGTAAATATTTTCTTTTAAGTGATGTGAACTAAGCCTTACATCATGTTGAACTGATTTGTTTACAAATCCGGTCGTATTTAAACGAATTGCCTATCTATTGACAAGCGCAGAGTTCGCTATTATACGTGATTCTTACATACCAGATTTTGCGTTTGCTATCTTACGCATTTTTAAACCTGCTTGTTTTAATTGGGATTATTGGTGTAATAATGATGCGTTATTCATGCGTGCCGCGCTTCAGCCTGCGTTTATGTTGTTTTAGGACTTGCGAATTTGTTTATTCAAATAAATCTTCTAAAATATTTTTCATTAACTAAATAAATTATGATTATGGTTTATATACAGGGTGTTGTCATTTACTTTGTAACCTAATCATCGTATTTCTTGTTTTATTTAGAAAACTGTCTCGTTTTCTGAGCCCTCATGTAATTTATGTGAAGTGCGCTATACTCTTGATCCTAACTACCCCTAAATGACCTTATTAACACAGCATTTTTCTCCAAATTAAAACTAAAAATTTTTGAATAATTTTATTTTTGGCGCCCAACGTGAGACAAAATTCACATTGGTATAAAATTATTTTGTTTTTATTTCTACTATATACACTAACTCCTAAATTATTTTTACACCCCTATTCCTATTCGAATCAAACCTATTCTATAACTATATACTTATTCATTTCGAATATTTTATGATATTTTCTAAATAACTACTATTTACACAAGCCTCTTTAAATCTATACTAAACATTTTATCTATCTATCTATCTTCCAATTCCTATTTTCACAAACCTATTTATCTATACTTTTCCATTTACCATAAATTTACACTACATATTACTATCTACTAATATTTCAATCTCTATTTATCTAAACTTTTCTTTTCTCATAAATCTACACGAAGTATTATAGTCTCCTAACATTTCAATTTCTATTTATCTATACTTTTCCATTTATCTATACATTTTCTTATTTATATCAACCTATACTAAATATAGTTTTCTTCGAATATTTCTAATAAACTATTTCCTAAGCCTATACTAATTATTATTAACCTATCCTAAGCTTTATTGTTTTCTATTATTTCTAATAAGTTTGTATTTACTTATCTGTTCCATTTTCATCAACCCATCCTATGCGTTTCAAATATTTCCAATAAGTCCTCTGAAATACACCCTTTCTCAAATTTTAACCTATTAATAATTCTGACCTTATGTACCTATAATAACTTTTCTTAACCTATAATTCTCTATCTTTCTTCAATAATGCCCTAACTTTATTTTCCCTCTGTCACCTGGACACTTAATATTTTTATTCTACTTTATTTCATTATCTAAGTTCCCCTTAAATTGATTTATATTCACACATTCACCATCTACTGTTAATTCTTCATCCCATTTGACGCATTTTCCTTTGCATATAACCTCTTTACCTTCCGCATTTATTTTTATCTTCAACTTATCTATAATATTCATCCCCCATATAGCGTCCATTTTTAATGCAGGTACAATCATGTATTCGTTTTCAAATTTCTCTTCTCCTATCTCACATTTCAGAATCATTATATTACTTACGCATGCAACCTTTCTATTGTTTGGTGGTATTAAATTACACTTCCTCATCGGCATTATTTTCTTCATTAATTTTCCTCTTTTAATAAAATCTTCTGAGACAAGTGATACCTCTGCTCCGGTATCGATGAGTCTCTTAATTACTTTGTCCTCTACATTTAAATTAATTATAGGCTATAAAATTCTACTAAAATCATTTTTTATTTCCAATTTTATGAATTCCCGCAGATGTTCATATTTATTTATTTTCAAGGGCTTATTTGGTTTGTCTTCTATTAAAAATTTGTATTTGTTGTAGATGGGCCTGGTTGATCCGTGACCTCAGCATAGGCACCATTGATCCTTCTTGATTCCGTTAATCCTTCCTCATGTCCTTGGTTGTTTTGGCTTCGATTATCATTCCTAAATTGGTCTCTCCTGTTTGGTTCTTGCCATGGTCGCTTTCTCACATTCTAATTATTTCTCATATTACCGTTGGAGTTGTTTCTAAAATTTCATCTGTAGTTATGATTTGTCCTTTCATATTGTATTCTGTTACTTGTCATTCTTATATGCATTCCCTCTGGTTCTGCCCGATGGGTAAACGTTCGACCTTCTTCTCTACGATTACATCCCATGTCATCGTATCGCTGCAGGTATTCTAAGAATATATCACGATCCATGATGTTCTGTAGAGCGATGTACTGTCTCACCTCTACTTCAAAATGTGCTGCCAGATATTTAATAATTTGTTTCTCTTCCAACGGAGGCTCCAACTGTTTTGCTATACTAAATTTCTTAATTACGTATTATTCCCTGGTCATGCCTAAATTTTTATTGTATCTTCCCATAAGCAAATCATCCCTCGCCTTATATTGTTGAGTATCACACCCAGAATTGTCTTAAAAATTTGTTCTCAAAATCTTGAAATGTTGTTAATTCATCTTTGATCAGATCAAACCATGTTTCTGCATTGCTTTTATCAGAGCTCTTACTAAATTTAATTTATACTGCTCATCCATTATGCTCTGCGTCAGTGTTTTGATGTCCTTTAAGAATAATTTTGAATTAAGTTTATTATCTCCTGAAAATTTCGAATACTGATCCAATGTTATATTTGGGTGATTCAATCTTAAGGGTTCTTGATTATATATCATCCTGTTCCTGCCAAAATTCATTACATTAATTTATAGATCCTCAATTTCTTTATTTACTCTGCTATTTTCCGTTCCATAACTTCTCTCAATGTTCTGTATTTTCCCCCTAAATTCATAATTTTTCCACTTGTTTATCTTTTATTAGTCTTTTGTATAGATCGTACTTTAATAACTTCGTCTCTTACGCAGTCAATATCTTACATAAGATTTATCACTTTATTTTGTGTTTGGAAACGCATCTCTTCCATTCGCTGCTTTGTCTCCCTTAAATCATTACTTAATTTCTCTATTCTGGAACTTAAATTTACCCCCAATTTATCCAAATTTTTCCCATATTCTTGCATATTTTTCATGATCTGTTCGTTCTTCTTTGTCGTGTTTATCATGGCCTGTTCATTCTTTTCTGTTATATTTACCATGGCCTGTTCATTCTTCTCCGTCATATTTTTCATGGCCTGTTCATTCTTCTCCATCTTGTCATTTAGTGCCATTAACATTTCTATTATTCTTGAATCTTGGTCGGACCGGTGTTCTTCACTATGACTCCTCTCCAACATTCTTTCTGCAACTTCCATTTTTATTATTGCCCTACAATTATTTTAAATTTCAAATAAAAACCTCGATTTCGTTGCCTTTAATTTTTACTTAATTTATTTTGATCTAACCTCACGTTGATGCGCTATTTTTGTTAGATCCTACTTTGGTGACGACAATTTACTTTTTCAGTGTTGTAATTTGATCTAGCCCCTACGATTTGGTGCTAATTCACTTTTCTGTGATTTATTTTGATCTAGCTCCACGTTGGTGGGACAATTATCTTGGGATGTTATTTTAGTTCAGTCCCACGTTGACGCGACAATTAAACTTTGTTGTGATACGGCAGCAATAACCCGGTGCGCCGTATTTGTGAATTAAAAAGGTTAAAATTTTTATTCTGTAAATTTTTGATTTTTAGTATATAATTTTAATTACCTCGGCTAGCTCAGTTTTTAATTACACACGGAGCTTGCGACAATACGACAAACAAAGAATTTTAATTTACCTTCTACCTCTACTTCCTGTTTCTACCAAAACACCTTTAAGCACAACTATTATAATATTCTCAAAAATATTTACAATGTATGAAATGTTTAAGAATTCTCTACATAGAACTTTCTTTTAATAATTGAGTAAAAAATCTTTTCATAATTATCATTTCCAAAGTTAATTAAAAAGTCAGCAAAAATCACCTTTATTATTATTATCTGAAGCCCCATGAACGTTCATTCAACTTCTTTAAAAATTTACGTAATTTATAAAGTGTATTAAAAAAACCGTCTTGGTTGACCCTCACATAAATTTTCATGAAAGCAATTTATAAAATATTTAAATTAGAAATATGCAACGAAATATTAATTTTTAAATTATTCAGATTAAAAATATACAACGAAATATTCACAAATAAAAATAGTAAAACATGCAGATTGATTGACTAACCTGTTGTTTCCAGCTCGAATCAGTCCCTCTATCAACTGCTCCCGTGTTCAGCTTAGTGATTTAATACTCCCAACGTTGAATCTGCTTTAGATATGGTCTGAATTTTTCTTAGCATAGCTTTAAATTATTTTAGCGTGCTTTGTTAAACTTCCTAGTAATTAATAATTGAATTAAATTCTTGGTCAATTTCCCCATTGGATCCAGTAATTATTCAGAGTTCTTTTTATTAATGTTAATATTAGAATTTAAATTAAACAACTTTTAGTTACTTACGTTTTTAAAAGGTTAAAACGAGAAACCCTTTAAATTTTTCACAATTATCATTGTATTATTTATTATTTCACAATAAATCACCTCACGTAAATATTTTGTTTTAAGTGATGTGAACTAAGCCTTACTTCATGTTGAACTGATTTGTTTACAAATCAGGTTGTATTTAAATGAATCGCGTATCTATTGACAAACGCGGAGTTCGCTATTATACATGATTCGTACATACCAGGTTTGAGTCTTTCTATCGTATTTTATTTTATGTTAAAGTCGACGCGCTGATTTCGGCACGTAGCATTTCGAGTTAATTGCATTCATTCTCTTGGATTTTCATATTACTAGATCACGTAGACCATTGTTTGTTTAAATAAATTTAGTGAACTTTGATTTTATCACCATGCCGTGTTTGTTTCCAATATATCAAGTGCTGAGTTTCGCTTTCTAGTCACGAAGACTTAATACAATGTATGCATTAAATTATATGCGTTTGCTATCTTACGCATTTCTAAACCTGCTTGTTTTAATTGGGATTATTGACGTTATAATGATGCGTTATTTATGCTTGTTGCGCTTCAGCCTGCGTTTATGTTGTTTAACGACTTGCGAATTTGTTTATTCAAATAAATCTTCTAAAATATTTTTCATTAACTAAATTAATTATGATTATGGTTTATATACAGGGCGTTGTCATTTACTTTTCAGCCTAATCATCGTATTTCTTGTTTTTGTCAGAAAACTGTCTCGTTTTCTGAGCCCTGATGTAATTTATATGAAGTGCACTATACTTTTGATCCTAACTACCCGTAAATAACCTTGCTAACACAGCAATATATATATATATATATATATATATATATATATATATGTATATGTATATATATATATATATATATATATATATATAGGTAATTTAATTACACAAGGTAAGTAATATAATACTAACGTATTATAGTTAATAAGATGAAATAATAAATTAGACTTTTATGCAAAGCCCAAATGATCACATCAAATCGAGCTAGTAATTGAAAGCTGGAAAATATAAGGTCCCAGACAGGATTTGAACCTGTAATTTCAGCTATCGCGGCTGGCGTATTTACCAATTACACTACCGGGACTGGTCGTGAAAATTGGAAAATTTCCCAAATACAAATCATCGTTTGGGCTTTGCATAAAACTTGACACTGTCAGATATGATTGACAAAAATGATATAAGTAATTGAAAGTTAGGTTGAGATGGGATTTAAAGCCCGCACTCTAACGCATCGCATCTTATTAAGTTTTAATTTCTTTTCTTCAAGTATTTGGTTTGATATAAAAATTCCAAATCAAAGTATCCGTTTGATGTTTGGTTAATACATTTTTTTTTAATTTTACTTTCTATCTAAATTCTGTTGTGGTATTTTGTGCAGACAAGAAAGGGCTGGGTGCTGGATCCAACAACATAACTACATTAGAACACTATTTACAACAACGCATTTTAAAATCGCGATTCACAACATTTTATTTTACCACAAAGAACGTTGTATAGAATTAGAATCGAATCAAGAAGAGAAGAGAGGATAAGACAGCTTTTTAAAAGTTCAGCTTGTATTTATACAGATTGAGAACGACGGGGGAAAGTAACGAAAAACCATTCCCACCAATATTGTGTGCAAAATATTTGTAGAAGGATAGCCTATTAACGCAAACAAACAGACTATAATAATTTTTGTTGAATTCTGTGTTCGTATGGGAAAGCGATGTATATTTTTAAACGTTCAAGCAAGTATGCAACTTTGCTTGCAACCCAAGGAAGCGCAACGTATAACCGGTTGCTTAAAGGTTTATGGAAACGATAGCGATTTATTGTTTCGCACTACAATAACTAGAATGAATTAATAAGGGGACGATTTTATTGCTTTTAAAACTTTAGCGAACTGAACCCTTGCAATATAACGAAATAGGATTTCTCTGTACCATTAGAAGCGTTTATTTTACGATGCGTATTTCAACAAATAACTACTGGAAATAATAAGCAGCAGTTAGAATGTGGTTTCTAGCCTTTTAGAAGTGGTTTAACGATAAGCAATCTTTCAGTGAATTTATAAACGCGGTTTAAAATATATTCCATGTATTTCTAAACTTAAGGAAAATTTTATTTAGGACGGTTTTTAAATATTCATTTTAATTGGAATAACATAAAAAGCGGGCCGTCGCTTTAATTAGAATTTGTAGGAAGTGCTTAATTAAGGTAGTTGGAAATTAAGATTTACGTGAAGGATGCAGAAATGGATCGCATGCAGCGATTTAACGTAACAAATTCCTTGGAACAAATACCTGAACATAAATTTGAATGCATCTTCGGTGTATGTGTTTCTTTACTTACAACCACATCCAGACGCGAAATCCTATAGTTGAAGATTTTATTTCCTTTAGGAGCAGCAAATTATACCAGTTGATATTTGTTTGGTTCGAAGACTTCGCGATCCCATTTTAGGATCTCCATTATTAGAGCACTGGTAAAGAAATTAAATGAGGGTAACATTTGTTACTATATAGGTATCTTGCACTCTGATATGTTTTGTATCTATTATTAGCTGAGGTCTCATGTCGAAAGTAATAAAATAATTTCTTAGAGTGTAGTTTGGTAAATTTTTCAGTTATATAAAAAAAACGCAGCTAGTTCAACGACTTTCGAATAAACAGAATAACCAGACTAATATTTGTAAAAAATTTTTAAGGAAAAATGTAATTGATATAAGACAAAGTTTTTATGAAATTTTTTGTCAAGCACTGCCTACGTATTGGTAATTGTGTTTCAATACTATTAAAATGATACTCACTTTTTGACAATTGTGATTAAGTTACAGTTACAGTTTTTATTACATTTAATCGCAAAGACTTTAATCGGTAAATGAGTCAACTTATACTTTAATATTTATTGCACTTAGTAGATTTAATATCAAATGATGATAACGTACCGAAGCTAGTATTTATTTACAATTGCATTTGTCTTTTATTGGTTGAAATTTATAATGCATTTATAGTGAAATTATGTGATGAATTACATATCAAGTATCTTGTTCCAATTAAGTGTTTTGCTCCATTTACAGTGTTCATAAAATTTATTTAGCTGTGTTTACACCCCTCTGAGATACTTTTTGTATAAAAGTGTTTTTCTTCTTAAGGCGAACTGTAGCGGTCGATGCTAGCTTAGGCAGCCCGAGGTCCCGAGTTCAATTCCTGACACGGACCGCTTGAAAAATGTTAGGCGAGGCTGGTGGAGGATTGAAAAATCAAATGTAAGGTTGATGTTAGTTGTGCTAGAGTGGGATACAACACTGTTGTGCACATATCTTTTTTATACCAGCTGAAAAAGGGCAGGGTGCAGCACGGTGAATGAAGTTGATTACTATAATAAGTTAAGCATTATAGACCAGATTACAATTAATAATAATTACCTCATTTCAATGACCAAGAAAATTATATTTAAAATTAAAGAATAGATTAAACTATCTTACTAATTTAGTAAATAATGAACAGGTGAAGTCTTATTTCAGCCTTCCATTTTATCTGATTATAACCTCAACCAATTCGAATGGACCTGCACCTTGAAGAAGTTCTAGATTACCAGAAGGGGTGGAATGGCCTAAACAGCCAAACTACAGGTTTAACCAAAGTAGTAGGGTCTTTAGTGAAGACAGGTCCCCAAAAGAAGGCAGCAGCTCTTTCGGTACTTAGATTGGCAGAGACCATAAAGGTCGGTATGGCATTTTAAGACACACTACTGCGGTGTGGAGGTAACGGGAAACCACCACTTTACCTCCCAAAACCACAGCGTACTTAAATTGTATTTAAGATGATGGCATCCTCTGGGGTAAAAGATTCCGGTGTTAAAATAGTCCCCTCTTCGGATCTCCGGGAGGACGACTTCGGAGGATCTAATCGGAAAATTTAGATCTTAACATCTAGCAAGGAGGAGTTAGAAGCTGCTTTTAATGAAGTAGAAACAGTTCTAACAAAGAGATACGATATTAAAATTAACAAAAATAAAACTAAAGTACTATTATGCAAAGGAGAGGAAAATAAATCAAAAACAAGAATAGAAATAGGTAACGAGAACTTACAAGAGATTAAGGAATTCTGCTGCCTAGTAAGCCACATAACGCGAGATGAGAATAGCGCAAAAGATATAAAACAAAGATTAGCACTAGGTCGTGCTACATTTAACAAGAAAAAGCAACTACTGTGTTCAAAGACAACAAACATAGAAACAAGGAAGAGATTGCTTTAAACATATGTGTAAAGCAAAGTACTGTACGGCTGTAAAACCTGGACAGTAGGAGAAGCGGACAGGAAAAAGATGGAAGCCTTTCAATGTGTTGCTACAGACGTATGATGAAGCTATCATGGACATGCAAAGTTAAGAACAAAGAAGTACTAGAAATGGCAGGGAAGAAGGAAATATGTGGAAAACAGTAAAAAATAAAAGAGAGAATTATAGGCCACATACTAAGGCATGGGGGAATTGTGCGGGATATATTAGAAGCAGAGATAGAAAAAAGAAGAGATAGAGATAGACCTAGGTTGGACTATTGCACACAGATAGTGAAAGATGTAGATTGTGGGGTTTCAGGGAAATGTGTAGCCTAGCTCAGAATAGATATCAATAGAGGTACGCGTCCAACCAGTCCCCTAATGATGAAAAAAATAACTGTACTTAAATATTATGATTATTATAAGCAACTACAGTTATTGGTTTTGTAATATTCTCAACTAATGTTAATTGTGCGAAAGCAAATACTGGTAAACTATTAATTCGGCAAATGTTTACGCGTTGGGGGATCATGGCAGTCACAGGCTGTTTACCCCCTTCACATAGTACTGAATCGCGGCAAAATAGGTCACATAATTAGAAATCAACATAAGAGGAACCGAGCTGTATCCATGCCGTAGAAATTTCAGGGAACTATATAGGCTAGCTCAGAATAGAAATAAGTGGATGTACGCGTCCAACCAGTTTCAAGACGAAAACCTAGTAATGAAAAAAATAAACAACTACAGATGTTAGTTTTGAAATAGTTTCAACTAATGTTGATTGAGCGAAAGGATATTTTACATAACACTGAATATCTGGCAAATAAGGTATAAATTTGTAAAACAATAGAAGGGGAACCGAACTGCATCTAACAAGAAAGAGCAGCGGCTATGCGAAAACAACAAATATAGGAACAAGAAGAAAATTGTTAAAAGCATATGTGGAAAACATAAGAAAAGGCGAAATAGAAGGACAGGATACGTTCCAAAGCATTTTTGAGGAATAGTGCGGGATATATTACAAGCAGAGATAGAAAAAAAAGAGGTAGAGATAGGCCTAGATCAGACTAATGCACGAAGATACTGAAAGATGCAGACTGTTGAAATTTCAGGCAAATGAGTAGGTTTTCTCAGAATAGGAAACAATGAGGGTACGCGTCTAACCATTTCCAGAACTGAAGACCTGTTGATGATAATGATAACCTCAAAACTTAAAAACATTTTTAAGAAATTCAGCATAAATATTGCTTCTTCTATCAACAATAATCTAAATAAAATATTATTTCCAAACAAAGATAAGATTAATATTTTAAAAAAATCTTGTGTTTATAAACTCATTAGTGATTCTTGTAATTCGTTATCATATATCGTTAATAAAATTGTCGCGATAGTAATATTTCTGAACAAAAATCAATCTTTGCATTTCACGTATATTCGAACGGTCATAGTTTCTTGAATACGAATTTTGAAATTTGTAACGCTAGTGCACTATTTAAGCAAACGTAATAGGAAAAAATTTAGGAGAATTAGCTAGTTAAATGAACTTTTGGCATAGAAGCAACCTGTAAAATTTAGAAGCTTTAGTAGTGTACATTTAGAAAGGTGGTTATTCCAATACGATATTAAATTATGATAAAGAATTAAAATAGTAAAGCACCTTATACACTTCTATTCAAACAGTAATTAAGATCGGAACTTTACTCGCCTTCGTATTAAATTAGAAAAATTACAGATAGATACCCAGACATAACCGTAATAATAAAGAATTTGTACACATTCACACGGTTTCAAGAAAACCACCACAACCATATACTCATAAATTACAGCTATAAAAATTAACGCGAGTTATGTATTCCCTAATTGATATATATAAAGAAATAAAATAATTAGGAATTATTAGAAACTGTTAAGAATACGTTAAGTGAAGTGCAACATTATAACACAAGGACAATTTATAAAGTTTATTAACAGTTCATGATAAGGGATGCAATACTTTGTATCGCAGACGGTAGTGACACTGCAGATGTCAGGTCACAAACGGTCAAAATAGCGTGATTACTTAGAAATTAACATTACAACATTGTATTTATGAGATCTGCAAGTTCCCACAGCCATGTGAAGGAGTAGGGACATTATAAAAAGCCCGGGAGCTCCAAGACTCGGCAGTCAGTCAAAGTATTCAGCTTTAACATTGCAGTTGCTTAGGCTACTCACATTAGTACATTTATTAGTTATTTTCCAACTTAGAGTAAATTAAATCAAGTTATGTAAAATTCCATAATTAATGTTTGTTTAAAATAAATTTGTTAAGAAGTTTTGGAACTGGTTTTTAAAAAGGCAGCTTCCAAGGCCCAAACCTTAACTCGCGTTACATGAAACCGTAGGAGGAATTAAGAGCTCACACGAATTAAAAGAAATCGCAACCATGCTAAATTACTCATTAATTACAGCTATAAAGAATGTATTGTGAATGTAAACAATTGACCGTGTATATATAGAGAACGACATTGAGTTCAACCTTAGAATATTTTAAACGCACCATCCCGTTAGTACGAGAAATTTCGTGATAACCTTGAAATGTTGTAACTTATAAAACCACCGGATATTAAAAGGAGAGGATTAGTTTGAATCAGATTATCAGACACTACCCCAGCAACCTCTCAAAACGTGATCGCAACGCGAGCGATAGGTACAACCAGGTATGGAACGTCGAGATTTTCATGGTTAACACGGACATCAAATACCAGTGATGGAAGGGGTAGGGTATATCAACCACAACAGGTTAGAATTTTACCTCTGAGTTCTGCCCATTGAAATTGATGGAGTTTTAAAGGAATGAAACCCAAACAACTAAGTTAAATTGAATTATAACCAGCACATACTGATTGTTGAGTCTAAGAACTTGTTATGTTTTACGGTATTCCAGCAGACAAAAAAGAACGCAGCACAGTAAGAGTATAAAATTGCTTGCACCGTATACCACAACAAAACACAAGGGACAGAATGGTAAAATCGAACTCCAAAAGAATCAGAGTTCGGACTAGCTCAAAAGCGAGATAGTGTGGGGTGGGTGACCTAGAAAGGAAAGAATTGGAAACCTCAGTAGCAAAGAAATTATATTACGAACATACAGTCCCAAAAGAATATTTACAAACGTCGAAAATACATGTTTGCGTAATCGTTCGTTACAACGTGGTGTACATGAAGCGTCAAAATATATATACATATAATACAGTATACATTGAAAAATATTAAGCACAAAATGTTGCTATCTAAATATAGGAATACTTACAATATGCTTTAACCCTAACTACAAGAAAAAGTACAAAAAATATCGAAATAATTATATAGTCAATAAAAAGTTTTTGTAGGAAACGCATCTCGTAACATTAAAATTTTAAATAGTTCCTTGTTGACGTTTACGTTAATTTATACAGTAAAAAGCAACCAGTAGAAAAACGCTCTAAACGCACTAAAACTTTTAAACCGTAATAAAAATAAATACATAATGGTTAGTGTTTGTGAGTGTGCGTTAACGTTGGCAGTTTATTGCGGAATCAATTAAAAGCAAGTATCTATCTTCCAAAACAGAAACACAAAATAAAGCAAACAAGAAATGCAGCTGGGGCAGGAACGACTCAACTATACTGTACTAGCACAAACGCATTTTAAAAGCGCGACTTTACAACGCTCACTGGACGTTGTATAACAGTACGAGAATGAAGTCAAATAATAAAAAGAGGAATCGTATCAATAAGAGAAGTCGAATAAGTAAGAGACCTTTTTCAAAGTTGGACTTGTATTTATACAGCTTTGAAAACATGGAAGGGAAGCATAAAACCATTCCCACCGATATTGATGTAGAATATGCTGAGAAAGCAATCAAAAATATATACAACGGCCAAAACTTCCTAGAATTAAGAAAAAATACGATAATTAATTCGATTAAATTTCGTTACTCGTATGCGAAAGCAACCTACATTTTAAAAAGATTTAAACAACTAGAACTACTGTCAATCATATAAAGTGGCCTGACTTTTTAAAAAAGAACAGAAGTTTGTACAATTATCGATCCACGCTACAAATACTCCCGGTATAACTTGATAAGCAGAAACGTTACTACTCATAAGACTTGAGCAACGAACACGTGCCGATATAACAAAATAGAATTTCACAGAACACGTGCAAATAACAAACACATTTAAGCATTTAATCTTTCGATGAATAACTATTTGAAAATAATGAGCAGCGGTTACGAAGAATTGCTGAGGCGAGCTGCTAGAGTTTAGAAATGGTTTTACGATAGAAAATATAATGAAGCTTCAATCTTTTGACGAATAACTCTTTGAAATAATAAACTAACCAGCACGTATTTTAAGGAAGAGGGTTTCGCAGAACCAGATGCTTGTTTGTTTTTAACGTATTTCTAAACGATTATAGAATCTATTCCACGTAATATTTGAATTTTGATTTTGTTATTCTTTGAGAATAACATAAAAGATTTAGATTAGCGTTTTCAATTAGGCTTGTTGTAATTTAATGCAGAATCGCTCTATTTCAGAAAGTTACCGTAACAAACTGAAATTGATTGTTAATATGTAGAGCTTATTCTTACAAAGAACTATTAACGTTGGTGGACGACGCTTACGTACATTTAGAGCGTATTGCATCGAAATTGTACACATAAAAGCTGGTCAGTTTAGAAAGAAATCGGCCAGTAAAAATTAAATTGTTTAAATTTCGACTAAGTAGTTGTTATGATAATCTTAGGTTTCATAGCAAAACGCGGATTTGACGAAATTAGAGTAAATTATACTTTTTGTTTGTTTGCTATTTACTTTCTTGAAAATCGTGTGATATAATATAGGTTAGATTTGCATGAAGTCGTTTTTTCTTTCAACCTCGAACAGCAGTGGAAACCGTTAATCGTGTTTCGGAACCATCATTTTTGCGGCGGCTTTAATTAGGTTCGATTCTTTTCAGGTAGGTTGGCGCTTAAAGGCTTTATATAGGTAAACAAAGAGTTAAACGAACTTTTAAGGTGCGTGTAAAAGTATTTAGTAAAAGTTTTTGAATCTGTATACCCCTAAAAGTTATTTGTTTTTATAGAACCCACTCCTTATCACTGATAGCTAGCCCGTGCACTAATTAACTGTTAAGTCTCTTTGTCCACGGTAAGATGAAATTAAATCAGGTACTTAATTCAGCACGTAACAATTTCTATATGTATATACAAGAAAATTGTACTACATTAAATATCCTAGAAGTGTTGGAGATTAAAAAACAATGCTCCAATCAACTTTGTCTTAATGAAGTCAACCAATTTGATTCTTCACTAACCTATATAAAGATTGTGAGCCTGTTAGAGTTACCATGAGGTTATTGTTGATATTTCCTAAATTTAGTATTACATGATTTTTTCTATAACGCCTCTTTTTGACATCTCCTTATGGATATGTCAGTTAATGTTGACATTTTTGAATTATCTATTATATTGTAGATCTTCGTCGCTCTTTCCATGAGCCTGGCGGGGATAGGTTGCAAATTTAAATATATAGATTCCACTAATTGATTTCGACAATATGTTCACACTTTAATTATTTATCCTCGGTATGTGTGACCACCTAGCTTGATTGTAATTTATATTACATTGAACTTACTGCGTTTTGAATGTGATTGTTTTTATGCTTTTGTACCGGTTGCAGACAGTATCTATCCATCTTCAACAGAATGAATTTTTTGATAATTAAAATCCGAAACATATCGCTAGATTTTCAATATTCTGAGTTTTTTATTTTATAATATTGTGATAAAAGTTAAAGTACAAATTTATGACAAGACTTAGTTATTTGCACTTAAATCAATGATGCAAACTTTTATCTTATGTTAAAATCCATTCTTGAAAGGTTATCTAAAGATGTTTAATAATTTATTTGATATTTCTAAAATTTTGTTTTCGACCTACATTAACTTGTTGCATGGAAACAGAAAACAGCTTTTTAAACAATTTTAGGACTTCCCAAGAAGCCGTTTTATCAAGTTCTGTACTCTAATGGCGGAAATTTGCATTTGTTTACGTTTTGTCGACTAAGAATTCAACTGAGATAAACAGGTGTTCTGAACGAAGGGTTTTGAATGGAATGTCTTGACGAAAACTTTTTTTTTGTTCTTATTGTGAACATTTGCTTGACCACGAGCGCCTCTTTTGCATTTTTTTATCACATGCCAAAGCCTTTAACCTAGACTCCGAGTATTTTTTTTGCCAACTGCGTGGAACATAATATGATAATTTTAACTCAAGTGTACTGCTTGAAAGTGAAACTCTAACCTTTTTAAAAAAGAAATCTTCTTTTTATTTCTTTTGCCTCAAATCTAAATAGGTTAGAATTTTTCATTCGCCTATATCTTACCTTATGAGGAGTACTATTTTTATTTTGCTTGTAAATCGCAGTCAGAAATTTAAACTTTACAAAGTATAGATTTTCTTTATTCGTTTACTACTCTAAGCAGTGACTAATTAATTTTCTCTGTGTAACTAAGTGTGACCACATGCGGAGTGTATTAATTTAATTTGTTATTTATATTGGATTTTAAACCAAACCAACTTTGTGTCATTTTGTCACCTATAAAAAAACTACATGGCCAAGTATACTTATATTCCTCATTTATTTAATAATTGTATTCACCTTACCCACAACCTGTATGAAATTGCCCTTAAAAGTAATTGGTAATTTTTATGCAATACATTAATTAAGCCTATGTGAACTATTTTTGCTAATTTTAGAAGAGAAGATTCTCAAAAAAAATTTTTATTCTTCCACAAATGCTACTACTTTGTTTTGAGATTTAATACAGAAGTTTTACTTTTAAGCTTTATATCTTAAAGCTTTTTACATGGTCATTTTATGGTGGTTTAATAATTTTAGTGGCTTTATAAAAAAAGAACATTAAGAATCTGCGCACTGAGATAGGTCCACATAGTTTAATCGTATACTTGAAGAATACGCTTACCTTATAGCTTATCCGATATTTATTCTATCTTTAAAATAATTTTACAAAATTTTACATTTAACGTCGACAACCATGGTGACTCAGGTTTTTTGTAAATCATTGTTTTACGACCTTATGAACTTTTGCTTCTTTTTGCTATTGTTATTTGTATTTTTTACATAGTTTGTTACGTTGTGGTAGTTGTTATTTCGCTCCTGTCTATTTGAGTATTATTAATACGTTACGATTATACTTAGTTTTTTTAACACTGGAGAGATACATACTACCAGCTTATACCACTTTTGATATTGTCGTGTATTTAGACTGCTATTCTGACTTTATTTAAAATACGGCTTTGAATTAATTTGAAGTTACTCGGGAAACTGAATTGTTTTCTAGTGCAATATTCTGTCAAAAAAATATAAAGATATACGTTCTGTTTGTCATGTTTTAATATTCTACGCAAGCAATACGCGATTACATCCTTAATATATTTCCTTTCACGTATTGCTTTTTCCTCTTGGTTAGTTCATGAGAGAATCCTAGACACTGGTCGTGTATGACTAGTTCAATAACTGTCGCGTGCTGCTTTCTCCTGTGTCTTTTGTGAATACTGCTAGTTTTGGCGGTAAAAGCTTTGAGGTTATAATTAGTAGACCTAAGTAATGAAATACCACAGTTGGATAGATCTATTTGAAATCCGCTACATTGTGGGTATTTCTAAAAGATAGGAGAGTAACGTGAGTAATTGGTTGGTTTCCCTTTCTTTGTTACTTATAGTCACGATACACCGTGGAAATACTTAATTTCCTTGGTGGCCATGGGGTAATAATAGTACAGGTTCTTTAAATTTTGTGACTGTGTGGGACAAACGTCACATAAACGACCATAGAATCCTGGTAACCATAGGTATAATTGTATTCAGGTTACTATTTTATGACACCTAATATGTTAGTCGTTGTTCTGTCATGTATATACCCTAGATTTTAGTTAGGAGAGTTAGGTTAAGCAAACACGAGTTCGATAGAGTTAGTTGTTAGTTGGGACTTATGCTATAAACGTGTCTAGTACATTTACTATAAAGCTACTATACATGATTATAAACTCATTTGACACCCTTAACATCCTCTACTGTTATATTATTTTTATTTATACTTGTAGGTGAGTTAAGGTTTGGGCCTTGGGAACTGCCTTTTTAAAAACCAGTTCCAAAACTTCTTAACAAATTTATTTTATTTATACAAAAATTAATTGTGGAATTTTAACAAGTTAATTACTATTATTGTAAATTCAAAATTAATTAATAAATGTACTATTTTGAGTAGTCTAGCAAACTGCAATGCTAAAGCGGAATACTTGACTGACTGCCGGGTCCGTGAGCTCCCGGCCTTTTTATAATTTTCCAACCCCCTCAAATGGCTGTGGGAACTTGCAGATCTCGTCTGCTTACACTTAATACTATTCATAAATACAATGTTATAATCTTAAAATCTAAGTAATCACGGTACCTGACCATCTGTGACCTGACATATGCAGTGTCACTATCGTCTGCGATACAAAGTAGCGTATCCGTTCTCATAAACTGTTCATTAAACTTTATAAACTGTCCTTGTATTTACTTTGTTGCACTTCGCTTAACATTTTATTACACTTTCTCATAATTTCCTAATTATTCTATTTCTTTATATACAGAGTGCCACATTTAACGTGTCTACCATTGGTAATTCGCTTATTCTTAGAGATAGAAAGTAGGTTAAATAAGAAGTGTCAGTGTATTTTATTGTCATTTAAGGCAACTAAACACATTTTTTCTATCACTTCCGGTTTAGCCGGAAATGTGACCAACTTTGAAATTCTTAATGGAATACCCTGTATATTATAACAGTTTTGGATAAGATATGCCTTTGGCTTTATAAAAGTATTAGCATTAAGTATGCCTATTGTAACGAATTTTTTGGGCGGTTGTGAAACTAATTTTTTCTATATGTAGCTGGCTTCACTCATGGGCGCTAGTGATACTTATTGTTCCAAAAATCTTCCGACACAATTAGGGGTCTATTCCTCGGGTAGAGCTATGAGAAGTGGGGGGGTAAGTCGAAATCTGTTTGCAGATCAAACTTAATCTAAACCAAATAGGCGCCACCAAGTCCTGATGTAATTATGATAGTTGCATAGCATATTTCTAAGGGCGGACGTGGAGACCCAAAGAAAAAGGATCGCCTTCGCTGACAAAAACCTGTCTTAATAAAATAAGACGCAGCTCCTGTAAGAAATTGTAATTGTTAAATAAATAAAAAAGTGGAACACCATTTGTGTCCAGCAAAAATACATAAAGAAGTAGTAAAAAGGTATTTCCAATATAAAATTGGCATCAATTTCTTACTCATGAGGGTTTTAGCTTTATGTTATTAGATTTGATCATACTTGATCAAAATAAAAAATCTTTAATCTTGAACCAATTGTTTACTAAAAAAATCTCTTTTAAAATAATGTGACTTGTAACAAAAATTTAATCATTAACTGTATCAATCTAAAACTTTCAACTTTCATGTTTGTCTTAATTATTTTCAATCAAATACTTTACTTTAAGACATGAACTGTTGTACAAATAGGGTTCTAACCTGTGCAGATCTGTTCAGGCAGATAACAAATTAATAGCTTCTAACAATGTTAGCATTTGAGTTTTCTAAATTACATATACAAATTTTAATGTAGATAAAGCTGATCACAAAAATAGACATGTTTACATATATTGTACTAAAGCTGTTCAAAGCATTTGCTTCCAAAATAACATCTGTCAGCAGTACAAAGTAGAAAAATATATGACGTCAGTAACACCTGTTGACGTTACCGACGATTCATATTGAGCAAAGCGTGTTGTTTTTAAAACATTAAATCAGTGAACTTTAGTTTTACTACTGGTAAATCCAGCTCAGCAATTAGTTGAAACTTTTATAACGTACTTGTATTACGCATCAAAGCAAGTTAACGTGTTCCTAGTATTGAAACACATAAAAAGAACTTATAGCTATCTACGAACCAAAACTCCATTTGTCGCATTGTAACAAAGAAAGACGGGATCTCCGTTACTTCAAGCAACGATAACAGCGTTTGTAATTTGAAACAAATTCATCCAAAACAACTTCTATAATGACTTCGTTCCACGTGTCAAATCAAATCCTGTTGCAATACATTCTGCAGCAGTTGTAATCTCGAAGTTGAATTACGCCGCCTTCTAAAGGTAGCATCTTACATGTGTATACTTTACTGTGTCCTTGTGTGTCTTAAAAGTTGCATCCTACTTGTCCTTGTGTGTCTTAAAAGTTGCATCCTACTCGTCCTTGTGTGTCTTAAAAGTTGCATCCTACTCGTCGCTGTGTGTCTTAAAAGTTGCATCCTACTCGTCGCGCTAAATAAATTATCTCAAATTATACAAGTTCGCACAATATATACCTTACCGACCGTTTTTCGAAGATATGTTCACTAATTGAAATGGATTCGCAGATTGCCGGCCTGCAATTTAGGGTACATGTTGATATTTCTATTACTTGTGGCCGACTATCTTCTAACCAGCTCGGGCGGTCGCGCCGTCAGCAGAGGAACAATCAAACAGAGATGTGCTTGTAAATAGTTGTATACGACACAGATATCTAAATATAAGTAGATTATTAAAGGACGATGCAGGCTTAACGTATTACTTTTGAAGTTGAATGCAAATTATTATTCTTATTAATAAAATTGTTACATTATTCTTAAAATTATATGGAGGGATTTATTATCGAAAATAAAATTGTTACACTATAATGAAAAATAACGAAGATATTACAGCTTTTGCATATTTACTATAGATATTGTTCGAAATTGTTCCCCTGTTTCTCTATACACAATTGTGCTGGTCGCAGTATGTTCTTGCATAGGCTACATAGTTTTCTTCTATCAAATTCTCTTATTACTTCTTCAATTATGTTTTGCAAGGCTTTAACGGATTCGTGTGTTTGCTTATAAATGATGTCTTTTAAATAACCCCAAAAGAAAAAATCTAGTGGGGTTAAGTCGGGCGATCGTAGAGGAAATTTTGTAGGACCATAAGTTCCTCTCTATTTATTGCCAAATATTTGGGTAAGGTACTGTCTTACTAAAACAGCATTATGCGCAGGTGCACCGTCTTGCTGAAAGTACAATTTTTGTCGTAGATTTAGTGGCAAGTTATCCAACCAGTCCTACATATAATTTCTTAAAAAGTCGAGATATCTTCCTGTTGACAACGTTCCGTTATAAAAAAAATAGCCCGACAATGCTGTTGTTGAAAATTCCGCACCAAACATTAATTAAAAACTTCCGCTGATAATTCCTATCTTTGGTTTGTAGTGGTTTGACGGTAGACCAGTAATGATTATTTTTTCGGTTAAACATGCCATTATTAGAAAAATTACATTCGTCTGACCATAGGATGTAATTTGGAAAAGTTCTGTCTCTTCTAATATTATCTAACAACCAGTTACAAAACTGCACTCCTCTCCTCTCCTGGATGTAAATATTGCACTAATATAATCTTATATGATTTATAATGATACTTTTTAAAATTAAGCGAATTGTTTCTGTGGAAATACCACATTCGGTTGCAGCTTACCGTGTAGACAACAACGAATTACCAATGGTAGACGCGTTAAATTTGGCACCCTGCATATCTCAATTGGGAAATACATAACTGGTGTCAAAATAAAATAATTAAAATCAATTTTTCTCTGTTTGATTCATATATTGTGGCACATCGTAAAGAAACGTAACTGCAAGTGCTGCGTATTTATTCCTAGAATTTTAGAAATCATTTCAACTGTTTATATATTAGTAAGCATGAGATTGCTCCTCAGTAGAGAGCATCATCCAACTATCGGCGCTAACTGTGATAACTTGTTAACTTCGTATACGCTTAGTAGACCGTCAAACGTTCGATTGTTGACCCTTCATATTTGAGTAGACATTATTTGTTCTTACCCACCCTAACCTTCGTCAGGCGTTAGTCTGGCATTCTTTTGTTATGTTGCGGTGTTTTACTATAACAAGTTATCTTGCATGACCACTTGCCTTAAATTGTAACCTTCCTTAAACCATTTTTTCTGCCTTTCGCTTTTACAGCCCTCACCCTCCAGGTTATATTTTTCTTCCTTAAGGTGTAGCGGTGCTTAGACCCTTTTCATTATTCGAACTAAGTCTGCTCGTGCCTTCGCGGGTCTAGTAGCTCGTATAAGCCGTATTCTCCCGAAGCCGTTTGCACCCTAGGTCTCGCACTTCACAATACTTGTATATTAATTACTAGAAATACATTTACGTTTCTTATCTATAAATATAATGTTTTACAATAAGTTAACCAAAGCAATAATAAATTAAATATAATTGCCAAGCGTTTAAATTTATTTAACTTCTGCTTATCAAAACTTCTTGCTAAAACATTTTTTTAAATTTCTTTATCTAATTTTACAATATCTTTGTATCTTATTTCTATGATTTATTTTTCAAACATATATTATACAAATCTTAAACTATGCTATAGCTTTATGGCTTTATTAGCTTGGAGTGCATATTCGACATCTAAAATCCTGTAGTATTTCTTCGCCATCAACTAGTATTGTATTATTTCTGATAGTTACGATTAACAGCTCCCAAAACTGTGCATACGGACCAGGAAACTCTAAATACCTAAAATGTACAAATTTTCGTCATATTGCTGGACGTTTGAATCATCTACCGATAACAAAGAACGTGCATTAACTACAAAAAGTCCTCCCGCATAAAATACAATGTTTTGATTACATCGTTGCGTTATGGATATCATTGGTTTACGTAATCTTTGAAAGTAATTTGAATGCCAATTGGAGTCGTATATGGCAAAAGACACCTTCATTGTCTAAAAAATTAATGCAACGTTAAATATGTGATCAAACATACTCAAAATATACTTCACTTGCAACGTAATCTGCTGGGATAGAATAGAACGCGAGTTGCACGGTCGACGTTAGAAGAACCATTCCATGGTTTAATAGTCCTCCAAGGTCTAAGCTGAAAAATAAACATTAAAACGTGATAATTAATAAAGTAATATTGATGGAAAATCATTTTGGGATAAAGATGTCTGATAAAAAATTAATTATTGAATAATCATTTATTGAACATCAACGTTTCGGATAATATGAATCCTTAATCATGAGTTAAAAATGGCAATTAATAAAAAACAGGAAACTAGCATTATTATAAAGTACTTACATTCAATGTGATTAATAAAATAATTCATATAAACATTGAATAGAATATTAAAGTGTCAGTGTGACGGATAGAAACATCAAGTAGTATTAAATAAGAATAGACATGAATGATTGAATTTGAAAAGCCACAAAATTAAAATATAACTAACCAATAAGAAGAGTGCAATGAATCGATCTACTAAAAATTAATCTATTACATATGCTTCGTGTTGTAGTTAAAATATCTGAAAAGCAAAAGCAAACAACTGGAAAAATTCAAAACTATTAGGAATATTAATAACGTATGTATAGTGTGAAACGGATTGAACGGGTATGTAGAAAAAGAAAAAAAAATAATGTTTTTTGTTAGGAATTATTATTATTTATAGAATATAGAAGAGAATAAACTGCACTTAGATGCTGAGTGTCTGCTTTTTCATTAAAGCCATTAGTTTGTTGTTGAATATGTAATGCTTCTAGAAATAAGCGATTTTTGTATTTAGGTTCTATTTCTAGGATTTTTGTGTCAGTGTAATTTGGTATATGATTCGTATTGTTTACGTGCTCTGTTAAGGTGCAGGTGGTCTTTTGTAACTTGGCATCACTTTTGTGTTGAATGATGCGATTTTTAAGCCATTTACTAGTGTGGCCCACATAAATGGAACTGCAACTACAAGTAATTTGGTATACTACATTACTCAGTGACATTGTATTAGTTGGGTCTTTAAGTTTAGAAAACAAAGAATTAAGCAAATTATTATATCGAAAAGATATTGTACAAGAGGGGCTAGCAAGAACTTTTTTGAGTGCGGGTGTTAGATTCTTAATAAACGGAAGTGATTTATAGATTTTATTTTTTGTTGTTTTTGGAACTGTTGTAATAGAAGTGGTATTAAATAGAAGTTTTTTGATCAAAATGGTGGGATAAACATTGTTAATTAGAATTCCTTGAAGGAGACGGAGATTTTTGTTTAAAAATTGTGGTTCACAAATTTTACTGATCCAAGTTTTTTGAGCCAAAATCATATTTACTTTATGTTGAAAGGTGTGTTGTGAATAATAATAGATATACCTTCCTGAATGGGTAGGTTTAGTATACCAATCAAAAATGAGGAGATTGTCTGGATTGTGTTTAACAAGGGTATCTAAAAATGGTAAGCAACCGGCAACTTCAATTTCATATGTGAACTGTAGATCAACGTCAACACTACTAAAAATTATTAGGGTATCATCAATCTTATCAATGGAAATAGCACATATGATATCGTCAACATATTTGGCGAGGAATCGAATTTTGAACGGGAGTAATTCTGTAGTGTGTTCTAATAAAAAATCCATCGTAATCTGAGCTGGTACAGGTGATAACGGTGAACCCATCGGTGTATCAAATATTCGATTATAAACTTGATTTTGAAAAGTGAAGTTAGTGTTATTAAAGATTAAATGTATAGATGCTATGAATAAATCAAGAGAGAACTTACAATGTGGTTGTATCAAGTCCCACTTTTCAGTGATAACTTGTATTACGAGATTTTTAGAAATGTTAGTAAAAAGTGATCTGACATCTAAAGAAATTCAAATGTAATTATGCGGTAACTGAAAATTACGAAAAGTGTTAACAAAGGAAAATGTATCTTGGACATTAAAACTGTATTGTAATGGAAAAGCATTAGACAATATCTATGATAAATATTTTGAAAATTTTTATGTTGGGGTGTTAATTGATGAAATGATAGGACGTAAAAGAAGCGAAGGTTTATGGATTGTTGGGTGTCCATAGTATCAGCCTGGAACGGAATTAGTAGCTAATAACATTTTCTTTTCTGTATCACTAATAATACCCCTATTACGTAAAAACTTTATATGGTCATTGGCCTTTTTTTGAACAGTACAAGTAGGATCTCTAGGTAATTTTCGGTATATGTTATTATCATTGAGTAATTCATTAGATTTGTTAATGTAATTTATTCATAATAACAGTTGTTGAGCGTTTATCAGCATTCGTAACTATAATTTGAGGATATTTTTTTAAAAAAATTCTAGTGAACCTGTATCAAGTCCTGTCCAAGACCTTATATATTCCATCTTTCAATTACTAGCTCGATTTGAAATGATCACTTGGGCTTTGCATAAAAGTCTAAGTTATTATTTCATCTTATTAACTGTAATACGTTAGTATTTATCAACTTACCTAATGTAATTAACTACCTAAAATATTTATATATTTAATACTTAGCTTATAGCCGCAATTTTGAGCGTTGCTTTCTGTCTATAACTAACATAATCAAAAACTTAACAATGTCAGATATAATTGACAACAATGCCGAACATAATTGAAAGTTAGGTTAACGTATAGTTGTGTACACGATTTAGATTTGCAGATTTTCTAATTGTCGTCATCGGTCTCGGTAGCGTAATTGGTAAACGCATGGTCTTAGAAAAACTAAGATACAGGTTCAAATCCTGTCCAAGACCTTATATTTTATATTTTTCAATTAGTAGCTGGATTTGAAAGGATCATTTGGGCTTTGCTTAGAAGTCTAAGTTATTATTTCATCTTATTAACTATATACAGGGTGTCCATGTCCTCCGTGAAAGTTCTATAACTTTTATGTTATTCAAGATATTAATTTCCGGTTTTTATAAACGATAGCCACGGCTAGGCTGCACAATTTAAAAATATTTTCACCTATATACAGGGTGTGCTAATATGGTTTCCAACCCAAAGTTATGTTTTTTTAAATGAAACACCCTAGATTTGATACCATATTCTAAAAGCTCTTTTGATGCTGATCAAAATCATACAGAGGTACTATAGGTCTACTATGGACGGTTTGCTTTTTATGAGTTATTTTATGTCAAAATCATGTCAACTTTGAAAAATTGCAGAAGTTTTCGTATCGAACTTGGCGAGTTGATTCTTTCACGACATAATTTTCCACTTCCGGTTGTATTACTATCCATAGCGCGATGTGCTTGTTTTTACTTTTTATTGTACAAGGTGAAGCAAAACGCAAAATGAACAAATAGTCAATTTTTTTAAATGGCACGCGCCATATTGGATTTGGCCATTGAATAGCGTTTTTGTGGAGCTTTCTATTGACATATAATTTTTTATAGGTTACATGAGAAAAAATTCTGAAAAATTGAGAAAACATGTTTTTTATGTAGTTTTGAGACTAGAGAAAACTAAGCAGGCTACTAGCATCAAATCTGACATATCTTGTCAATATTAATTATCTTAAAAATTTGTCGTTCAATTTGTTAATGTCACAATGAATTTCACACGTCAAGAATTCATTAATATGATATACTGTATTGGAGAAGCTGATCGAAACCCTTTATTGGCAAGTCGAATCTATCATCAAAAATATTCAAACTTGAGAACGCCACGAACTGTAACCTTTGAAAAGCCGCGAGATAGATTTGAAGCTACTGGAAACGTTGCATATTCTAAGTGTGAAATAATAACAAAACGAATTGACGATGAATCCGAATTAGAAGTTTTGCTGATGATAGAAGAAAATCTGAATCTGAGCCCCAGAAAAATCGCTCTAGTAACTGATATTTCAAAAAGCAGCGCAAACAATATAATATTGAAACATCGATTCCACCCTTATCACATCGAACTTCATCAAGAACTATATGGAGATGATTTTGAGAATCGCATACAATTTTCAAGTAGAATGAGTGGTGCGTTTGCCGAAAATGATTACATTTTGAATATTTTGTTCACTGACGAGGCATCGTTCAAAAGCAACGGATCAGTCAATAGGCATAATATGCATTACTATGCAATCGAACATCCACATTGGTTAAGAACTGTTGATCATCAACATCAATGGTCCCTTAATGCATGGGGGAGGTATTATTCGTAACCATGTTATTGGTCCCTTCTTTTTCGACGGTATTTTAAATGGGGAACGGTATCTGCGGATGAGGATCTCCCCATTTTGTTGGAGAATGTCGATTTAAATACAAGAAGAAACATGTGGATACAACACGATGGTGCTCCCGTAGATAATCATACAATTGTACGTCATTTTCTTAATGAAAACTATCCTCATAGGTGGATTGGCATCCTGACGGATTATTTTTTATGGGGTTTTGTTAAGGAAAAAGTTTATAAAATTCGTCCAACTCCTGATGAAATGAAGGATAGAATAAGGGAAGTATTTCGTTCAATTGACGAAGCAATGTTGACCCGATTACGAATTTCGTTCATCAGAAGGCTCGCAGACAGCATCGAACAAAATGGTTATATTTTTGAACACATTGTAGTCATCTTACTTTTGTTTGTTACATTATTATACTGTTTTTCCACGCTTAGTTATTGTAAAAGCTTGTTTTTGTCTGTCATTAATGAATAAAAGTTTATTTATTGTTGTGGCCTTTTGGCACTGAATATTTGATATCAGATTTGATGACAGTGGCCTACTTGTTTTTTTAAATGATGAAAACTACCTAAAAGAAATGTTTTCTCAATTTTTCAGAATTTTTTCTCATCTAACCTATAAAAAATTATATGTTAATAGAAAGCTCCACAAAAATGCTATTCAATGGCAAAATCCAATATGGCGGATGCCATTTAAAAAATTGACTTTTTGTTCATTTTGCGTTTTGCTTCACCTTGTACAGTAAAAAGTAAAAACAAGCACATCGCGCTATGGATAGTAATACAACAGGATGTGGAAAATTATGTCGTGAAAGAATCAACTCTCCAAGTTCAATACGAAAATTTCTGCAGTTTTTCAAAGTTGACATGATTTTGACATAAAATGACTTATAAAAAGCAACCCGTCCATTGTAGACGTATAGTACTTCTGTATGATTTTGATCAGCATCAAAAGAGCTTCTAGAATATGGTATCAAATCTAGGGTGTTTTATTTACAAAAAACATAACTTTGGGTTGGAAACCATATTGGCACACCCTGTATATAGGTGAAAATATTTTTAAATTGTGCAGCCTAGCCGTGGCTATCGTTTAAAAAAACGGAAGTTGATATCTTGAATAACATAATAGTTATAGAACTTTTACGGAGGACGTGGACACCCTGTATATTGCTGTGATAAGGGGTTGTTTAGGGGTATATTGAGTAGCAAGGGTCGTGTAGCAACAATAAATAGCAATAGGAATCAGAAAACTGCATTTAGTTAGCAGAAAAATAGGCAATTCGTACATTATGTAAATAGCAAGCATTTAACACCCTGTATATAGACCGTAATTAGCTTTAAGCGATGCAAGTAAGCATATCTTACAACAATAGAACCCGTATTTAGCAAAAAAATAGGTAATTCATACATTATGTAAATAGCAAGCATTTAACACTCTGTACATAGACCGTAATTAATCTTAAGTAATGCCAGTAAGAATATCTTTCAACATAAAACGCGTATTCAGAAGAAATAATCGTACATGTAATTAAACATACGTTGAGAAGTGTCTAATTAGTTATAAAAACAAATACGCAGTAGAAAAGATAAAACCTAACAAAGCTTTAGTAATTACGCTGAAAAGAAGCGCTTTGATAAGAAAACGCAGTTTCAAAGATGCGTAAATACACAAACGAAAACAGCATTAAAGTTACATCATTTATTTTGTACAATTATCCATAAGGCGATATTTATACAAAACAACGTATGGCAAAGATAACAATGTATCAATAGCAAATAAACATTGCACGGAAATCCAAATTAATTACATCAGAAACCACTTCAAAATGCAGGGAATGTTGAATACAGGGCCTGGTTGGTTGAGATAATCTGCAGAACTGCTTGAAAACCCAGCCCACATGTAAGTGGGAAGAGTTTATATAACACAGAGCAGTGATAACACAAATAAGTTTACAACTGAGGCACGGCGAAGCTGCGTCACTGTTAACCAGAAAGCCACGCGTAAATTAAATAAAGTATAATAGAATATCATGTGTATGTTACAGTGATAATAGTGCAACGACTACGAAGACTTTTTGCCGTTTTTTTATAGAAAACGTGAGTAGAATTTGGGTAATTGATTTAAACTAAATATTTATAATAATAGGGCTTCAAGTATGTGTCGACAATAATAATTCAAATTTGGGTCGACAATAATACTTCTGGTACATTTCTGAATATTTTAAAGCTGTGGTGTAGTTCTGGACAATTCAAGTATGTGTCGACAATAATAGTTCAAGTCTGTGAACAATTCAAATCAACGTCGACAATTATATTTGTGGTATATTTCTGGACAATTCAAATCTGCGTCGGCAATAATACATATGGTATATAGAAATTCTAATTCCAAGTGGATTCAAAGGGGACAATTCTAATCGAATTTTGGTACAATTCTGGTACAATTTTGATTTGCGTCGAAAGCATTGAAGGGAAGAGATTCAAGGCATATAAAATAAAAAAGCACGAAGTAATTTTTGGAAAACAAGGGGTAACTGTACTCAAATATTGGTTCAACTAAGCAGAGCATTAGTAGACGAATGAGGACAACAAAGGGCTGTTAATCCACAACAGGAACAACATATCGCAGGTCAGATCTATTTAATTTTAAGATATTTTTCTAGTTAAATTTTAATACTGAATTTATTCAATTTATATAAAACTTGTAATGAAGTCAACAAGAAACATTGCATACGTTAAACTTACGTAATATATCATAAAGAGGTCTAGAACGTTCCAGGTTTCTTTGGTAAAGAGGTAGTTTTTGGTGACTTTAGGTTGAATTAAAAGTATATAAATTTTGGGATAAATGATGCATATGATATTGATTGATTGAGGAGTGTATTTAAAAAATTCCAAAAATTGTAAATAATATTTCTTTTCATTATATGAAGTTAATTGACTTCGTTTTATCAATTCAAACAAATAGGTAATCATAAAGGGGCGGAGAAGAAAATTGATCATCGTAACGTTGTGCACTCAGTGTAGATTAAAAAGGGCTAGCCGTGGCATAATAATGAAATTAGTAAGATTGAAGTGAGAACACAGCGGTGGCGTTGAGTAAAAACGTTATTACACTGACTACGGCGTTATCATATCAATATATATATATATATATATATATATATATATATATAAGTTAAAATGTCTCCAGAGGTTTTAAGGTTGTTCTACTTTAGTGTTCGTGTGGTTTGCAATAACCTTGCAGTTACGTCAAAAGTTTCCCGGTACATTGGAAAATTTGTGTAATGGTATTTTCACACGGCCTGTTTACTACCACATCTGCGTTATTGGATTTGGTCTCTACACATTTGAATTATTTTATTTTAAGCTATCTGGTTCAGTAATTTATAATGATTTTGGTGACTTTGGAATGCATAAGAATAGTAGTGAGGTAGGGCCGGTCCTACTTCAAAACGCGACAGACGTATTTTCCATGTGTAGAATACGGCTGAATCGTTTTGAATTAGGATCGGCCCTATATGATTTCAATGTAAAATAGTCGTGAAAACATTTCAATGTAAAATAGTTGTGAAAACATGAATTCTTCTATACTTTCAATGTAAAAAATGCTTGTGGGCACGTTTTGAATTAGGATCGGCTTTATATTACTTTCAATGAAACACACACGTATGTTGAAAAGTGCAGAGAAGAATGTGTGTAGCTGTTTTGAATTCGGTTTTCTATCGAGAAGTTAGACGTGCACCGTTTTGAATTAGGATCGGCGTTATATACTTTTAATGTAAAATGTGAAAACCTGAATTCTTTTCAAATGTAAAATACTTGTGGGCACGTTTTGAATTAGGATCGGCTTTATATTACTTTCAATGTAACACACGTATGTTGAAAAATGTAAGTGCAGAGAAAATGTGTGTAGCTGTTTTGAATTTGGTTTTCTAGTTAGAAGTTATAAAGTATGACAGATGCAAAAAATATCGCATTCAAGTCAATTGTGTTTAACACGTGCACCGTTTTGAATTAGGATCGGCGTTATATACTTTTAATGTAAAATGTGAAAACCTGAATTCTTTTCAAATGTAAAATACTTGTAGGCACGTTTTGAATTAGGATCGGCTTTATATTACTTTCAATGGAACACACGTATATTGAAAAATGTAAGTGCAGAGAAAATGTGTGTAGATGTTTTGAATTTGGTTTTCTAGCTAGAAGTTATAAAGTATGACAGATGCAAAATATTGCATTCAAGTCAATTGTGTTTAATTAAAGTGGATTCTGATTTATGTTTAGAGGCTGCAAATACACATGGGCCGGTTTCAATTCAAAATGTGTTCACTCTTGTGATAGGTTGAAAAGTGGGTTGGCAAAGTACGCAGATGGTGGTAATCTGCTATATAAGGAGATTGCTCCTAATATTAATTTAATTAGTCAAAGAAAAGCAATATGGATTTTAATACTCTTAATAAAACCACATATCGCAAACCTTATGTAAATTCAAAAGATATTATAGTGAATAAGAGGTTTAAAGTTTTAAAAGTGGAAACACTCAAGACAAAATATGGAGATAGAGTATTAGTGGAAACAGAACAGTTCAAGAGTATATTGCCATTGAGATATTTTGAATACCTTCAAGCACATGGAGTGAAACAATTAAATGAAAGTATTGGCTCGAACAAACACGTATACATAACTAGTAAGGGATCGATCGGTCTAACTGTCAACATAGAATTTTCAGAATAATATGTCACTAATTTAAGAAATTAGTTTATTATTATAACACATCTAAGTCGATTGTATAAAAAATTATGTATTAAATTAAAGTGGATTCTGATTTATGTGCGTTTTACTTTGAGTTTACTACCTTGTTTAAAGAAAGTCTTGTTTCAAAAGAGAAACTATTATAAAATACTTTTTATTTTTACAAAATTGTTGAATATTTTGATCTAACTATTTATAAATGAAAAAGTATTTATTAACTCACGTTCTTGAAGTAACTGCTGCTCCCTCACCGCTAGTTCATCTTTTTTTTGCTTTATTATTTCTAGCTCCAAATATATACGACGCAGTAGCTTCTCTCCACGCTTTTTAAATGCGTTAAGCAACTCTACTGCATCATCTTCGTAGGATTTGTCATCTTCACAGCAAACAGTCATATTTGATTCTGTACATAACTTTTTCATAGCCGACATGTTTTTGCCTGATCTGTGAGCATAACATAAAAGATTATTGTAGGTTCACCTTTTCTTTTGTATACTACCTGATGTTTCTGAGAGGTTTAGAGTGTATCAACGATTCTACGATAGCCTCAGAATTTCCAGAATGGTTTTTTGATCTAATGTAACTTATAAATTAGTAGTGTTTTAAAAAAACACATGTATAAATGTGAAAAAGCACTTACCGTGATATATCTATTACGTCACTATCAAAAATAGCAGCAGTATCGAGTTGAGCCGAAGAACAACCAAAACTTCTTTAATCACGTCTTCGTCAGAATGTAATATAAATTGCTCTAGAACTTTTACGTTGGTACTATTATAATTTTGACTGATGACAAGTTACTCATTTTTTTAAAAGTTGCTAGTAATAGTAACTAATAATTATACAAGAGATCTGATTGAATACTGTTGGTAAATCTACGTGAAGTATTTATATTAAATAATAAACTGATCTGTTAGAAAAAATTAAAAATTTGCATCGTTTTCTGAAAAAATTCAGCTCTGTAATCTATTCTAATGAACAAAACAGTATGTAAGCGAATATAATTATACCTCAGCAGAAAATAATGAATTAGTTTCATTGTATGAAAAAGAAATTGCAATGAATGCACATAATAAAACCCCTAAATTAGATTTATTTCGTTTAGATTACCGCTGTATAAGAATTTTTTTAAAGGTACTGCTAAGCAGAAATAATGAATTACATTCAAATAATAAACTGATCTGTTAGAAAAATTAAAAATTTGCCTCGTTTTCTGAAAAATTCAGCTCTATAATCTATTCTAATGAACAAAACAGTATGTAAGCGAATATAATTATACCTCAGCAGAAATAATGAATTAGTTTCATTGTATGAAAAAGAAATTGCAATGAATGCACATAATAAAAACCCTAAATTATATTTATTTCGTTTATATTACCGCTGTATAAGAATTTTTAAAAGGTACTGCTCAGCAGAAATAATGAATTACATTCATTGACTGAAAATAAATTGCAAAAAGGCGCTGCATATATAGGGATATAGTAATTTGTGCGAATCATGCTGAATTTTGTAGTAAACGCTAGATGATTATGTATGTTCCATTGAAAGTAATATAAAGCCGATCCTAATTCAGGTTTTCACATTTTTCATATGTATCCATAAAAAATAGCGCTGTAATGATTGTGTGTATTTTTCTGTATACACATCATAAAATCAAAGGTCATATAAAACATTTTTCATAGTAAACGTAACTGAATGAAAAATGATGTTGTATGCAATTTTTACAGTTGTTTTGCTCAAAGTCGCCTTCAGTTTGTAAATACTGGAAATGCTTGCTTAGCGAATAGTTACGTACTGAATGCAACTCTGCTTGAAAATCATCTTGAATAAAAACGTAAATAAAGGAGTTTTTTAACAATTGCATTCAAAGCAATTCGCTATGCAATTATTTTGATTTGATGCTATTTCTTTTTACAGTTGTTTTGCTTACGTGTTTTCCGTAAACTCAGATGAATGAACCTTTTGAAATTGTTTTGCTTACGTCAGATGATATTTGGTATAAATATTAAATAGAGAAATACGTATATTGAGTAGTGTATTTTGATTTTCTATAGAATCATGAATGCTGAAACCGTATCCGAGATTAGTGCAGCAATTTTGAGATTAACTGTAAAATGCGTGAATTTATTGAAAACAGTGAATGAAATAACGAAACACATTTTAGTTATCAAAGCAAATATTAGTATATTGAAGCTTCTATTAAAAATAAGATATACGAAGACAATCGACAAGAAAATCCTAGTAAACTGGAATCTAATTTAGCATATCTTAAAAGCTACCTTGTACGATTGAGGCACTTGAAACGCTCTTTGGAATATCGTGGAAAAGGTGTTGATTCAACGCTTTCTAGAGGTCATACTCGAAAAATTTGATTTGGCATGATGTACAATCATGTTTTGGAAGTCGAATAATTACGGGACTTATTACCAATTTAAATTATAGAGATCCTCTAGTGTTCTTAGACAAGGCGTTCGCTAGTTTTAAAGCAAGATTGTTGCTTGCTTAAAAAGTCAATGTTGAAAGTTAATGTAATATTTGCAGCTAACTTTGTTAAGCCTACAACTGGCGAAATGGATTTGAAAACGTTTCCTACTGCAAATCGTCACATCGATATAAATACCAATCTCAAGCTATGGTATAAGGAGAACGTAATGAACAAGATTTCGAAGCGATTAGAAGAATTTTGCGAGAAAGATTCTGGTTGGGCAATCCGAGAAGTTTTACACTTGAAGGTAAATATAAACAATCATGATCCACTTAAAGGAGGGTGTTCAACGTTTGTACCGGTCCCGGACTTTATAAAAAGAAAAAGCTGTGGTAAATGTAATAAATAACGATCAACATTGCATTCTTTGGAGCTTGGTTTCCGCTTTATTTCCTGCTAAACAAAATAGTCATAGAATATCTAGCTATCCACATTTTGATACAGTATTACGCTACAATTCAATTCAGTTTCCAATTGCATTAAAAGACATAAAAAATTGAAAAGCTTAACAATCTCGCAATTAACCTATATTGTATAGAAAATGCTAAAATACTACCATTTTGTTTGAGTGAAAATTTTAAAAAAATTGAACCTATTAATCTGTTAGTTTTAAATAATGATTCCTTACAATATGCTCGTCCTACAAATGCTAATGAGAATCACTTTCATTTTACTTGGATTAAGGATATGTCAAAATTATTTGAAAACAGTTGTCTTCACATCACCATAAAAAATTTTTTTGTTATAGATGTTTAAATAATTTTAGTACAGCAGCATTACTTAAGCGTCATTCGAATTATTGCGAAAAACAGAATACTTGCTCAATAAGATTACCTGAAGAATCTGAAAAGTATCTAACATTTAAACATTTCCACTATCAAGAAAAAGTATCATTTGTAGTTTATGCAGATATCGAATGTATACTAGAACCATGCAATGAGTCTGAGGTAATATTAAACACAGTTTGTTACCAAAGGCATATACCCTTTAGTGTAGCGTATTATTTGAAATGCTCGTATGATAATAAATATTCCAAATTTCAATTGTATCGCGGGAAGGATTGTATAGAATGGTTTGTTGCTCAATTGAAACTGATTTCAGAAACGACTAATAAAATTTTCTGTAACCCAAAACCTATGAATCCTTTAACGGAAGAACAAAAGTCAACATTTAAATTTGCCCTTCACTGTCACATTTGCAATAAACCTTTTAGTATAGATGATATTAGAGTTCGCGATCACTGCCACTTTACAGGTGAATTTCGAGGAGTGGCTCATCAAGATTGCAACATCAATTATCATAATTCTTATATGATACCGGTAGTTTTTCATAACTTATCAGGCTACGATTCGTATTTCATTATTAAAAAAATCTCGTTAGAGTTGTCAGGTTCGTTAAACATTCTGCCAATAAATAAGGAAAAATACATATCTTTTACAAAATATGTAAAAGGTATGAAAGTTAGTTTTAGATTTATCGATTCATTCAGGTTTATGGCATCTAGTATCGAAAAATTAGCTTCCTACTTAGATGATAATAAAAAATCCATCACCAGGGAAAATTGTAACACTGATAATGAGTTTCAGTTACTTACGCGCAAAGGCATATTTCCTATGATTACATTAACTCTTGGGATAGACTCAATGAAACCGATTTACCCTGTAAAACAGCATTCTTTAATCGTTTACGCAATGAAGAAATATCAGATGAAGACTACAATCATGCTAAACACGTTTGGCAAACATTTAATATAAAAACACTAGGGACTATTCAGACCTATATTTAAAAACAGATGTACTGCTCTTGTCTGATATATTTGAAAACTTTAGAAAAACTTGTATGTTCACGTATAAGTTAGATCCGCTTCACTACTTTACGGCTCCTGGTTTAGCTCTAGATGCGATGTTAAAAACGACGAACGTTAAACTCGAGTTGCTTACTGATATTGAAAAAATAATGTTTTTAGAACGGGAATTCGTGGCGGTGTTTCTCAATGTTCGAATAGATATGCTAAAGCAAATAACAAATATATGAATGCAGATTATGATCCAAATTTCGATTCTAAATATTTAATGTATTTTGATGTTAATAATTTATATGGGGCTGCAATGTCTGAATATCTTCCATATGGAGAATTTGAATTTTAGATGGTACCAGTCCAGATATAGTACGTTTAGACATACTTAATATTCCCGATGATTCTGATGTAGGATATATTTTTGAATGCGATTTACACTATCCAGTATCTTTACATGAAATACACAGTGACTTACCTTTGGCGCCTGAACATATGATACCACCAGTACCTTCAAATAAATCAAACTTAAAGAAATTACTTACAACTTTATATCCAAAACTCAACTATATTATTCACTATAGGAATTTAAAAATGTATTTAAGCTACGGTTTAGAACTGAAAAAAATTCATAAGGTACTTCGATTTAAACAAGCCCCTTGGTTAAAAGAATACATTGATTTGAATACGAAATTAAGACAACAGTCAAAAAACAGTTTCGATATATGCTTTTATAAAAATATGATAAATTCGGTTTATGGAAAAATGATGGAAAACGTACGGAAAAGGAAAGATGTGAAATTAGTGAGCAAATGGGAAGGGCGGTTTGGAGCTCGTAGTTACATAGCGAAGCCTAATTTTCATAGTTGCACTGTGTTAGACAAAGATCTAGTCTTAATAGAAATGAATAAATTAGAGGTTTATTTAAACAAACCCATTTATGTAGGTTTCTCTATTCTAGATATTTCAAAAACCTATTTATATGAATTTCACTATAGTTATATAAAATCGCAATTTGCTAACAAAGCAAAGTTACTGTATACAGATACGGATAGTTTGATATACGAGTTTAGCGTTGAAGATATTTACTCTTATATCAAACAAGATATTCATAGATTTGATACTTCTGATTACGACCCTCATAACAAATATCATATTCCATTATCAAATAAAAAGTTCCTGGTATTATGAAAGATGAAAACAATGGTGATATCATGCTAGAGTTTGTAGGGCTTAGATCTAAAATGTACACTTACAGAGTTCAGGATAGGATAATAAAAAGTCAAAGGATCTTCCTTAGCAAGTATTAAGCAAATTTCTTTTGATGATTATAAGAATGCTTTGTTTTATAACCAGTCTGTACAGAAACAACAATGTTTAATTAGATCAGTCAAACATGATGTCTTTACTATTAAACAAAACAAAATTGTTCTTAATCCAAGTGATGATAAAAGAATTCTTAGTACCTCAACCACTGATACTAAACCTTGGGGTATAACTATACACTCAGAAATGACTTGTGAAGCTTCAACCGCTGGCTCAAATAAAGAATGCAATTTATTTTATCTCGATTAACATATAATTTTTAGTTATAAAACTTCAGTGTTATGTTTATACCTGCACAAGTACACCGTTTTTTTTGGATGTATCTAAAAATAGGATACCTTTCAATCTGCCTGAGTTTGAACTATATTAGTATAAATGTATTGTAGAGAAAAATAGTAGTAATAACGGTTCTGTTTTAAAAAAATCCAGTTTCTTAATAACATACCAGTTAGTTTATTTTGAGAAATGTATAATATGTGAAAGATATTGTAAAAGCATGTAAAAATATTAATAAATAGACTGTGATTGCTAAATGATTTATTGTTTTTTCATAATTTGTAAAGGTACAGTAATAATAATAATAATAAAGTAATTATAATATTCTTATGCTGTTTGAGAGTGGATTGTATTTGACTATCTTATCATGAAGTATAAGGCAATGACAAGATGTATTTGGCAAAACGTTTCTGCTAGTTTCAAATTCTAATCTAATATCGACAGTACCAGATTTTAACGTTTCATTTTGTCTAGAACAATCTATGACTACTAATGGTGCAATACTTCGTAAATCTTCAGGATTAAAAAGTGGTTCATTTTCCTTTTCGTAGTATGATTGCTGAAACTGAGCATACATCTCATATAACAACGCAGTCTGTTTATTCTCGAACTTCAAATTTAAGTTATCGTACGGGAAAATTTCTGAATTTAAATATAGTTTCATGTTGGTTAAATAGCAATGATCAAAACGACTGTAGTTGCTCATGTATCTATTTTTCGGTTGGTTTGGAAACCAACAATCACAAATCTTGGTTTTTCTAATTGTGTTGTTGTTTTAATGTTCCATGTATGACGTTGCGTTTCTTGTAGAAGTTGATATTCATGCAACTCCCATCCTCTAAACGGAATATGCAAATCCTGATTTTGTGCAACTCATTCTATTAAATTAATTCGTTGAGTATCATCAACGACTACATGCGGCATTTTCCATAAAACTTTGTTTAAAACAACTTTTATTTCTTCATCGGGTGTAGGATTAATTATAGCATTAGTATCAAAACTGGAACGTTGTAAAACTAACTCATGACGTATGTTTAAAATAATTTTTTTAAAATCTTCGCATAATCCGAGAACCATTGAAAGGTTTATTGCAACATTAAAATTCCCATTGGCATCAACTATTTGCGAATCATCCATAGGAGACCACCCAGCGTTTTGTAAATGTTTACTTTGATTGCTATTATATGAAACATATCCCTTCATTATAGACGTTAATCCAGGATTCCGAACACGATCTACAATGATACCTCCAATCTCATATCTAATTTCATCAAAAGCAGCAAAATTCCATTATTTACAAACTTTGCTGTCTGAGACGGCGTTCCATCTGTTCTAATTAATTTGCCTTCTATGTACAGCATGCTCTTCGATGGTAAGGTGTATACATCTTGTTGCTGTATAGGATTCGAATTTCATCATTATTGTTTAAAGATGTGTTAGCATAAGGTTGATGAGTATGTTTTCAATATTAACAATTGCATTATCGAAGTAAACTTTTCACGCACGTTCAGTATTTCACTATTCATTCTACTTTTCTTTTAATTAAATAAATGCAGTCCTAACGATTGTAGAAACTGCCGGTTTTGTGTTGTTAGCGGTTTTGAAACAATCAATCGAGTGTCGATTGCTTTGAAATTTCCAGCATTTATAGCAATTCTTGACATGTTGCGTGCATTATACTTAATAACCCATGGCTATTGCAGATTTTTTTTAAATGCAACCTTACAGTTAGCAGTTCTCCTCTGAAATTAACTAAATTTCCATCTTGATCTAACACTTTAACTATTATTTCATTTATTATACGTGACTTGATTGGTAGATATATAATCGTAGGTGGGCACTCAACAATTTTAAAACCTGCAGGTACTTGCGGAAAAAATTCGTGTATTACATGGGCTGGTTTACTATTTAAATAGGATCCGCTTGCAATATTACAATCGATTAAAACTGCATTCACTTTACAAATGTTGATTGCGTAGTCTGCTTGATGCGTGACAAATGCTAGCAATTTTGTGGATTGAAACCAAGTAGAGAACCAATTGAATCCTTTTGGTAAAATCCACATCTAGACTACATTTAATACTACATTTAAGTGTATTATTGTCAGCTGTAATTTCTATATACACTGGAGTCTTTCTAGCGCTTCGTGATTGTTCCATACGACCACGCCATCTTTTATCACCTAAAGCTTTTGAAGATATTTATTAATTTCTCTAATCTCATAAGCACCTTCAGGTATTTCTATGAATTCTCCGTTAGATCCATAATAAAATTTATTATTTATTCCTTTTTCTATGTTTGGAATTGTGTTATAAGACTCAAAATTTGTTAATCCTAATACGTACTCCGAATCATTATCCAAGTTTATAGGTGGATTAAAATTGCTTGTTAAAACTGAAGTGTTTCCCGTTAGAGTAAAAGTGTACGACATAACGACTTCGTACGCAGTTCTATGCGCTACTTAGAAATTGTAAGCATAAATGACCGCAAAACACAGTACCGTACGATTGTTCTTGGTTAATGTTATAAAGAATTCTACATTTACCCCGCTATTCAAATAACTTATCAACTCTGTTGGCGGTCGCAGGTTTCCGTAGCTGTCATAGTAAATAGCGCTACTACCGTACTTTTGTAAGAGGTCCAATGCGTGCCTAAACCTTCTATTCCATCTAAATTAATTATACCACATTCTTTAAAATTAACTTTCTTGGGAAGATTGTTTCTCATGAACACACCACGGAAATATGGTACTTCTAATTGCTTAACAAACTCTATTAATTCTACATTGCTTAGTGCACGATTAGGTAAAATCAAGTTGCGTTCCTTTGAGGTTTTGCAGGGGCTAAAAAAAGACCAAAACCTTTTTTATAAGGTTTGATGTACATGCCGTTTCCGACTGCAATGTCCTCCATTGCCTTGTTATGACGCTGTTTTTCCGCTAGTTGTTCCTTAGCTATTTTAGTATCTGAAACTGCTTTTGCAACAGCAGCTGCACCTCCAGTAAGAGTACCAAGAGCGCTTAGGCCTGCAAAATTGGTATTAGTGGTAGAAAACCTCCTGTTTTAGGAATTGATATAATACGAGCTGATTTAATATGCTTCTTTTGTTTTGCTGTATTGGCTGCCTTAATTGCTATGTTGATTGCATCCATAACATTAGATCCTTTAGACTTTTTTAAAGCTGTACGTGCTTGTTTGATAATACTTTTAATACCTAGCGTACTTCTTATTTTACGTTTCTTTATCAGTTTTCTTATTTTATTGATATTTTTTGTTCTCAGTGATGCACAGGCACCCATACCAAGTTTTACTTTAGCTTTCATTGCGGTAGCTACTCCAAATGCTGCTACTTTTTCACCTAAAGACGAGTCACCAGAATTTAGTCTTTCTGTAGCTAACTGAGCTAACTTCGAATCTGCTTGATGGCGTTTAGATAGATCCTTTTCTTTGGAGTATGCAATATCGTGCTCCTTACAAGCCTCGTCTAACTTGTTTATTCCCTTGTCTCCTCGAGCTAACCGTTCGATTAGTTTTGTACCCGGACCGCAAAATTTGTAACCCGGAATATGCGCTTCAAATGGTAAATTGTTAATTACAGTATTTAATAGTCCGTTCCCAGTAGTTTTAGAATTATTATATGTAATCATTAGAGGACAACTATCCTCTCAAGCTGTGCAGCAAATAAATAAAATATTATGAATTAATGATTCTTTATATACTAGCCGTTTCTTATATATATAATTCTACTTTTTACAAATCGAATTTAGTACTTGCAAACATGCATGTTGTGAAACAATCAACACCTTTAACCATAAACAATAATGACATTGGTGCGCAATCTTTAGCTAAAAAGAAAAACATAGCGTTCTTCTACCTGCATCTATTCGATGTCTAGTTGTTGGTCCTTCAAATTGCGGTAAAACCAACGTTATGATTGGGTTGATAGAACATCCTAATGGTTTAAAGTTTGAAAACGTATATGTTTATTCTAAATCACTTTATCAACCAAAGTATCAATACCTTGAAAGTCTACTGCAACCAATAAAAGGGATCAAATATTATACATTTTCCAGTTCTGATATATTATATCACCATCTGATGCTCGAAATAATTCTATATTTGTTTTTGATGATGTAGCTTGCGATAAACAAGGTATCATTAGGGAATACTTTAGTATGGGGCGTCATAAACAAGTAGACAGTTTTACCTTTGTCAAAGTTATACTCGTATACCTAAGCACTTACTACGTGATAATGCTAATCTTTTAGTTTTATTTAAACAAGATGATTTAAACTTAAAACATATATATGACGATCACGTCAATACTGACATGAAGTATGATAAATTCCGTGAAATATGTGCTGCTTGTTGGCGAGACAAATACGGTTTCTTAGTTGTAGACAAAGATAGTGAACCAGATCAAGGAAGGTACCGAATAGGTTTTGATCACTTCATACATATTTAAACCTTGAGAGACGCAAGTATCGTTAGCATCGAAGAATTTTTTATTACAATAAACTTTTACGCAATGAATAAGGAGTCGATAAAACTTAAAAGAATTTTAATTAAGAAAAGAAACATTGTAAAAACAAATTGCGTCAGTTAAAAGATAATGAAGTCGTCCAAGTGGAATCAATATTACCCATAACATCACGATTAGAAACTATTGCTAATAAACTGGATGGGGAAAGTGTGGTAAAGAAAGAAAAATTTAAAGAAGAAGAAGAACTGCCTCATAGCAGTGTAAAAAATTAAACCTACATTGCTAGAAAGGAACGTTGACTATATTGATTCGCCGGTTATTGCACAGCATATACCAAATATAAAAATGATGCCCTAGAGGTAAATGATGATGATGTTGAGAATGAATACGAAGCAGAAATTAATCGAAATGCACAAGAAGCTCAGGAATATATTCAAAGCTTTGTCGATTCACCTGGTATGACACATTATCTCGAACAGCTACATCCGCTACCTCGAGAATATATTTACAATATGTTTAAAGATGTTAAGAACGAATTTGATCATAAATATGGTATTAGGTTTAACCCTGATTCGAATGGTCTTATGATAGGCAATTCGAATTTCGCGTTGGATGATGAAAATGTTCTAATAAATGATTTGAAATATACAGGTACTCCTGGATTATACGAACTACTGTTTAAAAATATCCTGTCGGGTACAGTCAGCAAGATCTAAAGTCGTACCTTGATATTGTGAAAAGAACAAATGCTAATAGAAGATATTATTCTGAAACAGAACAAATTCAGGGTAATACTTCATATAAGTACAAAAATATAATATCTACATTAAACATACTTCCCCAAACACCCCGTAGACCTAGAACATTACCCTATAGAAAGCGTCTTGGAGACGGTATGACAATGGAAGTATCAAATAACGCAATAGATTATTTATATTGGAATGATCCCAATGAACTTGTTGATAGATTACGACTTTTAGTTTCATCACAGACTGCTGGACACACAGGTCACGGCAACGAAATAAATTCGATCATTGAAGAATTGCGTGAGGCAAAAGTAATTAGATGATATGACAATTGACAAATTTGGAAGGCACTTACATAACCGTAAAATAGATATAAGTGAACAGGAATATGAAAACAAAAGTGAAGGTTTTGAAACCTTGATTGAGTATAAGTTACATATGCTACATTACACGGTAGTAGCAACGTTTTACTCTAATACATTTCTCGACGATGACAAGACATTCCTTATTTTCAACATTAAACATAATTATGAATTTCCTTATGAGGAAGCAGTCATTGAGAATATTAAAGGATACCCGCAAGACATTGAAATTCTTATAAACGAAAAAAGTTATGTAATTGCACAGTTACAAGGATTTTTGCTTAAACGTATGGATGTAATCAGCTTTCGTGACAGCGGTGCTATCATAAACAATACCACAATGTTTCTTGATTTTATATTAAAAGTTCCTTTCAAAGCAAGTGGAGCCCCGACATTCAAACATAGAAGTATCTTAAATAATTGTATTTAATAAATCCTGATTAGAAAAAGTATTATGTTAGTTGCTCAATCAAAAGTGAAAGAGGATATAGTAAATGAACTTCATAAACCAGCACGAATAAATTTCAAGAGACGCAAAGTGATAGTAAAAGGTTTAAATGACCTTCTTCAGACCGATTTGATTGAAATGCTACCATATTCGCAAACAAACAAAGGATTTAAATACATTTTAGTAGTTATTGATTGTTTCTCCAAATACGTATGGGCTGTACCACTTAAAAGTAAAACGGGTATTGATGTTACTGCTGCAATGAAAACAATTTTAAATAAATTTAAAAATCCTCCAAGAAATTTGCAGTCTGATTTTGGTAAAGAATATTATAACAAACACTTTCAATCCTTAATGCGGACATATGGCATAAACCATTATAGTGTTTTTCTACAAAGAAAGCATGCATTGTGGAACGTGTAATTAGAACTTTAAAGGGAAAAATGTGGCGCTTGTTTAACCTGAACGGTTCTTACAATTGGATAAAAATTTAAGCGATATTGTGAAACAATACAACAATACAGTTCACAATACTATCGGAGTCAAACCTGTAAAAGTTGATAAATCAATTGAAAAACTATTCTTAAATCATCATTTACCCACATCAAACTTGCAACCAAAATACCAAAATATTCAATTAAAGACAGTGTGAGGATTAGTAAACACAGGGAAGCATTTACGAAAGGTTACACACCAAACTGGTCAAATGAAATTTTAAGATTAAAAGGTAAACGTAACCAATCCGACAACATATATATTAGAAGATCAAGACGAGAAAGAAATCAAAGGTGCATTTTATGAAACGGAGTTGCAAAGGTTAAACATCCAGGAATTTACCTGGTAGAAAAGTTCTAAGAAAGAGTGGAAATAAAGTATTTGTAAAATGGTTAGGCTTCTCTAACGTACACAATAGCTGGATCGATAAAAATAATGTTTGCTAGAAGTTGTTATAATAATAGTTAATAAGGCTAACATTGTAAAATTATATTAAAATAAATAATACAAACAAATCTTTCTATTGTTTTTATTATTATAAAGGAATTTTGTAAGGCTAACATTGTAAAATTATATTAAAATAAATAATACAAACAAAATCTTTCTATTGTTTTTATTATTATCAAGCCATTCTTTTAATAAAAGGTATTTTGTTTTGCACATTGCAGATTGTTATTGCTGTGTTTACAACAATGTATGTTATATTTTAAACGATTGTTGATTTTTAACTCCGATAGCTTAGGACAACCTAGTGCAAGCATATCAGTTACAAAGTTTTGCATTATATATGTTTCAATCAATTTCTTCTTTTCTAGACCCTTCACAAATACTTCTTCACCGGGTCGGATAATTTGCTTCAAATAAAGCGCTATATATGTTGACACCATTCCAGCCGTTGAAGATTCATCCCAAGAAAGACCATGAATATTCCTTGTCACCCAGTCATTATGTTTTATATGATCTTGACTCAAACAACTAGACTGCATTGGCAGTTTAAAATTTGATGCCAAACATCACCTAACAACAAGTCCAAAACCGCAATTTCTTTGCACACAAACTCGTTTTTCTTGTATTTAAATCCTGAATATCGATTATATACATGTTTGTATGTAAATATATGCAGTAAACTTCGACTAATTAAATTAATATTAGAGCAATCTCCTTATATAGCAGATTACCACCATCTGCGTACTTTGCCAACCCACTTTTCAACCTATCACAAGAGTGAACACATTTTGAATTGAAACCGGCCCATGTGTATTTGCAGCCTCTAAACATAAATCAGAATCCACTTTAATTAAACACAATTGACTTGAATGCAATATTTTGCATCTGTCATACTTTATAACTTCTAGCTAGAAAACCAAATTCAAAACATCTACACACATTTTCTCTGCACTTACATTTTCAATATACGTGTGTTCCATTGAAAGTAATATAAAGCCGATCCTAATTCAAAACGTGCCTACAAGTATTTTACATTTGAAAAGAATTCAGGTTTTCACATTTTACATTAAAAGTATATAACGCCGATCCTAATTCAAAACGGTGCACGTGTTAAACACAATTGACTTGAATGCGATATTTTTTTGCATCTGTCATACTTTATAACTTCTAACTAGAAAACCAAATTCAAAACAGCTACACACATTTTCTCTGCACTTACATTTTCAACATACGTGTGTTACATTGAAAGTAATATAAAGCCGATCCTAATTCAAAACGTGCCCACAAGTATTTTACATTTGAAAAGAATTCAGGTTTTCACATTTTACATTAAAAGTATATAACGCCGATCCTAATTCAAAACGGTGCACGTCTAACTTCTCGATAGAAAACCGAATTCAAAACAGCTACACACATTCTTCTCTGCACTTTTCAACATACGTGTGTGTTTCATTGAAAGTAATATAAAGCCGATCCTAATTCAAAACGTGCCCACAAGCATTTTTTACATTGAAAGTATAGAAGAATTCATGTTTTCACAACTATTTTACATTGAAATGTTTTCACGACTATTTTACATTGAAATCATATAGGGCCGATCCTAATTCAAAACGATTCAGCCGTATTCTACACATGGAAAATACGTCTGTCGCGTTTTGAAGTAGGACCGGCCCTACCTCACTACTAAGAATATTTTCGTTTTCACACTTGTAGGATTATTCGTCATGGAAAATATGTTGACGTTTGCCGGATTTAGTATGTTTATAGTGAAGTTCCGGTTTTTTATTGCTGGTTCTGAAAGACTACTGAGTACTTTACTATTTATTTCACTAATGTATTTTAATAATATGACGCAATCAATAGTTCTGTTGGTGAATTATATACTACCCAACTTATAGAATATTTTTCGTATATTTTCTTACTACGGTTTCTAAACTGTCTAAAATTCTTAGATATGGTCCTATACACCAATGTATGCACAATTAATGCGCTATTGTTACATGTATTTAGAAAATTTATATTTTGAATTCACGCTCAATAGTAATCAATTTGTAGACAAAAAAAAAGTAAAGAAATAATTTTTATGGATATTAACTTTTAATTTGAAAAAAATGGTGTGTTGTAGTTGAAAAGCAGCTTGACCTGCGGTTTTGAGTAGATTAAGAGGCTCGTTTTGAAATACTTGCATATGCAAAGCATTGACGTGTTTACAGCCAATCAGATAAATTTGTATCTTTTATTAAACTGTTTATTCTTTGTAAAACCGTCAACTAAATGTAAACTGTTGGATGATTTATTATGCTAAATGGTGCTTTACAGTTCTTAATAGAATGTTTTGATATTTGAAAAAACGCGATTTTATTTGTTTGGAAAATAACTAAAAAATGAAAAATAATTTAAAGGGAGATATTTTACTAAATACCCAATGAATAACAACATTATGATAATATAACGTTTTGAATTTTTAGTTGATGTTATACAATTGTGCATCCTGTATTGGCGTGAGACCTTATATAAGTTATACAATTTTCATGGACTATCTTTTGAAAAGTTATTTTTCCAGAAGTTAAAGCTTTTCTTTTGTTGTATAAAAATGCGAACCTATTAAGTTATTAATTGAACAATATGTTTTTCTTTAAGTCTAGCGGATCTATCTCCCTCCATTCGTTCGTAATTCCAATACATACCTTTGAAAAATTGCATACATCTCGCAACAAATTACGGGTGAAATACTGCAGTACTCAACAAATGTTGCAGGTGAATAACATTGCTGCAGAGTCTTGAGGAACCTTTATAATAGAATATTTGGTCAGTTATATTATTAAATTTAATGACAGTTACCTTAACATATAATCATGATGTTGAATATACGTTCGTAGCTTTCTCGAATACTCCAATTCAGAGGTCCTTCCGTCAATTTCAGATATATTAAGTTCATTGAAACTCTGATAAAGCATTCTACTCTGTACTATTAATTCTGCACAACATGACAAAAAGATTATATCAATTGACATTGTGAAGAAGCAAAACACTATCAATGCACTTGATTGTGATATATAAACTACTATGAATAGAACAGGCTGTGCTTTCATTTTCCAAACTCCTAAAGGCAATGCTTTTCCAAATAGTACTGACAGTATCATAATTAACATGCATGCAGTTCCAGATATAAAAAATACTCTCTGTACAAGTAAATTGTTGTTTATGAATCGGGTTAAGTCATTTTGCAGTTGTCCTGAACATACGCTAATCTTCCAACATTGAGTAGTATGTTGAATTAAGTGTGCAAATAATTTTTGATTTAGGAGGATCGCACATAATTTACCAAAATACTGAAACAACGTTAATTGTTTGTAACTTTAACCAGTTAACTTATTTGGTATGTATTTCTGTTTTAGTTTACACCCAAAAAGATTTTAAAACACACTAATATAAATACTGTTAAGTAATTCACACACGTACGCTCGCACGCACGCGCGTGTACATATGCACATGTATACGCACACGTGCACGGCTCATAAACACAAGCAAACGATTCCACGCACAGACTTCCACACACGTGTGCGAATGTTCATGCACCCACACACATACGCTGCACACACGCACACCACAAGAAGAAGGTTTGGCGTTTTGGATTCTCCTTCTTAAGGAGAGTGAGGCCCTTCATTGCAAAGTTAATGTCGTGTCACCTTATGAAAAACCTTAGCTTATTATCCTAAATGCCACTCATTGGCAAAATGTCGTGATATGACTTCGTGAAGAACCCTGACTTTTGTCCTTGTCCGCACTTGTTGGGGCTGACTTTGTGCGACCTTGTGAAAGACTTGAGTCTTTGTCCGATCAATCAGGTGAACCTGTGAGGACGACTATGCGATTGCGACCCATGAAGGTAACGTGTGATTTCGGTGGGGTTCCAACTTTTACTACTTGCAATTCTGAGCCATTCGCTAAAAGTGCTACGTTGTACAAGGATGCTATGATTAATAAAAGGTGGTAATGCATTTTATTTACAATCATCACATTACTGTACATCTCAAGAGTTTGAAAGTATGACATTTCAAACGCCATATAATGATTGAAGTGAAATGCTATTTCAGGTCAGAAAGTAGTCATTTTTTAAAATCTTCTTCTTATCTTATTCATTTAAATTGTTTCAGTTCAGTGACTTTCTGTTACCTAACAGGAATGATTCTATTTTGTATCGTTACGGGATCATAAAATGTGAATTTTCGCATTCGTTACATTTGTCAATGTTGTCAATTTTTTGTAAGGTTTTTTTATTTGTGATAAATCTAATACTAAAGTAATGTGTGTGCACGAAAACATTTTTACTGGATATGGATTTAGGTTGTCTTGATTAAATGTTGAAAATAAATACTTGTTTGGTTTTCGTGGTCATTTAGTTTCGAATCTGTTAGCTTCCCTTTAAACACTTTCGCTTTCTTAATATTTCGTTTCCGTAAATTATACATATTTACTTTACTATCAAAGATTGTATCATTATCACAATTAATTGACAAATGAACCTTAGAGTCATTAGTAATGGAATCTGTTTGTTGAGTATTATCTTTAAAATTATATGGAAGTGAAATATATGTAATATTGTTTTCATTCGGCCGTGGAGAATATGGTTTAATGTATATTTCGGAATTTGTCTTTTTCTTAATCTTCTTAATTTTAAAGACTTTGTCATTAATATCGTAATTTGGGAAACGATTGTTATAGTATTTTTATTCATTTTTTATTTCTTCTACTGGATCCGAATTTAAGGTGATGTTTGGTATTAAATTTTTCTTGCTGTAATTATAAAATGGTTTACGTTTTGGTGAAATATCTTCTAAGCTGTTCTGTAGAATAGTTAGTGGATTATAATGATTGCACGCTAGTGAATCAGTTGTATGGAATGTAATTGAATTATTATTTTTGGGGACTATTTGATTAAAATTTCTTTTTCCAAAGTTTTGGTGATTGTGTCGAGGTATGAGAAATAATTTGTTACGTTCAAAACACTGTAAGTAATTTTTCTGCATTCATTTTTAAAACACCCTAAAATTTCTCAACAAACTTGATTTTCTACCATTTGAAATTAGTGTTATTTTATAAAAGTTCTTCAGTCTTTACTCTATATCAAATTTTGCCTTATAAAATCAAGCAGCTGCTTAGAAAAATCCACATTACAAACTGGCTACAAATAAATTCTACCACCTGCTGTAGCCACATTTTAATTACAGTTGCACATAAATGCACGGCTTTTTTTCTAAAAGATAAGGCCACTTAACTATCTGCCCAGTAAATGAACACTTACAATAGGTTTGTTATCTGTTTTCCTGCAGCTGTTAAGATGTTTCAAAGTAATAAGATTGCTTTCCTTTGTTTAAAAGTCCTTGTTAATTGCGTTATCCCCTTGTTGGCAAGTTGTTACAGTTTGTATTTCTGCAGCTGTTGTCTGAGAATTCTGCACACTAGATTCTTTGAAAACCAAATATCTACCCCCATACATAGTTCTGTCCTTAAAAAATAGAGACCGTGCTTTGAAAGAGACACATTGAATACAACACTTTCTTACCAAAGAGACATGCTGTAAAGTCGCGCTACTAAAAATGCTTTCTGTGCTAGTATGAGTTAAGTTGGTGGTTCCAGTATCCAGCCCATAGAGACGCATTTTCTCATCCATAAAATGAGCCAACACGAAACCGATAGCTCAAGGTACAGTTTTCTGTTTTCGTAATTTTTTTATGCTGCTGTGAAAAATAGACATTTCATTTGTTGTTCATAATGTTATTACTCATGATTATCCAGTAAATTGGCAACGCCACGTTACAAAACTCACGTTCACAATACACGAGTGACTATGTAGTTATTTTTCATTAAAAATTAGTCAATTAAAGTTTGTGTTAGAGCTCGTTTTACTGTTTCTTTTGTTCATTTGCATAGATATTATCGTAAAGAACTTACGCATCAATTTAAAAGTAGTTAACACTTGATTAATTTAAGTTAGGATGTATAAGTCTAATGTTACACTGTTTCTTGAGGAGGTGCACTTCAAAATGCAGAGTGTATAAATTATGTATATTTCTCTTCCTAGAATTACTGTAAAGTTTATGTTTAATTTTCTTTTGTATATATTTAAGGTGAACCATTACGTAAGTATCCAGATTCTAGGACGTTATATTTGTTTACCAATTTTATATCTTTATGCTATGACGCTTTGTTTTTCTATCACGCTGTAACAAACGATTACGCAAATTATACGTTTCTTTGTTGTTTTGTAAATAGCCTTTCGAGATTGTATGTTGAGAATATAGTTTTACTGAGGTTTCCAATGGATTCCTTTTACTACACCCACGCCACGCTACGACGTTATTGAACTAGTCCAAATTTTAATTCAATTCTACCATTATGTCCCTGTTTTGATGGAGGTACAATACCTATTACTGAGGCAGTGTTCCGCGTTAATGGCTATATTTATTTTTTGAAATATGAAGCTTGTGGCTCTGTGTTCTAATATATTTTCAGTTACAAGTTTACAGATTTCTTTTCTAATTTTTTTCCTTGGGCTCCCATTACTCCAAAGGTTTCTGTTGCAATTGGATAAAATAAGTACGGATCTGCTAAATTTGAATACTTTTTGGTTTTTAAAGTTTCACTTTTTTAGCCACCGCGCGCGCCTGCATTATTTGAACATTCTTCAATATGTGAAGGGGTTAGAGTATCACAGCAAGTAAAATCTCAAACTGCTGCTTTACCATATTTCCACGGAATGAGTGATTCCGTTGGGCGCTTTCCATCATTTCTACGCAAGTGATTTGACTCTAAGGTTACTGGAACTTAAGCAGAAACTAAAGCACGGCGAATTAGGTCGTTGGCTGCACTGTGCCTGGATTGTCGTCCAGCGCTGAAATGGTAACTCAATTCATGTGTTTCTGACTCATCCACAGATGCTCCGCAAATGTAGTTGTGTGGAATATATAATTGTGTCCCTAGCCTTAAACCAATTGCAATTCTGAAGGAATCGTTGTCTAGGAATGTCCCCAAAGATGAGAAAGTGATTTTGATAGGCGTATTCCGAGCCCGCCTTTATTTACGGAAGTGTTGCTCGACTTCATTCTATATCTTTTGATTGAACATTTATAATTTTTTATAAAATCGTCCGTGAGAGGCAATCAAAAGATTCTAGCAACTTATCTCTTAGCCAAGTGGGGTAACATCTAAGGGTATATAGTAACTTTGGGATGGTTCGGCAATTTTTTAGAAGAAAAAACGAAATCTGAAATGGTAAATTTAGTTCGCGAAACTTCTCCGAAATTAATTGGAGGGTCTTAATTTTATTTTGGAAACAGAACTCAAGTGCTTCGATGCAGATGGGAGCTCCGAGTAAGGTCCATTTGGGTTTACGAGGAATATTGATGGTTGGTGCTACGGATTGAAATTGAAAGACTGTATAGTCATTAGGTGGAGTCAGAAATAATGACTCGCATTTATTGAAGTTCAGTTCTAAACCTAGATTGCAGGAAAGGTCGATTATTTTCTGAGTTATCTAAAACGGACTCGGTGTTGCCTCCTAGACAACCATCGTCTAAGTACCAGCAGTTGAATTCTGGTTCAATGCTTTTTGTTAAGGCATCAATCGCTAGAGAAAAAAGGGGCGGACCTAGCGGATCCCCTTGTTGAAGTCCCCGTTCGGATAGAATTATTTTAGGGTCGAAGTTCAGGTATGATGGGGACATGTAACATTGAGAAAGGAATGTGTATGCTATTGAAGGCATTGCGGAAGTTAATTTTGAGGAGGGCTGTGTTTGGAGAGGATTGATTGGAATTAATGAAGGCCTGTGTGCAATGTGAGATTACTTCACATCCGCGCGGAGTTCAGAAACCGAACTGTGTTGGTCTGAGAAGTTCCCCTAATGGGTTGAGAATTTTCCGTCAGCATATTTTGGCAACTAGTCTTCGATAGAGTGTGCCATCTTATTTTTTAAAAGCGCATAGGAAAGCGCCGTATAAAATGGGACATATGTCCGGATTTACTTTACCGGCTAGTATATAATTGCATAAAGCAGTCAAAGAAATCAAAAGTTTTTGTGCATTTGTGCCACAAGAGGAGGATAACATATTTTGTAAGTGTGCTGGTCGAAGACCATCTACTCCACCGTCTGAACTAGTTTTAAATGAATTTATGGCTAGGCGAACGTCTTCTTGCGAAACGGTTAACGCTTGATCACTAAATTTTGGGATTAAGGTTTTTGAGGGATTGGCTTTGGGGTGTTTTAATAAAAGTTCATTAAAACTGGTTTGCTCTAAGGGGTGAAAACATCATTAGAACACAGAACATAAATGGCCGAGGATATATGTCCATCCGCAACTCTTGAAACAATTCTTTAGGTTATTCGTGATGTGCTTATTTATTGTGGTTTTATTTCTGGATTTTTAAAAGAAAAATAGTCTAAGGGCGTTTTTAGGTTTTGTGAAATTTGCGAAGGTACTGAAGTGCGGTTTGTAGATTTGGAAAGGGATATTGAGATAGTTTTAAAAGCAAAATGTAGTGGTGATTCCTATGCGGGGAGGGAATTTAATTTAATACATTGTTTATGTTTTCACTAAAGCAAAGTGCGCATTGGGATCGTATATATTTTGGTATACGTTTTATTAGTATTTGAGAGTTTTTTAATTTGGATAAATGAATGCTTAATTGTGTTATAGTTGGAGTGTATGTTGCTTGTTTATACGAGCAGTCTGGTGAAATTATATCTGGATTTTTTTGTTTGAGACTTTATACTATTAAATTCCTCTTTGTGTGTCTTAGAAATATGTAGTCCTTTGCACATTAGATTACAGAATTTGCATTTGCGTAGGTTACCTGTCTCTTCGTGGTTATCTGTTGGTTGTTCCTATTGTAGATACTTGACGTTATTGTAGGGTGTTCGGTTTCTTTCTGAGAATTGTTTCTTTTCCATCTTGTTGGGTCTCAGTGATTCACTTTCCTGGAGTATCTATTTTGAGAGTTTAATGTTGGAATGTCTTATTCACTGTCACTGTAACTTAGGTAAAAGCACCTTTCGCAATTATTTCAGTTTCAAAGTTTTTTTCCAATATTTCATTAATAAAAATTCAGAACTGGTATTGACAGAGTTAGAGCATTTTAAAAGGTTAATACTTGATTCAAGTATTTAATCTTAATACGTTCTGGGTATATTTTCAAGATCTATTTTTGTATACTTATAATCGTTAACAAATTATTCCATACGATCTAAAATAAATAAGTTTAGTGATAAAACCTACCTAATGTTTATTTTATTGAATTGCATCAGCTCGTTTTTAACTGTTGTTAATTATGTAAATAAGAGGCTTGTCCTATTATGGCACTTAAAGACTAAGGATGCATTCTCCATTACTAATAAGCCAATAATATATTGCTATGATAATAGGGTTATTTAGGGGTATATGGGGTCGGCGGCTCCGTGGCGTAGTGGTATGTGTGTGACTGCTACGGCCAAGGTTCCGGGTTCGAATCTCGACACGGTCCGCTTGAAAAATTTTAGGAGAGCATTTTTCACAGAAATATACCCTCGTTCGGATGAGTGGTAAAATGGAGGTCCCGTGTGTGAGTGCTGTCACGCACGTTAAAGATCCCTACCTTGCTTGGAACAGCAAGGGAATGGCAAAATTCCAATTTTTCCAGGTAGAAAAAACTCGCTTCATGCCCAATGTAGTACCAGCTTCAGGTGGAGCATTGGAAAATTACATGTAAGGTATATGGGGTCACAAGGGTTGTACACTCCATGTAAATGACACCAAAGTCTAGAAAACTAAACATTTTAATCATAAAAAGTACAAAATTCGCAAGTTATGCAAAAAATAAATATTAAACACACTGTATAAAATTTACATTTAACTTTAATCAATGAAGGGAAGCTCATTCTTCAAAGATTCAATCACATCAGTAAGATAATTTTGTGCGCCATCCAAGTCATTTTAAAACAGTAATGCATGCATCAACTTTAAATAAATACGCATGAGGAACATCTAAAAGTAAGACAAACACGTAATGAATCCTATTCAACACCAACGCATTAGTGTAGTGAAATAAACAAGAATGCTCTTAATAAACATCTTTCAAAACAAACATGTTTTATAAACGCAGGAAGTAAACAAACGCATTCAATTTACGTCATTATAAAATTTGCTTACGTGATCTTCATGTAAAATTAACACAAAACTCAAACAAATTAGGAAAACAAAACAATAAAACATACGGTTGGCTACGTGCGATTTGAAGTTAAAAATTCCTTTACAAATTAGAAATACGTGACTTGTGAAGGTTCAATGCATCAAAATCCACAATATAAAACTAGATGTGTACATGATATGCTTAAGCATTGCGATGAGAAATTGGGATCGTAACTACATGGAAATCAAAAGGCTGGCACGATAAATCAAAGTACAACGCCTCAATCAACAAAACAAACTGGGTAAACCAATTGTACAGGTGATAGGCGGGTCTTTAAACAGCTCACGAACTGATAAACGAATCAGTCTTACAACAACTAAGACACGCCCCCACTAATTTGAATCAAGATAACACGCGAAATTAAAATATCAAATTAAATAATAATTTAAGTGAAAGTTGGCGATTGAAAAATTTCAATAATAGTACAAGTGCAAACATACAACAGAAAATCGTCGTTTAATAGTTAAAAACGTAAATCCAAAATTTTAATTAAGCCTAATTTTAATATTTATTAACTTAGGGCTCTAAGAACTTATTCAAGCGTCTATCTGAGAATATATTTGAGAATATACCTAAGAACTTATCTGACAGTTGATTTAAGAATCTATATAAGCATGAAAATAAGCATTGATCGAAGGATCCGCCAAGAATTAAATTAAGAGTTTGACCAAACTGTACTACGCAATTAAATAAGCAACGACCAAACAAAATCAATAAGAAACTGAAAATAATCTAAGGACACTGGTCAACAGCACGCAGTGGCAATTGTAAGAATTGGGGTGCATGCAGATATGCGTATTTACAACAAGGAATTCAACGACGACAAACAACAGGTCAGAGATAGAATTTATTAATAGCTTAAGATATTAATTTCTTTTCGAACATTTTCGTATGCATTGAGATATTTATGTAAAGGGTCATTAAAAATCTTTAGTTGCTACGTAGAAATTACGTGAAAGGGAAGGAGGGACATTGAACGTTCAACGTACTTCAGTATTATACAGAGTTATTTTTGCTGGCTTTAAACGGATTTAAGGGAGTCATAATTTGGGGACAAACTAATTTATATTGTTACTTTGATTCAGGGGTTTTCTTAAATAGCGAATGATATAAAGTTTGTGGAGATGCAAATTGTACATATTTTGGTCATTATAGAAAATTTGGTTAATTTTGTTTACCTCTTTCAGGTGGGAACTGTAGAGGGGGGGGGGCTTCTTTCTTATTGTATCGTTGTGCACTCTATGTGGGGTTGAACTGAGCTAGTCGAGGCATATAAAACGAATTATGTAAAATCTAAAATTTATTATAGGTTATTTACAGACACAGAGGTGGCGAGCAGCAGGCAACTGAACGTTAAATACATCGTAGTATGGCGATATCATAGCGATATATATTTAAGAATTGAATAGAAGACAGACCTGGTTAGACCTAGTTAGATCTAAGTTAATAAATTTTAATTTTAAGAACACAGTGCTGAGTTTAATTTCTATAATATTAATTGTGAATAAATGAATTAACTTTCGACTTACATATTAAAGATCATTTCAGCAAATCTAAGCATCAACGATAAACAACATCAGCTTTCAATGCCGATTGGTCATGAATTATTAGAAACCCTTAATTTAATTATATTTATATTTAAACCTGAATGGCTTAACTAAGATATGTTTAACTCAGAGATCTCCCTTTAAAACTATTTACATTATCTGTTTACACCCAAGATTTATAATCACTAAATTTAGTTTCCCGCTCTGTTGTAACTTTTATATCTTGCTTGTTTAAATACTTACATTATATCAGTTGATGCAAATCTTGGATCCACTCTGGATATGAAAATGAAATTGGATTTGACAACTTTTTGAATTTCAGAGTTCTCGTTGTTGTTAAGAATTATAGATGGTTGTCTGGACGTATTCACAGCCCTAATTTCAGAACTGATCTCGCGTACTTTGACCTTGATTTCATTGTTGTGTAGAGATCGGTTCTTATTCAAGTTTACAACATAATCCTACACTTTTTTGTGTATTTGCTAGAGATAGGAACTGGTTGTTGACCTTTGTTTGTATGGCTTAGAATTAGAAACGAAACTTGCAAACGTAGTACTTTCATCTGATGTTTCATTGTTGATTTTTATTTACATTTGTGGAAATCGTTTTTATTACCAACTGCACCATTGACTTAATTGCGAATAATTTGATACGCATCAGCTCGTTTTGAAACTGTGAATGCCCATTGTGGAATGGCGCCTTATTTAAAGTAGTTAATTTGTAATATTGAGTTTCTTCCAATAAAGTTGCTATTTTTTCTTCAAGAAGAGTCGTGCTTTCATCCAATAACTTAATATATTTTGTTGCGATGCAATTAATAAGTTTTGCATATTATAAATATTCATTTGATTCTTGTCCACATAATGCATTAAAACTTTTTTTTGGTCCGCACAACTGCGATGAAAAATTGACTTACAGATTTTGCACGTAGTACACTTTGAGCCACCGGAGGTACCTCTATCATATACGTTGCACATAATTTTAGGCACTTCATTCATCATTACACTGTCCTCCTTTATCCTTCATTTTATAATTCAAAACCACGGTATATGTTATGTTATGTTATGTTTTATTTGCACCCATATGATATGGTAGTGTACATTATAATTTGAATAAGGAGGCCGCTTGCTTTGCGGCCATTTCCCCGATGCTCCACCTAGACGGTACTACATCGTATGGTAGTGTACAGAGAATTTTTATACAAGTATAATTTATAAGAAAAATAATATGTAGAATTAGATGTATATGTATTAACTTCCCGCCTGGTTAATATGACTGTTTGTCTTCTAGATATTCTTGCACTGTGTAATAACATTTATCCAGTAGCAGAGCCAGCAACGCCGATTTGAACTTTTAGGTTTGTTTGATAGACTGGATCCTACTCGGTAATTTATTGTAGAGTGTAGGAGCCATATAAATAAAAGATCTACGAATAAGGGTCGAATGTGGAGTAGGTATATATATGTTTTTTCTATGACGCGTGAGATGGTCATGAAAAGAGCAGGCACTAATGAACTGATGTTTATTTTTGTGAAATAGAAGTAATGTTTCATAGATAAAAAGTGATGGATAAGTCAACATGTTCAGTTTTTTGAACAGAGGTTTGCAATGCTCAGTTCTCGATGAGTGGCAAATAATTCGGATTGCCCTTTTTTGTAGTCTAAACATCATGATGGAGTTTGCATCGGCGGAATTCCCCCAAAAAGCAATAGCATAACGTAATCTTGCCTAAAATAATGCATGGTAGGCTTTAAGTGAGCATACCAATGTTAGTTGATTAGAAATAGTTTTAAGCCCAAAACAAACAGAAGATAGCTTTGTGGCTAGTATGGAAATATGGTCAGACTATTTTAGATTCTGGTATAGTATTAAACCCAACAATTTTGTGGTTGCAACCAAGTTTAACGCTAGGTCATTAGTCAGAATACCAATGGCGGGATTTACCTTAAAGGGCATTATGCAGGTTTTTTGAGGGTTGATTGTTAATTTATTCAAGGAAAACCAATTGTTTGACGTTTGTATGTCGTTAATGATGTTGCTATTTAGCATGCTCGGTTAACTGGACTCCCAATATAATGTGATGTCGTCCGCAAATAATGTGCAATTACTATGAACAGCGCTATTTGGAAAATCGTTTACAAAGAAAAGGAACAGAATAGGACCCAATACTGAACCCTGTGGTACTCCCACCTGCAAACCTATTTTGTCAGACAGAACAGTATGATTGCTAGATGATATTCTTACTGATTGTGTTCTATCACTTAGATATGAACGAAACCAAGAATTTGCAATTCCACGAATTCCGTAGAAATTTAGTTTATTTAAGAGGATATCATGGTTTACACAATCTAAGGCTTTGCTGGGGTCAATTAACATACCCAAGGTCCTGGGTTCAAATCCCGACACGGTCGACTGCTTGAAAAATGGCAGGTGAGCATTTTTCACAAAAATTACGCCCTCGTTCGGATGAGAGGTTAAATGGAGGTCCCGTGTGTGAGTGTTGTCACGCACGTTAAAGATCCCTACCTTGCCTGGAACGGCAAGGGTTCGGCAAAATTCTAAATTTCCAGGCAACAAAAAACTCGCCTCCTGGCCAATGTAGTACCTTCAGGTTCGGCATTGGAAATGTAAATGAACAGTCAATGAACATAGCAGTGGAAACGGTGTTAGTGTTATTGAAAGATGAGTATGTCTCCTTTAAGAAGTTACATACAGCATCTGTAGTAGATTTCGTCGGACGAAAGCCAAATTGAGCGCCATCAAAAATTTCATATTTATTTGAAAAGCTTAATAACTGAGTTTTAACCAATGATTCAATTAATTTGGAAAATGTGAATAAAAGAGATATAGGTCTAAAATTGTTGGCAGTGAAGGAGCCTCCCTTATATAAGGGTACTACGATCGAGCGTTTTAAGCAAAAAGGAAAGTTACCAGTTATAAATGATGTTGAAAGATAATTAATAATTGGAGTTGGTGAAACAAGTAGTAGTTTAGGGGTGATACCATCCTCGCCCGAGCTATGTTTGTTTTTTAAAGATTTCAAGACTATTGTAATTTCATACTCATTAGTTGGAAAAAATTTGAAATTTTTATCATTAGTAGATTTAGTTTGGTGTAATAGCTCTATTGCGTCGGATGACGTATAGGCTGCAGTGGCAAAATGAACATTTAGTGTATTGGCTATATCATTCTCAGGGTAGTCCCCCAAAAGAATTTTCTGTTTCGAGAGTCATCTCTACCTATTAATTTATGTATAAGTTTACAAGTTTCACGTTGCGGATTTTTTGAACTTGAGATATGCTCAGCAAATAATTCGGATTTGGCTAATTTAATTGTGGTATTCAAGATTTTCTTATATCTATGATAGTAAGATTTTACAAAAGCGGAGTTAGGAAAATGTTTATACAGTGTGCAAAAATTTCTTATTTTTTGCAGATGTTTTAATACCAGTTCTTAGCCAGCTTTTGTTTTTGTGAGTACATTTTAATAGAGGGAATGAAGTATCATGAGCACGAGAAATACTGGAGACTAGGTTGTAGAATTTATTATTAAGACTTTTTGAAAAATCACTCAGATTGATTTTGGCACAATTATTGATAAAAGCCTGAACATTTTTTTGAACTATAAGTTTTTCTACATGAAAAGTCAGGCTTCTTTACTCGTTCCAAATATGTATGGAATTACAAATTCGTGATCTGATAGATCATTGCTAATTATTTCGGTGCTAATAAGGTTAGGATCAATATTACTCGCTACATAGTAAATACAGGAACTGGTGTTTTTTGTGATTCTGGTATCGTTTGTTACATGCAAAGTTAAATAATATAAGCTGAATAGCTGTTTTATCCGAATAACATTTTTGTCTTTATAATTGTTAATATTTATGTTAAATTCCTCAGTAATTATTATTTTGTAGTTTCCTAAAATCGTATCTAGGATTGTATGTAGGGAATAAAAAAAGATCTCAATGTTCCCATGGGGGGAACGGTAAATACATAATATATGAAGTTTATAGACTACAGTAGACATAAGAAAACTCAAAGTTAAATTCGTCTTATAGGTGACCATATTTTGAATTACTTAGAAATTCCACATTGGTAGCGCAGTAAATCGCCGTGACACTATGTTCGGAATGTTGTCTATTTGATATACTAATAAGTGAGTAGTTTTCTATTTCAATATATTCCTGTTTCCTAAGCCAATGTTCAGTAATACATAAGACGGAATGGGCATTTAGGTTATCCAATAATACGGTTAAGTCGTCGGCCTTGCTGCGCAAGCTTCGAATGTTACACAGAAGCAATGAAAGACAAGATGGTTCTTGTGTTATAAAAAAGAATTTGTTGAACTTATATACTTATGTCTAGCATCAACATTGTCTTGCAACGTATTTGAGTTCAACAATAAAGTATTATTACTGGTAAAGTCAAACCCAGGCAAGGAAGTATCGACTGTACAACTATTTAATTTAATATAGATATTTGATTTTTGTTGAGCCATTGATGATGAGGTAGTAACTGTGAAATTTTTTGTTACAAATAATATATGCTGATTCAAATGCTAGTTTCATATGAAGACCGTGCGATGTGTTTTGACGGTAAAATACTGTTTATATTTATATAAAAGAATGGATCAGTGTGGGCTCTTAGCGAGTCCGATATATTGGTGTTATTTTTGTGGATGATTGTATTTAGTACAAAACGACTTTCCAGAATGGAGAGCTAATCAGGATTAAGTTTGTGTTTCCTTTAATTTCGTTAATGTTTTATTGTATAAACTTATACCTCTTAATGCATCATTGGTACCTCCCAAAATGATAACGTAATTCTCACTGCCTAAGGTTGCTAGGCTTGTAGTCAAGTTAGCGATCACCTCGTCTAAGGTTGCGTTGGGTTTGCATTCCACATAAACAGAGAAATCATTCAAGCCAGTTAACGCAAGTAATACTTCTGAAAAAAATTTTACATGGCTATCTCTAAATACGCATATCTGCGGTTTGAATGACGTCGGTTTAGATGACCCGTTTTCAGAGACTTTGCTTCTTTTGTGGTTATTTTTATCGTTGTACCCAGCCGTTAATGGCGCAAAATTAGTAGATACCACTGGTTCAGCAACTTTAGGAATGAATTTTTGTCCAGTTTGACAACAAGTGTCAGTAGATGGTTATTAACAAAACCACCGCCTCATTTCCCCCAGAATCCCTCATTTCTCCACACATCTGGACCAATTTAAATGTAAATTTCCATAAGAAGGAAATTAGGGAGATGAATCTCCTCCTGCTCTCTCCTTGCTCTCCTCCTTGCTCGGACACGTCCACAACCATTTTGATTACGTCACACCCGCATTCTTTCCACGCGCGAGATAAACCTTTCTCCACATTTCCACCCACGAGATAAACCTATCTTGTTTGGTATCAATTAATATTAGATTTTTCTCAGCTACCCGAATTTCTAGGAATTTTTTAGATAGCATTACCCTCCAGGGAGCAACCCTTATTTTAAGATTTTTTTACCGCTAACATTCTGATCCAAATAGTTTTCTTCGACTAGCCATTGCATCTTTCGAGATAAACCTATCTTGTTTGGTATCAATTAATATTAGAATTTTCTCAGCTACCCAAATCTCTAGAAATTTTTTAGATAGCGCCATCTCCAAGGGAGCTACCCTGATTTTAAGATTTCTTACCTGTTGCGATTTCTGACCGTCCTTAAACATTTTTTAGTCATGCAATATCAAACTAACCTAGAATTTTATGTAGAATCCAAATCTGTAAATAGCTTTAAAATAGGACCACCCCTTACCATTTTACACACACCCTCTAAATTATAAATTTCCTGCGGCTCATACCTAAAAGAAAATCTAAAAACCATTCTTAAAACTTTTTATTACAGACAATTTTTACTAATACAGTTTAAATTTTGTAAACCATATTTCTAAATACATATTCACAATTTTTTATTCTTAACCTAGAACTTCTCATATCGGCTTATACTTATTAATATTTATTTCTAAATAGAGCACCTTTTCCAAAGACCAACCGGACTCATATGTTTCAAATTTCTCTGATATTGTTCTTATGGTTTCGCTTATGACCTAGTACATATTTTCCAGATTACTAGAAGACGTTATAACCACATTTTTTGTGTTAAAGGATTTCACATCGGACTTCTCTTCTCCCATTTTGGTGTAAACGCCGTAGAGTTCGCAGTAGACTTTTACTGCTGTATGTTGTATTCTTTTTTCATTCATTAATCGAATAAATCGCTCTTTCTGCTTCCAAGGAAACTCGGGCACTCCATCGTCGACACTGGCGTTCTTTATGCGATAGCTAGCCATACGGTTGTTAAACGCTGTGCTAACCATTTCTACACCATCGTCGCTAGTAGCGGTAACTGATGCATTTTTATGTCTGTTGCTTCTCAAGTGTGCGGCATACGTAGTCTTTTCCATTTCGAAATCGCATACTTTACACATAATTCGTGGTTGTTTCGTACAAGTCCCTTTAACAGCTGGCGGAGCTGAACGTTTAAGGCTTAATGACATACCGTGCTGTTTTTGCTTGTGTCGCAATAAGTTGTCCATTCTCGTAAAAGCGAAACCGCAAGACCCACAGTTTCAGTACTTTGCTGCGGGCGGATGTATAAGCTTAACCGTGGACGATGTTACACCACGGCATTTGTTCTGGTGCCGTTTGAGAGCATTTTTCCAGGTATAGGAAGCACCGCAAGAGTTGCATTTAAAACGTTTGCAGATACCATTTTAGTACAAAACAAAATCCGCACTATAAAATTTTGGTTAAACTTGTAAGCGAACTAACTTATGACTAAAGAGTTTACTCTTGCGTGCCTGCTTTATGTACCCTATAGAATGCAAACCGAAGGTTTCCGAAGACGGCCGAACGATGTTGAGGACTCGGCAGGGAATTAAATGACGTCATAATCTTTGCTGCTCGTCCAGTACATTTAGCGCCAATGCATGCACCTGGTTCGCATCGTCGATGGTGCGAATGTAGTTAGTAGAAACATTGGAAACGCCTTCCATGTTATACGGATCGCGTGCATATTAAAAATCCAAAAGGGTGGTAGCACACGCACACAAATTGTGTGCAAGTCGTGCTGTAGAAGATGCAGTGCTACTATATACAAAAACGTAATAAAAACACTTTAAACCTTTACTAAGGGAATACCAAACTTGTTGTCTACAGAATACTTACTTATAAAGCAATTTAATTTTAAATAACTTCTACGTCATATTTTAGGAAATGGCAGGCTTGAATATTTTCTAAATGAATCACCAAGCAAAAGTATATGCCTAGCGGTATTAAAATTAACCATTAATTTCCCATTTTTACGACCGTGGTTAATTATAGATTAAAATTTAATTTGTTCACGTTCGAGCTTCCCGTAAACTAACATATTTTATAGTAACAGTGCGCTGTATAATACATGCATACCCCTTTGCCGCGCTACTGCTATTCTTGTAGTTGCTAGAAAAAGTCACTCTCCTTTTTTACTGTTAGGACCGATGCAAAGCACCATTTTATACTTTATTTATAAGTATAGCACATCGCGCACTTTTTCGTCTGATAATTAAATTTTGCTTCTGTAGGCTTTTACACTTTCGCATAGCGGTCGGCCGCACGTAATGATTTCTAGAACCGGTAAGTACTCGATATCGCCCAAATAGAGAATTAGATGCTCGATGTCTGTCAATTTCCGATTTCCTCGTAAAAGGTAGAAGAAACTCGGTCAATCATCCATCTAACTTAAACTTCGACCCGCTCCTGTTCTGATAATTTCCAAACATTTTTCAAACGACAATGGGCTCAGAATTTTTTAAACCTTCGAGGGATCTATAAGTCGTAATCAATTACACGTTTGAGCTACCCGTAAACTAACAATGCGCTGTATAATACATGCATACCCCTTCTCTGCGCTACTGCTATTCTTGTAGTTGCTTGAAAAAGTCAGTTGCCTTTTTTACTGTTAGGATCGCTACAAAGCACCATTCTATACATTCTTTAAAGGTATGGCACATCGCGCACTTTTTTTGTCTGATAATTACATTTTGCTTATGTAGGCTTTTACACTTTCGCATATTTAAACATCTAATACGATTGATTAACCACTTTCGATTATTCTAACGGGAACCGCCATACATTCCGCCACACCGTTCCTTTTGAATCCAACGATCCGATGAGCTTCCACGCACTAACACCTAACGTATCTTTCCTACTATTTGTTAAACAAAAACTACCGGCATCGCCATGTTCGTATACGAACATAAGCAGATGTTTGTGGATGTGTACGAGAATATGTCATATACATTAATCACTTTAAGCTATTTTATTTAGTCCGCGAAAACTGCTATTTTTCTAAACCACAATTAATAATCGCCTTTATAGGTCTAACATTTCTACCATTACCCAATGACTGGTGCTACGTACATGGAAACTTTAATTTCTTATTGGAGAGAATCCTTATTCTCCCACGCACTGTTGTGTAGCTGCATGCCCACCCCTTTTGGAAATATATGCCCCTTTAATCTTTTTAATCGCGTCTTTCTCGCTTACAGTACAGTAGGACTTAGCCCTACTACCAACAAATTATAATACTGGGTCCCCATTAAATTCGTCTTTGAATTTTCCTACAACTTTTTTGTCGACAAGTGGTATATTGTGTTTATTATCCGCGGGGTAGTCACTCTTTTAAGATAAATATATCTTTTTGGGATCAACAAATATTAGATTTTTCTAGGGACCCCAAACCTGTAAATGGATTTTAAATAGAACTACCTCTTACAAAGTTACACTTTATAGACCCCAAACCTCTAATTTTTGCACCATCTTTATTTAACTACATCCTTAGAACCTTTTTTCGCTACCCAAACATATTCCTTAACTAACCATTCCCCTAGAAATCTAAAACCGATGTGCCCCGCGAACACCACGTGGAGATAACACGTATACTCTGTCAACCATAATAGAAGCCGGAAGGATTTGGAAGGTGGGAGAAGAACTTAAAAATTATGGAATCTTAAAACTAATATATACAATAGATTTACAAAATCTATACAAATATAAACAACTATCTTATATCTTTACGCCCCCATGCGTAGATTGTTGTACTATTAGGAATGATGCACCTTTTGTCATCTTCCCTCGATAAACTAATTTTATTAATAAGCTGCGTATGCAAATCGTATTCTTTTACTCCGGATACATAGGCAGGCAAGTACTCGATACCATCCAAATAAAGAATTGGATGCTTGGTGACTGTTAACATCCGCTTCCCTCGTGTACGCCCAGACACATCCCAGCCCATGAGCACCCCTGCGCATGCACACCCCTGCCCATGCGCACCCCTGCGCGTACGCACCCCTGCCCATGCTCGCTACCCATGCACACCCCTCTCTGTGCGACTGCTATTTCGGGGTAACGTCACAGCCTTTTATAAATAAAGAACAATGTTATATACTATTATAAAATGTTTATTCTGACATTATACATAACAAATTTAAAAATATTTAATACCAAGCATGGAGTTATTTAAACTTAATTTTAATACAAAGTTATACACAGAAAACAGTCCTCTCTTTATGTTTGTTTGGAGTGGCTTTAATTTTATCTAATTTTATTCGCAGCTTAAAATTTAAATCGATACCCAAGTCCTCTATCTCCTTTTCTAACCAATAGTTTGATACATAGAGACCGTCTAGGTTTTCAATTTGTAAAATGTACCGAAGTTTGCCTCTATAGTTAAAGTCTTTGATACCATCGACAACCAGATCCATTTCTTCGTGTAAATCTTGCAGCTTGTGACAATCTTTTAATCGCAGCTTTCCCACTATATCCTGCATACGTATCTTGTTAGCTTGATCGACTTCTTCTTGTCGGTATTGGACGAAATCCTTATTCTCCCACAGACTGTTGCGTAGTTGCATGTCCACCACTTTGCGTGTTGTGTACGCAAAGATTACGAAACCCGCATTCCTTAGTTCGTCTTTGTTATCAGCCATTTCCATAAATAGGTTTTTAGAATAATCTTTTAAAAAGTATACGGATTTAGTTCCATCCTTTTCCGCAAGGACGCCTACATAACTAAAAGAGTCTTTTTTACTAACCACAAATGCATACAACTTGTAGAAACCAGATGTATTTAAGTCAGTCCATCGGCACATAAAATAATCTTTTAATTCTTCCTCATTTTCTCTAATAAGATGTTCTTTGTCTAACACATCTTTGTATTGTTCGCGTATTGTCGCAGTGTTTTCTATGTAGTCCAACTTTCGCTTTTTTGCATCCATTTCCTCCAATTCCAGTTGTCTTTTTCTTCCACTTTCAGCGTATGGTAAGTGGTGGACATACAACTACGCAACAGTCTGTGGGAGAATATGGATTTCCTCCAATACCGACAAGAAGAAGTCGATCAAGCTAACAAGATACGTATGCAGGATATAGTGGGAAAGCTGCGATTAAAAGATTGTCACAAGCTGCAAGAATTACACGAAGAAATGGATTTGGTTGTCGATGGAATCAACGACTTTAATTATAGAGGCAAACTTCGGTACATTTTACAATTTGAAAACCTAGACGGTCTCTATGTATCAAACTATTGGTTAGAAAAGGAGATAGAGGACTTGGGTATCGATTTAAATTTTAAGCTGCGAATAAAATTAGATAAAATTAAAGCCACTCCAAACAAACATAAAGAAAGGACTGTTTTCTGTGTATAACTTTGTATTAAAATTAAGTTTAAATAACTCCATGCTTGGTATTAAATATTTTTAAATTTGTTATGTATAATGTCAGAATAAACATTTTATAATAGTATATAACATTGTTCTTTATTTATAAAAGGCTGTGACGTTACCCCGAAATAGCAGTCGCACAGAGAGGGGTGCGCATGGGCAGCGCGCATGGGCAGGGGTGCGCACGGGGTAGGGGTGCACACGGGCTGGGATGTGTTTGGGCGTACACGAGGGATGCAGAAGTTAACAGTCACCAAGCATCTAATTCTTTATTTGGTGTGGAGTACTTGCCGGTGTATGTATCCGGAGTAAAAAAAGATTTGTACACGCAGATAATTAATAAAATTAGTTTATCGAGCGAAGATGACAAAAGGTATATCATTCCTAATAGTACAACAATCTACGCATGGGGGCATAAAGATATAAGATAGTTGTTTATATTTGTATAGATTTTGTAAATCTATTGTATATATTAGTTTTAAGATTCCATAATTTTTAAGTTCTTCTCCCACCTACCAAATCCTTCCGGCTTCTATTCTGGTTGCCAGAGTATACGTGTTATCTCCACGTGGTGTTCGCGGGGCACATCGGTTTTAGATTTCTAGGGGAATGGTTAGTTAAAGAATATGTTTGGGTAGCGAAAAAGGTTCTAAGGATGTAGTTAAATAAAGATGATGCAAAAATTAGAGGTTTGGGGTCTATAAAGTGTAACTTTGTAAGAGGTGGTTCTATTTAAAATCCATTTACAGGTTTAGGGTCCCTAGAAAAATCTAATATTAGTTCATACCAAAAAAAGATATATTTATCTTAAAAGAGTGACTACCCCGCGGATAATAAACACAATATACCACTTGTTGACAAAAAAATTTGTAGGAAAATTCAAAGACGAATTTAATGGGGACCCAGTATTATAATTTGTTGGTAGTAGGGCTAAGTCCTACTGTACTGTAAGCGAGAAGGACGCGATTAAAAAGATTAAAGGGGTCTCACGAAGTGTAGTTAAGTAAAACCGCGGGTGCTACAACCTATAACGAGCATGTATTTCCAAAAGGGGTGGGCATGCAGCTACACAACAGTGCGTGGGAGAATAAGGATTCTCTCCAATAAGAAATTAAAGTTTCCATGTACGTAGCACCAGTCATTGGGTAATGGTAGAAATGTTAGACCTATAAAGGCGATTATTAATTGTGGTTTAGAAAAATAGCAGTTTTCGCGGACTAAATAAAATAGCTTAAAGTGATTAATGTATATGACATATTCTCGTACATATCCACAAACATCTGCTTACGATCGTATACGAACATAGCGATGCCGGTAGTTTTTGTTTAACAAATAGTAGGAAAGATACGTTAGGTGTTAGTGCGTGGAAGCTCATCGGATCGTTGGATTCAAAAGGAACGGTGTGGCGGAATGTATGGCGGTTCCCGTTAGAATAATCGAAAGTGGTTAATCAATCGTATTAGATGTTTAAATATGCGAAAGTGTAAAGCCTACATAAGCAAAATTTAATTATCAGACCAAAAAAGTGCGCGATGTGCCATACCTTTAAAGAATGTATAGAATGGTGCTTTGCAGCGATCCTAACAGTAAAAAAGGCAACTGACTTTTTCAAGCAACTACAAGAATAGCAGTAGCGCAGAGAAGGGGTATGCTTGTATTATACAGCACATTGTTAGTTTACGGGTAGCTCGAACGTGTAATTGATTACGACTTATAGATTCCTCGAAGGTTTAAAAAATTCTGAGCCCATTGTCGTTTGAAAATGTTTGTAAATTATCAGAACAGGAGCGGGTCGAAGTTTAAGTTAGATGGATGATTGACCGTGTTTCTTCTACCTTTTACGAGGGAATCGGAAATTGACAGACATCGAGCATCTAATTCTCTATTTGTGCGATATCGAGTACTTACCGGTTCTAGAAATCATTACGTGCGGCCGACCGCTATGCGAAAGTGTAAAAGCCTACAGAAGCAAAATTTAATTATCAGACGAAAAAGTGCGCGATGTGCTATACTTATAAATAAAGTATAAAATGGCGCTTTGCATCGGTCCTAACAGTAAGAAAGGAGAGTGACTTTTTCTAGCAACTACAAGAATAGCAGTAGCGCGGCGAAGGGGTATGCATGTATTATACAGCGCACTGTTACTATAAAATATGTTAGTTTACGGGAAGCTCGAACGTGAACAAATTAAATTTTAATCTATAATTAACCACGGTCGTAAAAATGGGAAATTAATGGTTAATTTTAATACCGCTAAGCACATACTTTCGCTTGGTGATTTATTTAGAAAATATTCAAGCCTACCATTTCCTAAAATATGACATAGAAGTTATTTAAAATTAAATTGCTTTATTAGTAAGTATTCTGTAGACAACAAGTTTGGTATTCCCTTAGTAAAGGTTTAAAGTGTTTTTATTACGTTTTTGTATATAGTAGCACTGCATCTTCTACAGCACGACTTGCACACAATAAGTGTGCGTGTGCTACCACCCTTTTGGATTTTTAATATGCACGCGATCCGTATAACATGGAAGGCGTTTCCAATGTTTCTACTAACGGCATTCGCACCATCGACGATGCGAACCAGGTGCATGCATTGGCGCTAAATGTACTGGACGAGCAGCAAAGATTATGACGACATTTAGTTCCCTGCTGAGTCCTCAACATCGTTCGGCCGTCTTCGAAAACCTTCGGTTTGCATTCTATAGGGTACATAAAGCAGGTACGCAAGAGTAAACTCTTTAGTCATAAGTTAGTTCGCTTACAAGTTTAACCAAAATTTTATAGTGCGGATTTTGTTTTGTACTAAAATGGTATCTGCAAACGTTTTTAAATGCAACTCTTGCGGTGCTTCCTATACCTGGAAAAATGCTCTCAAACGGCACCACAACAAATGTCGTGATGTAACATCGTCCACGGTTAAGCTTATACATCCGCCCGCAGCAAAGTACTTAAACTGTGGGTCTTGCGGTTTCGCTTTTACGAGAATGGACAACTTACTGCGACACAAGGAAAAACAGCACGGTATGTCATTAAGCCGTAAACGTTCAGCTCCGCCAGCTGTTAAAGGGACTTGTACGAAACAACCACGAATTATGTGTAAAGTATGCGATTTCGAAATGGAAAAGACTACGTATACCGCACACTTGAGAAGCAACAGACATAAAAATGCATCAGTTACCGCTACTAGCGACGATGGTGTAAAAATGGTTAGCACAGCGTTTAACAACCGTATGGCTAGCTATCGCATAAAGAACGCCAGTGTCGACGATGGAGTGCCCGAGTTTCCTTGGAAGCAGAAAGAGCGATTTATTCGATTAATTAATGAAAAAAGAATACAACATACAGCAGTAAAAGTCTACTGCAAACTCTACGGCGTTTACACCAAAATGAGGGAAGAGAAGTCCGATGTGAAATCCTTTAACACAAAAAATGTGGTTATAACGTCTTCTAGTAATCTGAAAATATGTACGAGGTCTTAAGCGAAACCATAAGAACAAAATCAGAGGAATTTGAAACATGTGAGTCCGGTTGATCTTTGGAAAAGGTGCTCATTTAGAAATAAATATTAATAAGTATAAGCTGATATGAGAAGTTCTAGGTTAAGAATAAAAAATTGTGAATATGTATTTAGAAATATGGTTTACAAAATTTAAACTGTATTAAACTGTAAAAATTGTCTGTAATAAAAAGTTTTAAGAATGGTTTTTAGATTTTCTTTTAGGTATGAGCCGCAGGAAATTTATTATTTAGAGGGTGTGTGTAAAATGGTAAGGGGTGGTCCTATTTTAAATCTATTTACAGATTTGGATTTTACATAAAATTCTAGGTTAGTTTGATGTATTGCATGACTAAAAAATGTCAGAAATCGCAACAGGTAAGAAATCTTAAAATCAGGGTAGCTCCCTTGGGAATGACGCTATCTAAAAAATTCCTAGAAATTCGGGTAGCTGAGAAAATTCTAATATTAATTGATACCAAACAAGATAGGTTTATCTCGAAAGATGCAATGGCTAGTCGAAGAAAACTATTTGGATCAGGATGTTAGCGGTAAAAAATCTTAAATGAGGGTAGCTCCCTGGAGGGTGATGTTATCTAAAAAATTCCTAGAAATTCGGGTAGCTGAGAAAAATCTAATATTAATTGATACCAAACAAGATAGGTTTATCTCGTGGGTGGAAATGTGGAGAAAGATTTATCTCGCGCGTGGAAAGAATGCGGGTGTGACGTAATCAAAATGGTTGTGGGGGGTGTCCGAGCAAGGAGGAGAGCAAGGAGAGAGCAGGAGGAGATTCATTTCTTTAATTTCCTTCTTATGGGAATTTACATGTAAATTGGTCCAGATGTGTGGGGAAATGAGGGATTCTGGGGGAAATGAGGCGGTGGTTTTCTTAATAACCATCTACTAGTGTCTAAGGAATTATTTAAAGAATTCAATTCATCTTGTTTGAATGTGAATAAGTTCTCACAAGTGTCCAGAGTTGATGTATGTGAGCAGCTTCTGTCAATAATATTATGTTGCTCCTCCAGTTGGGATTGTAATATTGTATTGGGGGTGCTAGATTGTTCTTAGCATGTGCTTATGTCTTCAGTATTGTTAACATTGCGTTTTAAAGGTGAGTACCTTTTTGATGAATGCAAGTGCTTGAACTTAAAAAGAGGTGATCTATTAAACATTATTTTAAACCATTCGTTTGAGTAACTGACCTCGCTGTCATCAAGTACATCATTATCAGTGACAAAATTTAATGATGTTTGTACACCTAAGCTACGTGTTGCAGTCAGTATATTGCGCTTATCATGCAAGTTTTGCAGTAACAAGATTGTATCATTGGCTTTCGCTAGTTATTCCTTGAAGTAATCTTCATTTGACAATGCTTCTGATAGAAGTAAATCAATGTTCTTCTTCAATATATTAATTTGTTTGTCTTTAGCCTTGCTTGCTTCGTCTAGTTCAACAATAGATTCTTCCATTTGAGTTAGTTTATCTTCCGATATTAATTTTATGGTATTATCAAGGGAACCTGTTTTTAAACACTGGTTGCAAACTATTAAATTATTATCTATGAAATGGTGGTTTTTGTTTCTGAAGGCACAGCTTTTGTGGAATATACCGTAACATTGTTTGCAAATAATATTAGAAGTATTTTTTCCACAACATTTAAATTGCAAGTCCAAGATGTTATCCATTACTTAATGTTTAATTATCAGTACTTAGCCTTAGATTAATTAATAATTATAATGTGGCTTCCACTGTGAATCAGAATTGATAGTAGTGTGAAGACCAATAAACAGTAGTCAAAATAGTGTAGGTTCATATAAACCTATTGATAAGACAAGGAATAAGGAATAACTCTTCACACTAGCGGAGTCGTTCGCAGTGTCTGACAAGACAAACAATAAATGGACCACGGAGAGTAAACACAAGAGAACAGAGGAGTTAATCAGAACAATTTTTACAAAAATGCACAAACACAATATTCATTAATCAATTAATCATAAAAATATTCTGCTGCATGTGGTAGATTATTTAAAATTAGTTTTAAGTTAAAATCTTAGTAGTCAGTAGATAAAAATAAGTATATTGTCTATAGTTACATTTGCTAAATATGCAAATGTTTAATTATTTATGTTGTATGATAAATGAAAACCAGATATTATTTAAACAAGGTATCCTATATGTAGAAATGTATAAAGGTCAACTGATAAAAAGAAATTTATGGCTTTTTCAATAGCAAAATTTAATTTCTCCTATCCACCCTTAAACAGGGTAGAGAGTCATATTTAAAATAATAATTAGCAGATAATGATCAGAATACTTTATTCCATCACCATGTTAATTTTTAGTAATATATAAGTTGATTTACTCACAATAAATTAACACACTATGAGACCAGGTACATCACCACACCATACCATACCACTTCACTTGCCTAGCAATACTGAGAGATTTGTCGATTATTAACCCTAGAAATTTGGAAGACTCAACATTTTGAATTTAAACTGGTAATACTATTTATAAGTATTAGGAATAATATAGGGCCCAGAACAGAACCTTGCGGTATTCCGTTAGTGGCTGTTTTGTAATTTGAGTAATAATTGTTTACATGAACACGTAGTCTTCTATTGTGGAAAAAGATTGAAATCACATCAAGAGAATTTCATGTATTACACAACCGTCTATTTTTTTTTTATTAAAATGTCATGTCTTACAATATTAAACGCTGTTGTAAAAGTTTAAAAAGATAGTAATAAATAACATGCGCCACTATTTAAGTTTGAAAAAAACGTCACGTACTAGTGACAACATTGCATTGGTCGTACTACTGTTGATAACAAGTAATTCGTTATCATATTTAAAATCCAGAATTAAATACCGCTGTTCAATCTGATATAACAATGACCAGATCCGATATGCAGAAAAACAAGTTTATCGTACTTACCTATTTTCTACTACTTACGATTGATGCAACTTCCATAGCTGAGCTTACAAGAATCTTAAGGTCGACAATAGGTTTATCAGCTATGACTGCACTAAACCAAAAATACAAGTACTTCAATGTCCATTTACATTTTCTTGTGCAAAAATAGTCCGTCGAAACAAATAAATAACATTGGTTATAATCCTATCAGATAATCGCATAATGAGCTCTCCTATATGTTACAATTACAGAAAACAATACAACACAGTTCCAAAATACGATACAATTTCGAAATCTAATTACGATAATAAAATTGTAACATCATATTAGCATATTATACAACGAGCGAGTTATGATAGCCATTACTCATTCGGAAGGTTTGTGCTGCGAGCCCGTTAGGGCGAGCAGTGTATTCCGAATGAGTAATGGTCATAACTCGCGAGCAGAATAGTTTAATTTTTCCACGACTACACAAGTCTACATTGTAAGATATTTTCTGAACGTTTTGACTAATATGGCAAACACTGACAAGCAAAAATTTGTTTGTCAAAGTGAAGCAGGCTACTTTGCATGATACGAAAATTATACTTCGCCGATTATGAGAATGAAGGTTTGTACTGATTGATCAGAAGTGTTGGATTATGATCATATTCCACGACAAGGATGTTTTTGATTGGTTAAAGGTATTGGATTATGAATTCATATACACCTACAGGATAACGGGTACTGTTATTAACCTATTCTTAAATGCGTAAGAAACGCATTACTGGATAGTCGTGGTAAAACCTAATTAATACAAATCTTGGAATAAGGTAACATCATTAAAATCACGTTTTCCATAGTGATCTATTTTAGTTATGATCTAAAAGATATCCTAAATTTGTATCTCTGAAGGAATCCAAAAAAATTTGTAAAGAATCTTCAGTTTTTCGCAAGATAGGCGGTTACATAAAAATCCAGCATTATGTTGATTAACACCAAAATTAATCCACTAGTTGGCTTAGTTAGGATTTTTTGTGACTAATCTCAACTACAGCATCGAAAGAACAATTATTACCAAAAAATTCAAGTTTGCCATTAAAGCCGTAACGCATCGTTACTCTTGTAAGATTGCAGTTAAAGAGCAATGGAAAACGGAACTTTTCTTGTGGAGGTCTGTAGTTAAAACTGCAATTGAAAACTGAACTTTCTCGTAAAAGTGTGCAAATTAAAGAACGAAAACCAATCCTAGTAATTTTCTGCTTGCTTTCGCAAAATACATCTTTTTGCGACAAAGTTTATAATTCTAGGAACATTTTGATCGTTGAAGACTGCAAGTGAAAATTGAACGAAAATTAAAAACATCTGTCCACTAGAATTGTTAATCAAACTTTCTCTTGTCAAATTGGGAAATAACATCCAGAAGCATATCTATCATCTTTAGTAATAATAATTGAGCACGAAAAGCAAATATGAATACACAACTTTGAAACTGTTGCAAAAATGTACTCATAAAATAACGAAATATGAAATTAATACTTGAAATAAATAATTCTTCTACGATCTAAAATGATTAAACCTATTATGGAATTAACGACACTGGCGAAACAAAAACGTTCCTGGTTGTTTTCTACACGAAATCAACTTAAACAAATAGCATGTGCTTGATCAAGCAAGACCATTTATTCATGAACGATAATTTTTGGATAGAACTAAATAATAGAATAACAAACAAAGAATATGGAACTTAAAATATAATATTTCGTAAACTTTAAATTTTAAGACTATCCAACACAGGCTGTCAAATATTTGATAAGAAGCCAGACAATCTGTTGTGTATAATTTTTTATTTTGGTAGAAATGAAAACAGTCTTGGTTTGACTAGTGTCTTAATAAATTTTTACAGGAATAGAAAAAGAGCTAAACGTCTATAATTGCTGGCGTTGTCTTGGTTTTGTAGCACCGATTGGTCTACCTTCGACCAGAATAATTACATTAGAACGTAAAGGAGGCATCTGTACACAAATGATAATTCCTGAGCACTCTGTAGCGTCACATCTTTAGATAGAATCGATTGACATGTGCAAGGGTTTTGCATTTAAGAGTTATGTACATTGCAATAGGAAGTTTCGAGAATGTTATGTGCATAATTTCTGGTACGTTCTCGAACGATTGGAATGTATATAAATTGCCATCATGAATATTGGAAGCTTTGATATGTGTTCTGATGGAAGCCTTGATTACAGTTCTAATTTAAAGCTTTGAAAATTGTAGATATGTGATATAAATTACTGTTAATATAAATTACTTGGCTAGTTGATTATGGTGCTTCGTCATTAAATAATTAAGAAGATAAAATTGAAGTTTTAGAAGATAATACTTGCACTGAGCGATTAGCTGAAAATAAATTGTTGTGAGAACTTTTACAACATTCCTATTGTAACTACGAGTTTTTGAAAAAGTTTTTACAATCTGCTTGAAAATAAAGAACTGTTGTTTGAGTAAATAGAGTTTTTGTTACAGTATTATTATGGCCGTTTTTAGAAATTGTGAGAAAACTCCTTTCTCAAATGAGTAATTCCTTCAGATGATCTTATCAATTTACCAAGTCCTATAACTCTGTGCGCTTAGAAAAAGCTTAAAGATTAAAATTGTAGAAAATTTAACAAACTACTCATTCGCGTTTTGATAATTATATTCTGCGCTGGAATTTCTAAAGAAGTACTAATTTTTGTTTTTTACAATAGCGATTACGGCTTTTTATGGTCAAAATTGCAAGTTATAAATTATTTTCAAAGACCTTCCTCTTGGTCACTTTAAATAATAAAATTTCTTCCGCAAAGCTTGTTACGCTTAGTGAAACACTCGGTATCCTAAAGTAAATCCTTATGTAAAAAGTTTAGTTTAAATAAAAAAATGACAATGGAAGTAACACCTTCACACATATGAACTAGTATCGAAGTAAACTGGATTCATGGATAGGATGACCAAACTTTTACCTTCAGATGTAAAAAGTAACTTGCGCTCTCGCACATATAAACCACCACTGGCTCACTGTTAACCACATACCTATCCTAACTATTTTCTTTGTGTGTTCATTTACATATTGATGTCAACTTACCTGACCAAAAACACCGACAGCTTCACAAACACCTACAAATTCAAAAATATTATTTCTAATATAAAGGCACTGCAAAACTGCCATAGCTATATTGAAACTAATTAAAGTCAAATAAATAACACCAGATAGTTTGATTTTCCAAGTATTTTGGGTCCCATAAAGACCCATTTTTGTTAGTATAAATAGCGGGTATCTTAATGATTTAAAAGTTTTCTTCATTTCAAGTATTATTTTATTCAGACGCTTTGTAAACTATCATTACCAGGTTAACATTTATTTGAAAACTGCAAAAAAGGACAGTATAAAGCTCTTTCGTAAAGCTTTTTTTTAATTATTAAAAATAAGTTTATGTCCGTAATGAGATAAAAGTTGAGGATACCAGGATGGGTCATAATTAATTCAAGAGTTTAAAATTGTTGGCTGATTATAGTAACAAAATTGCTGTAGTTGGTTTATAATACTTTGCTAACAGTCTTAATTGAACAGTAATTGCAGGCTGCAATTATTTAATATTATGCAAACCAATTAGATAATAATTATAAAATGTATGGACAAATCTTAGCGTAAAAATTAGTTTTATATAATTACAAATGCGACGCGCCAAAATAATTTCCATATTATTATTTTTCCAAGTGAAGACGTAGAAACAATTTTCTCTAGTTTGATTACAATTTACCTACGAATAGTCGCGTTCATGTTTGAGTAAAGTTTGTCGGACAAATAGACAGAAAACTAGAACTGAACGAGCACCTTTAAAACACTTCCACAAGAAGTTAACTAATAAAACTTTTAATTAAACCACTTCCAAAGATGTACTGATAAATCTTAAATTATAGTCAACCCTTATCGAAAGTGAAATATGTCTGCGTTGAAATTTCATTTTACTCATATTTTCATTGCGTGTTGTTTTATATCCCTCTTTTTTGAAGCCTCATCGATATATTTTTAGCCTTATTCAACGATCCTGCTTAAAATCACAATTTAGTTTTGGCTTTGGATATTTACATCGATATGCGATACGGCGACCTGGCTTTATCGCTATCGATATCAGGAATTGCAGGTAATTAGTTTTGGATATTTTATTATGTTGTTTTTCTGATTTGATACTTTTACTCACAATTTAAAACGCGAAAAGTGTTTATGTAGCTACTTTTTTATTAATTAGAGGTCGTCTTTATTATACTACTTGTACTACCTCCTAGGAAGGATTGTTGGAAGGGCCTTCTTTCTTTTACTCTTTATAGTGTATTGCTTTCAGATTTGGAAGACAACAATGCTGCTGTTTTTACCTGTTGGTACCTTCTGCCAGAAATGTGTTGTTAATGTGCGGCCGAAGAGTTTCTTTGACATCTGTAGCTACTTGTAGGTGACCGCCGGAGTTGTTTGGAAGAGCTTGTTTTGCTGATCTCCGGATAAAACAGGTATAAAGTAGTATTCATCCATTGTCGCCTTAGTGCACAGTACTTGACTATGCATTAACACTTCAGAAGTCGGATAAGAAACTGTAACATTAACGATCGCGCGCGGACTATCTGTCTGCACCCGTTTTTGCTTAAAAAGTTGTTTTAGTCAATAATATTGAATTATACTGTACAAAATAATATTTAAGAAATTATTATTTGTGTATCTTAAAATTATTTAATGTTAAACGTATTCAGTTTTTTAATTTAAGCAAAACATAATTCAAAATTAACTTACTCTTTTTCTGAACATTCGGTGCATATAAATTTAGCATGTTGCAAACCCTAAAATAATAACATTTATAACAAAAATATTTTTGTTTCGATCACAATAACAGCTTTCTTTTTGTAGATATGCAGCTGCAGATTCGTTCTTCTTGCTATTATCGGGTAATCCACTAATTTCCATTAGTCTTATACCTTTTGGTAAAGCGAAGTTCTATCCAGGAAGAATTTTTAGTATGCAGAAACCAATATCTTCCAAGAATTTTCGTCGTACTATTTTTTTGTCATTGTTATTTGCAAAGTAGATAACTTGTGTGTTGATACCGGCAACATTGAGACAAGCGTAAAAAATTATCGTAGGCCATCTTGTTGAAGACAACTGGTCTACTACATCCACTCCTCCTTTTGTACGGTTGTACGTAGTGAGCATTTCAGGTTTGAATGAGTGTCAGTTTCCTGGATCAATAGTATCATCTTCCATACTTGAAGCTAACAAAACAATTTTTTCTTTTGGGATAATAGGACAGGACAGTGCAATTATTTTTAAAAGCAAACATGCTTAATTTTATAGGGCGATTAACCTGCAATAACTCTGGAGGTATTTGCTGTTTAGTTTTTCTTACTATACCTACCACTGTGAGTCCATAGTTCTTCAGTAAGTTGTCAATCAAAGGAAAACTTGTGAACCGATTATCTAACGTAATGTTTCTTCCCGAATTTTTTGTTGTATAAGTCTCTCGACCACACCACTTAGTGAATTGCTTACGAAGAATGCGTCATCCGGTTGGCTTCTAACATACACTTCTAGATTAGCAATATAATTTATACTGGTATCGCATAAAGCAAATATTTTTTTCCATATTTACTTGGTTTACTTGGAATGCATTGACTGAAACAAGATTTACAACAAACTGATCAAAACTATACGAATGGCTGCTAATTTGTCTAATTTTCTTCTTTCATCAAAAGTGCCTTTATCATCGAATCTTATGCAACTCAACAGAAACTTGAAACGTTTCCCTGACATTGTTAGTTGAAACATTTCGATGCCTTCTCCGGTAGTACCAAAAAGGTCATCCAAATGTAGATGGTTTGCTTTATACGTACCAGCGATATATAGAAGTCCGACTAAAGCGCGCGTTTCATTTAGGTAGTATATCGAACGTCTTGTTTGCGACTATAATCGTTAGCTATATTTTCGATATACTTATAAAATAGAATTACCCATAAAATAATTTCAAATATCTAGAGGAGACTCTAAATTTTGAGTATCTTTTGTCAGTCCTGGGTTTTTCTTCAGTATATTAGCTCTATTGGTTCTAATACGTTTGTTTATATATGGTAATACCTTCCATACAGTTCCATCTTTCCCTTGAAGAAATGGTCTGCTAAGCTGTACAGATTTTCCTCAACTTCTTCTACTGTTATTTCATCAAGTTCTTGTTCCATCATACTGCCACTCATTTCTTCCACATTATCTACTTCATCTAAATTATCTGCGTCGTCTTCAGTTTCTTCTATTTCTTCATTTTCCTCATTACGAAAACATTCTTCCATCAACATATGCAAACGTTCTTGCTCCTCCCAGTCACTCATTTCACCTAAAAATTCATTTAGAGTACAATCTTATCTAATAAATGAAAATAATAATTCGTAAATAAATTATTAATAATCAACAACTAGTTACGGTCTTTTAATATTTGGTATAGTACAATTGATATAACGCTAAAAGTCACGTGAGATCTGTGAGTCCACAATGCCATACCGGGAACACGTGTTAACACAACGACATTTAATTTCACACTAAGTTGCAAAATGCAAATAACTTATTCAAGAAGCTACACAAACAAGTGGGTGATGGGTACAGTCTTCTTAAAACTATGCATAGGAATGCAAGGGTGAGGAATCACATTCTGCGTGCGATCTGTGAAGGGTTGAAAATATAGTTGTATCATGCCATTTTGCTAATGACCTGATTCATTTCCTAGTTTTGGTTATTTTCTCGGGGTATCTTTTAAATTTCTTTTATTTTGCAATTGAATTGATTTTTACAAATACTACTTGTGTTTTTACTCTCATTTTGTTTTCATTTAGATTAATTTGGTCTTATGAAAAATGGAAAATAGTGATAGTGTTATGTTGTAGTTTGTTGGATTAAGATCTAAAATGTACGTTTAAAAGGTAGATCAAACGGACGGAAAAAAATCTAAAAGTTGCACTTGGACGAGTTTAAAAACAATCACATTTGACAATTACAAAATCTTTTCCATCATGAAATTTAAAAGAGACCTGAACATCGCATAAACATAACGTGTTTACCATAACCCAAAATAAGGTAGTTTTGAATCCGTATGATGATAAGCGAATGCTGAGTTCAGAAACAACCGATACTAAACCATAGCGTTATAATTTTAACAATAATAAATATAGAATTCTAAAACTAGGCCCAAAGATTTTTCTTTTATTATTATGCTAGTTTGTATGTTTTAGAAGAGCTAAGGAATATCGAGAATGGTTGATATACTAAAGTGCTATTTTGTCATGTTTATTCAATGCAATCAACATTGTTTTATATAATGTTCATACTTTTAAGTATATTGCATAAGTTACATGACAAATATGAAACATGTAAGGAAATATTTTTAAATTATTAAACCTATAAATTTTTTAGTATTGATTGAACCTAAATCTAAAACTAATTACATATTGTAGAAATAAATAAATACAGATTAGCTTTACACAATTCGTATAGCATTAGAAAGTGGATTATACTTTACTAATTAATCGTGCAATATAAGACAGTAACAAGATGTATTTGCAGGAACATTTTTGTTTGTTTCAAATTCCAGCCTAATATCAACAGTACAAAATTTGATGCTTCTAGAACAATCTATCACTGAATGGCGCTACATTCCGATATCCGAATAAAACAAGGGTTTATTTACCTTTTCGTAATACAATTGTCGAAACTGCGCATATATTTCATATAAAGATTCCATCTGATTAATATCAAATTTAAAATTCAGATTATTGTATGGATATATCCCTGAATTTAGATATAGTTTAATGTTGGTTAGGTTGCAGTTTTTGGTTTATATGAAATCCAACAATTACAAAACGCGGCTTTTCTAACTGGGTGACTATTTTTATGCTGCCAAAGCTGATTTTCATGCAACTCCCAACCTCTAAAGGGACTACGCATATCCTGGTTTTATGCTACGCATTTAACTAGCTTTATTTTTTGGGCGACTTCGAGAACTATGTGTGGAATTTTCTAGAGAACTTTGTATAAAATAATTTTTACCTCTTTGCCCGATTTACTAATAGTTATGGCATTTGTGTTAAAATAAGATCGAATTAAAGCTAGTTCTTCTCGCTAATTTAATATAATTTTTTTGAAAATCATTACGTAATCCCAAAATCATAGACATGTTTATAGAAACATTAAAATTTCCATTACCATCAACTATCTGACTAGCAGAAACCAACCAGCATTTTGAAAAAGTTTGCTTTGATTAGCATACCTCTTCATAACAGACGTTCGGCTTGGATTTCAAACACGATATATTATTATACCTTCAATTTTATATCGAATTTCATCAAAAAGTAGTAAAACGCTATTGTTTGTAAACTTTGCTGTTGGAGAAGGTGTCCCATTAATGTTTACTAATTTTCCTTCTACATACAACAAGCTTTTAGATGCTAGAGTGTATACGTCTTGTTGTTGAATAGGAATCCTAATTTCATCATTGTTGTTTAGGGATGTTGCTACAAAAGGTTGCTGGGTGTGTTTTTTATATTGACAATAGCATTGTCGAAGTGCGTTTTTTCACAAACGTTGAATATATCGCTGTTTATTTTAATAAGTTGTTCTGTTAAATTCAATTATATTTAATGCAATGGATTGAAGAAATTGACTGTTTTTTCGTGTTAGCGGTTTCAGATCAACCAATGAAGTGTGTATTTGTTTAAAGTTTAAACTATTTATACCAGTTTTTTATATGCTGTTTCTACTGTATGTGATACTAATTTCAGCTTCAGACTTTTTTTAAGTGCAGTCTTACTGTTATCGACTTTTCTCTGAAATTGATTACATTTATATCCTGATTCAGTATTTTAACTACAATTTCATCTATACCTTGTGCGTTTATTGGTAGACACATTATTGTTGATGGGTATTCAACACTTTTAAAACCTGGTTGGACTTGAGTGAAAAACTGGCAAACAATGTCAGTTGATTTACCATTTAAGTAAAATTCACCTTCAGTATTACAAACTATTAAAATTACATTAACTTGTAGCATACTAAATTCCTCAAAAGGTAAATAGTATGTCTGCTCTACCTTATAGGCGGCAGAGCCTCGATAGATTACGAGGGGTTCCTGTTTGACGGTTAAGCCCAGGGTAAAAAGGATGTTAAATGGCTTTGAGAGAAAAAGGTCCCTCTAAAGAGATCTTCCAGTCAGCTAAGCTTCTTCAACTTATTGCAGAGCTATGAGCTAGGGTCGTAGGATGGTATACGATAAAAAGAAAGAAATTTTATTGGACGCCACCGTATCTTAATGAATGTTATAATACGAAACTATCCGAAGATCAGATACGAAAATCTTCGAAAGAAAAAAAACTTAAGACGAGCAACGTATAAAAAAAAATACTTACTTTTGACTCTGCTACCTGGAATGGGAACGACGATTTCTTACTATCTGAAAATTTAACCGCATCTAAACATTTTTAGACTAGGGCTACATTCGAGCCTAGTCACTTTATCACAAAAAATAGATTATAAATAGATCAACTAGTCAAAATTATACTTCAAAAAAACTTTTAAATTCAACACCAATAATATCTTTCTTCAATAATAAAATTTCATATGTGTGATTGTTTGCTTCTATAGGACAATTACTGCTGACTTCAAAGAAAGAAAGCTTTACGACAACTTATTATATTTTCTATTAATTTAAAAAATATATATACATTGTTTATATAAAGTTATCTGCACGGAGACTTTCAAAACAGTTTCTTTATTACGATTTAACATTAATCTCTGAATATTCATGGGACATTTTTTGATTGCATACTTTACATTAATTCTCTATAAGAAATATATGATTTTCATGTTTTTATGTTACAGTTTAATCATGATACTTGAATAGGATCCTGTTCAGTTTACAAGAATCAAATTAAATGGTCAAAAATTTTTTTGTAGATTATAGAACTATATTTTTAATAGATATCTTTAATGGAATGAAAGGTCAAAAAATACTTATTGTCGGCATTAAGCTGTACTTCAGGTGTACTGTCAAAATATGTTATACACACAGCTCTTATCGTATCACATGTTTAGTTATGCAAACATTTTAATATAACTTTGTAACTACAAAATTATCTTATAGAAATACTTTGAAAATAATAAGGTAATTTATGCATTATTCAAATACTAAATTTTGTATTAAATTTTACGTGTATCAGTTTAAATGATCATCAAACCTTCACAAAAATTTCGAGTATTATCTTTAAATAAACATATATAGAATCTTCGAAAATTATTTGTACATCTTAAATGAAAGTTCCTTGAAAAGAATATAGGTATGAAATGGAGGATGACTCACCGCTGGATATCCGCTTGGCGGCCGGATTTTTTCCTTTTTTTTAAAAAACATCTGCGTTCTTACTCTTGTAGTTGTGCGCAGCTGACGCAGGTGTCCGGACTTGACCTCCATACTAACCAATCATTTGAGGGGATTTCCACTCTTTTGTCTAGCAACAATTGAAACTGCATCTAAAGCTCATCCAATTTCCAAAAGAATTTAATACGTGTCTTTACTTTATTTCAGTCTCGTACTTGCCATACGGTTAACAATTGTTTAGTATAATACATAATTTTCATTACGTTAATACTTGAAACTAGAAACTCCAAAACTTTAAAAAGCTCAAATCTAAAACTTGATACTGGCTACTTAATATTTGCAACGTTAAAACTTTAGTACGTTAAACTTTGGAACGTTAAAAACTTGCGCGTAGAAATGTATTTACAACTATCTTAGGTCGATGCTACAACTAAAAATAAATCCATGGTATCCGTTGACACCACCTTACTTTCCTCTCGGGCGGCATGTTTTAACAAATAACTTGCAGGCCTTTGATAACCCTTGTATTCGGATTACATGCTGATATCAAAATTGGAACTTGACCACGAGGCAATGTTAATTATTCAAGCATGCGCCGGGAAAGGAAATATTGTATCAAGATACAAACAAATAGAAGAGCACTTAAAGTTTACCTTGACTATTCTAATGTAGATGGGGCACTATGTATGAATTCGTAATATATGGTTTCTATAGAAATTTAATATTTAATGAATAGGTGTATTGAACAAAAGCATATATTTAAATAGCAAAAAATCGTATTTGTTACAAACTTTAAAAATGTTAACTGCGTAATCTGCTTTGTGCCTGACAGTGCTTGAAATTTGCAAGGTTTAAATCCAAGTAGTAGCCAATATAATCTTTCTTCGTAAAATCATCTTGCTCGCTGCAGTTTTTACTCGCATTTTAAGGTATTATGAAAACTCGATATCTTTTAGCACTTCTTAAACCTTCTTCGCCTTACCATCCCATCTATCGTCCACTAATTCTTTCTGCAGATATTTGTTAATTTCGCCAAGTTCATAAGTACCTTCACGAATTTCCACATATTCTCTGTTAGTTCCGTAATACAGTTTGTTACCTACTTCAGATTTAATGTTCTAAATTGTGTTGTACGATTCAAAATCTATTAATTCTAATACATATTAGAATCATCATCCAAATTAATGGATCGATTAAAATTTACAGTAATAACGGAACCATTTCCTGTTAAATTAAAGGTGCATGACATTGTCAGATTTCAAGAATAATTTCTATTCTAGCTTCTTTGGAGGAATCTTCAACATAAATATTCACAATAAATAGTTGCATATGATTGTTCTTATTGATAATCATAGACAATTGTATAATCTCTCCCACTTTTTAAGTAACTTATTAACTGTAATGGCGGTTTTAAGTTTTCATAGCTATTATAGTAAATAGTTTTGTTTCGGTGTTTTTTTATAAGCAGTTCGATGCGTTCCTAAACCCTCCTTACCGTCCAAATTGATAATTTAATTTAATTTTAATTTTAATTGCTATTATCCAATAGAAAACTAATTCCATTTACATGATAATCTTTACAGCTAAATAAGTGTAAAGTATTTAAACAATTTAACTAAATATTTGAGAATAGCGTAGGAGAATACACAAAAGAAGATTGAACAACAATAGTATTGAATAGTAATATAACCAATTATAATCAATTCTCATTCATTGCAAGTGCTCTGTCACGTAACTTGTAAATTCTTTTAAGGGTATTAAATAAATATCACAGTCCTAGTAAAACCTAAAAATTTGGACCTTTCCATCCCCACTTCCCCTCGACACTAGCATACCTCTCACGGACGGAGACTTTTAGTATGTTTACCTCTTAACTATCCCTAACAAAATACCTGAAATCAAAAATTCTCGCGTATTCAATATACTTTACACCCCTCTTTTGAGCAGGCATTGACTGAACCATTAAGACAAACAGTGGCAATCTGTGATACAGATAAAAATCAAAAAGTGTACACTTTTGTGCAGAATGGGATGACAATCTAGGATTCTGTTTGTTCTGCTTTAATAAATTTTAGTAGATGCAGTATTTTTGTTCTTTATTAAATTTTATATTAAATAAATAATAATAATAATAATAATAATAATAATAATAATAATAATAATAATATGTATTTATGTAGCTATAGACATACATTCCTTATCTTTTTATTTAATTTTTAACTTTTGGTAATTGTTTCCGTTTCTTTTATTTTTATGATAAAATGAAAGTTTTTTCTAAACATATTTTGATGTAAAGTTTGTATTTTATATTTAATCAATTGGCTTTGATAAAAGGCATTACAGAAAACGTTCAAGCTCAAACGTATTTGCTGTGAAGAATAAGTATTTCCAGACGTCTACTTTTATGTTATCTGCTTCTTGTTTTCGTAAACCACATATCAAATCTCATAATTGCACTGGCCACTATCGGTATTTTATACACTCATTATTGTAAATAAAAAAAAATCTATGCCGCATGTACGCCATACAACTAAACTTAAAGCCATTATGTAATAGAAATTCACACAAGTTTATTTTTTATATCGTAACAATTTTATAAAATTTTTCGAACATATTTTTCAAAGTCGAATAACTCGAAAACCAATCGACATAGAGTATTGATGCTATGGAAAAATATGCTCAGGAGGTCGATATTAACCTAAAAATAATATTTATATTTTGTTATATTGAAATTTTATATAACCAAAATTTCGACTTTAAAGTCGAATTACTCGAAAACTAGATGAGATATCGAAAATTGGCTAGCATATTCTTAATCATCGTAAAAAACTGAACAAGATCCGTATATCAAATGTTTGTAAAACGAAAAAAAACGTGCAACGGACGAACGGCGGCGACGACGGCGACGTAGCGATCTTATTAACCTAACTTACTTCGTAAGTTTGGTTGAAATGAAGATAATTTGAATAATGTCTACGGGACAAATGTGTCACCGCTACAAAACACGAACGAGTAGTATATGTCCGTACCGCACCATTGATGATCATAGAATATGGTGCCGCAACCAATTTGTTACATATCAAAATGTTTTACTTATATTTTATATCTACTTCATTATTCACTATTCAAGGCATCAAAGTTAATTAACTTTCTATTATACAAAAATGTAGAATTGTATCACTTGGAGAGCGTTCATGGTCACGATATTCACGTAATAATATAGTTGTATTATACGAGTAACATTATCGAGAAAATCCGGTTTTCCAGGTTTTTACCAAAACTAGTATGATTTTACATTTAAATAATAGGCATTTAATGCTTTTGCGTTACTATACTTAGATATCATGGTATTAGTAGGTCTATGTACTGCTTTTTTAGTTATTGGGTATGTCTGTGGTTTTGGTGTGTCCGCAACTGATGTTTCCGGTAACCATTGCGATGTAGAAGGTGAGTACCATTTAAATAATTTTAAAATTTTCCATACTCTGTACGATTCATTAGAGCAAAAAACAAAAGAGTAATCATAAAGTTATTTGAGACAACTCCAGAGGCGGTTTTGTTGTACGAACTACAAAACCAGTTTCATTATCAAATCGAACTACAAATTTTATTGAATATTTAAAACAAAAACGCGCCAGATTGTCTGGTATTTCAGTATTCACAATTTAAGGTTATCAGGGAGTTAGCGGTGTAATTAAAATTTTTATATTAAGTTAATGACAAAAATTAAACAAAATGTAATTGCTTATCTATAAGTTATGCACAATGACCTTCATTTTGTTGATGAAAGCGTAGCCGTATTTTTTCCAACTTGTAGGCAGCATTAGGTAACATTTTCGATTCCTTACTTTTGGAATAACCTAATGGTCAGAAATCAGATGAATTTATTTCAAGTGATCAGGTTTGTCGTTCTGAATGATCCTGCCTCGAAAAAGTTTTAAAATACTAAAACACGTAGAATGACTTGCGTGTTTCAATGAACTAAAGTGCCAAACTGTAGGTTCATTAACCCGGGATCGTAAAACTTATTAAAAGCCATGGATAGTAAAAGAGGCATCAGATTATTAAATGCCAGACGGGCAGACTTGCAAATTGGATCGACAGACAACCATCGCGGTGCGGAATGACGCTGGAAACAGGTACGATAGTGAACGTGACGGTATTCCTACATGGGGCTGTTGAAAAAACAGCTTTTCAGAGACGGAAGAATAACGCGAATGTGATACACTGGCTTCTTGAAAGTTACCAACTACAAGTCGAATTCTCTACTTTCAGCGATTTATGAGTAATCCTTTAACAGGAAACTTACAATTAAAGAAATTCAACACGGACATTCCGGTAGTCGGTGTAAATAATGTGGCAAGTAATGAAAACAGAAACCACAATATGCTCACGTATCTTAAATAAAATATAAAGAATTGTTTTTTAATCGTGAGTTGGATAACGACTGATATGACACAAACCTCATTTGAAATTTCAAGACATAAAATACCTTATAATATTAAATTAGTCAGTAAAAGGTTTCACGAAACACGAGCTGTAAACATTGTATTAGGTACCACAATATTTTTTGAATAGGTCAAATCAAAATCAGTGATATTTACCTATCCTACAGAAAACCAAGTTCGTTTAGGTAGTATCAGAACGCATTAATGTTGAGAATAATTCAAACATATCCTCGTATAATTAATAATATCAAATGAAAAGCTGCATAAAAAAATAGAATCTTTTTGGAAATTGAAGAATTACCCATCACTAAACAATAAGCTTAGTAACGACTACCGGAGTTAAAAATTTTCCTTTAATTTATCATTAAAGGCTAGTCTTCCAAATTTAGACGATTCTGAGCACATTGCCATCAAGAGATTCAGTCACTTGGAAAGAGTAATGAAGAGTTAAAGGAAAAATATGTTGCATTTATGCGTGAATATGAAACTCTCGGTCATATGACAAATATCGAAGGAAATTCTGATAAAAATGAAGTAGTCATAATAATTATTATTTAGCTCATGATGCTGTATTTAAAGAACAAGCACTACTACAAAACTGCGCGTGGTCTTTGCTGCGTCTTATACAGGGTTCCTCCGGTCTACACTTAAATCATGTAGTAAAAGCCGGACCTGTCTTACAACGGAACTACACTGTCCTCAAATTTCAAAAGCACAATGTGGTTCTAACGACCAATATAGAAAAGATGTATCGTCAAATCTGGTTCAATGAGAACGATAAAAATTATCAAAGGATAGTTTGGCGCGAAAACAATGATGTGAACGATTTGATGATTAAGACTGATTTTGTTGACAATGTAATCTTATTAAAGCATCAAATTACAAAATATTTGATAAAGCATTCTTACCATTGCGAAAATGGTGTTCAACTAAAACGGAAATATTAACCGGTTCAGATACATATCAAACAAATAAATATACTATATCAGATGATACTGTTCTGAACGGGCCTACACCTTGTAGAAGAACAATTAGAATGACGTGCATGTTTCAGTGAGCTGAAAAGGAGAGCTATAAGTTTAACCAAATTAGCGGGGTTTTTAGTGAGGAACCAAACTAAGACAGGTCCCCAAAAGAGGACAGCCGCTTTTTCGGTACTTAGAGTGGCAGAGACCGCAAGGTCGGTATGGCACTCTAAAACACACACTACTGTGATATGGATGGCGACAAGAAACTATCATATTACCTCCCTAGTACACAGCATACTTCAATTGTTATTTAAGATGATGGCATCATTTGAGGTAAAAGATTCCGGAGTTAAAATAGTCCCCCATTCAGATCTCCTGGAATGAACTACTTTGGTGGATGTGATCGGAAAGTTTAGAGGAAGAGCAGGGAACATTTTGCGAGTCGGAGCTTGAAATGTCAGAAGCATGAATCAATTAGGTAGACTACAGAGTTAGCATTAGACATAGTAGATATTAGCGAAGTACGTTGGCCAGAGGCGGGGGATTTTTAGGGCGGAGATTTTAGGATAATTCGTACAGGATCAGAAGGGAATAGTTATGTGGAGAAAGATAGGACACTGTAGAAAACCAATTACAAAAGAACGAAAGAGTACTACTCATGGTTAGATTAGAATATAAATCTGTAAATACGTATCCACCTCTATCTACAGCGAGGAAGAGATAGAAGTGATCCACAAAGATATTGAAAACATACTAAGATTAGTAAAATGACATGAAAATTTAATGACTACGGGGGATTTTAATGGAGTGGTAGGTGAGGGTTGGGAAGGAGTAGTAGTATGTTTGTTTTGTTTGGTTTAGGCACGAGAAACGACAGGGGAAATAGGATGGTAGAACTGTGCAACAAAAACAATTTAACCATCACAAACACATTATTTCAACATCATGCTAGAAGACGATACACGTGTACGATGGCAGGGGATACAGGACGATATCATATAGATTACATTCTTATTAGACAACGGTATACGAATAAAGTAAAAGACTGTACAAGCTACCCAGAAGCAGATATAGACACCGACCACAACATCGTAATTATGAAGGCCGGCCGCTCTTGAATTAAAAAATTTGGAAAAAAGGAATTGAAAAAGGCACTTTGACTTCGAGAAACTAAAAGATAAAGATCTCCACGAAAGATTTGAGAAAAAGTCAAATGAATTGGTGAAAGACATCAGGAAAATTTTTGATACTAAAGAAGTGGAATCAGAATGGAATAACATCAAGTCCAGCTTAGACATGGCGGCCAGAGATATTCTGGGATATATACAAAAAAAGAATGAGAAGCCACCGGTAACAGGATATTTTGAATTTAATAGAAAAAAGACGAAAATACAAAACAGTTCAGATGAAGCAGGAAAACAGAGACACAAAGTCATAAATAGGGGCATTATTGGCAAATGCAGGAAAGCTAAAAAACAATAGATTGATGAAAAGTGCAAAGAGGTACAAACTAAGATGGAAATAGGAAAGACAACCGAACCATACAAACTAATTAGAATGAATTTTAGAAATATAAACCATATAGCAAAAACGTAAGGAATACGAAAGGAGACATCATTATAGAAAATGTAAAGAAAGTTATAATTGTAATTGTTATTTTTTCAAAGCCTGCCTGATTTCCTGCTTGAACATTTTCTATAAAATGCATATTGTTGATCTGGCAGAATTCTGTTGATAGCGTATTATTGTAGGTTGTTATATCTTTAGTGAAAATTGTTATTGGATAAGTGTAGTTGATTGTTAATCAAAATGTATTAATTGTTTTATAATTTTCTCCAATAGTAAGTTATTTTTAGTTATGCAAATTAAAAACATTCTTAAAATTTGAAGAAAATTAAAAATATCTCAGAAAGTAATGGATTTAGGTATAGGGAATGCTTAACAAAAATGAAAGGACACTTAATGAACTATCCATTATAGCAATAAAATTGGTAGGGTACCATTTAAAAAAAGTTTTAAAAATTGCATTTTGCGAAACCTATCACACCCTGTATACTGTGAAGAAATTTCAAAAGAGTGATATTTACAAATATACTATGGTATATAGTAAAATTTTCTGCATCTTGAAAATTAACATAAGTTGTGTATTAGTGCAGTGGCAATGTATCTAATCAGGGCCATTTTTTCTAAAAACAGTTGAATATCTCAAAAACTAAAACGAATAGATATATACAATTTGATATCAAATTAAAGCTCTTTTTATGGGCTTTCCAAAAATGTAATAATATATGGGGGTTCCATTAAAAAAAATATAAGTTTAATATGCCCTGGAATTATGAAACACCCTGTATGCTTCCAAATATTTTTAAAATGAGCACTTTAGGTATGCCTAATATGCCTCCAAATTTGGTTTACGTAGCTTTTATAATAACGGAGCTATCGGCCGTTGCCCCACTAAAAATAACCCTGTGTATATATATATATATATATAATATATATATATATATATATATATATATATATTGTTTGTTACATGCCAAATTGTCATAAAGTTGGAAAGGGGAGGCATGAACAAACGAGGTAAGTCTGCTCCTAGAGTAAACTATACCGCGGCTCGGCTGGCTAGTCGCGATGGGCGTGGGTCGAAGGGAGGGATTGGAAATAATATTATATTGCCGTTAGTCTTAGGTCAGGGTAATATGAGGCACCACCCTTATCTTATTCGAGTTCCGCCTAAAATGGCACGGATTCCTAGTCCTTCAGAGAAGCCTACAAGATGAGGAAAACTCGACTTCTTCAGACAAGAACCCTGATGAGTCCTACCTGGCCGTGAAAAATGTTTAATTCCACAATTGTGCCAAGCTGATTGCAGTTCCCGGTCTTCGTACTTTATATGCACTCTACTTCCGGTTGAAATATCTAAGGTAGTGAGTCGGTCTTACCTATAAATTCCTTAGGTAACTAAGGTTTCCACAAAACTATCTATATAAAAAATAAGGTAACTGAATTCCTGTTAACAAATAAATATGACTTGTCAAAATTTAGTTTCATGGATTAATTATAACTATACAGAGATTATGCAAAGCACGGTTCTTCTGATTTAAGCACTCACATGCGTTAATTTATTAATAAGTCACTTCTCCTTAATATCTTATTTATTAAATGACTATCTTGGATTTAATTACGGTCAACAGTATGGATAAATATATATATATATATATATATATATATATATATATATATATATATATATATATTGACATCGAGCAAGTTCTTAACTTATGCCCTAGAGGACCTCGCGCTAATCGAATTATACACTACTAACTAGATAATTGAAATTAAATCAAGGCGTAACTTTAAAATTTCATTTCATACGCTACAAGAAGTAACGTCGAACAATGTATAAACAGTTTGGTATTTAAATAAAACAAATTACTCACAGTTTACTGGTATAGCTACCACAGGAATTCAGCCCGCGGTTCCCCTGATGTTTTTGGTTGGTGCGTCGAAGTTCCAGGATAGCGACATCAGCAAGCGGCTCTTTTTAATTCAGCAATGAAGTCAGTGATATGTGCGGAAAACTGAATTTGGATACGATCACACGAAGAATATGTTCATCCCACTAATAAATACTAATTGGATGAGTCACTAATCACGATCACCTTTATAACACAATCTAAGCTCACTCGAAACTCACTACTAGCTAAAACATTAAACCTAAACGTAAAACTAATTTCGTATTTAACAAGTCAGTGTTTGTTGGGTGGGGGTTTACACTATATTACTTCGGCGGCTCTCCGCGAACTATCAATTTTCGAAATCTCTAATCCGTCCCATATAAAATAAAATAGGATCGTTCCGGTTATAACAACCTATATTGTCACGCGCTACAAATCCTTCAAAACTATTGAAGAGTGTTAATTGCGTTCGAAGAAAACTGACCTTCGACACGCATTACTAAGTTAGTCGCGCGCGTGACTTAGTTTCACTTCTCGTCTCCTGAGCAACCACTGAGTCTTCACATCGTATCTCTTTCAGTACCCAACGAACACTGTTCGTCGCATAATTTTTATTCACCATCTCAGATCATCCCTTTACTCTTCTAGTAAATGAACGGGGGTGTAACGGTGTTGCCAACTAACGCTAGTGTACATTATCATGCCTGTACCATGAAGCAGGCACGTGATACATGCTTTGTCCCTTGCGGCTAATTCTTGAAAGCACCTAACATCTGCTGTAGCAGGAATGTGAACGTCAAAGCTTGTCTATACAAAACGGGTTGTTAAGGAACGAATATACATGAATAGAACGACTGCTTAAATGTGGATTCTTTAAAATGATTCATATACCTGATGGGGTTTCGACAACCGGACTTACTAAGAATACGCTAAACTAATTTAAAACTACCAACCCTTGGTTTGTCCCCTTGAGAATTAGAATGTAATTTCTTTACCTTCCTACAATATGGGTTCTAAAATGAAAATATGCGAAATGGTTAATTTGTATTTACAAAGCTAAAAACCGCAGGTTACATGTTACGTTCATTTTCGTACATAATTAATTAGTGTATATACAATAATTTTTATCTTAAATTTCTTTGGCGTTCAACACAAAAATTAATTCCGTTAATTAAAAAATAACCCTTTCGTGTATTAAAATTTGTATAGTAATTAATAATAAATATCCTATCTATGTCAGTTGATAAATCTTTGTGCTTCATTCGAAAAATAAATATCCTTTCTAAGAATTTGGTACCGTGAAATTTACGCCTTAATTAGATAGGCGACTTTCCAAGTATTTTAATAATTAAATGCTGGTGTGTTTTCCCATTTTTAAAGAAATTCCGTGAATTTATTTTAATAAAATTAGGGTTTTCCTGGTTTATTTCCTTGCTTTGGTGTTTTAACAAATGTAACAATTCATTTGCTGTTCGATTAGCGACCAGAAAACACGTTGTTTTGTTTCGCTCGTTTTGTTATGCGAATTTCCGGCACGCATTATTTAGCGTGGTAAGTATATAGAGTTTGTATAAAAAAATACTTTTCGGCTCCATTAAATTAATTTATTATTCGTAATTATTCTAGCTTCCTGCGGGGGACACGTTAATTTCTTGAGCTGCGCTTCTTTTGGGGGACTGCGAAGTCCAATGCGCTCCGCTTGGCCGTAAGCTTGCCTGTTCGCTGACGCAGACTAGCGACAGCCTCCACCCCGATGTCAGTAACTCAAGGGTGAGTCCTTTTTCTTTGTATGCGATTCTGATTTCGGAACCAGAACGCCTGGGGTTTTACCATTCCAAGATGGCATTTCTAAATTTAATTATCATCGATTAAAATTATTGAACTATTTTGACATTTACTGCTCTTTGGTTACTATCTTACTATTTGTTTCTAAATTTCTAAAAATCTACTACATGTTTGTAAATTTAGTTTAAGTTTCTACTTACGATATTCTAGAGCTGTGGTTTTTAGGGTTGCGTTTGGTTCTTTCTTTTCTTACTAACTACTGTCAGGGGGTAGCTGCCTAAAAACTAGAGCTCGCCATTTTTCTTGAAGAATTTCTTTTTACTGTGTTATGTAAATATTTTTTTTTATTATAAGTTCTTTCTTTTCCGTTGTATGTTTTGTTCTGAGTGTTTTTTTCTTTATTTCAGGTTTCTTTTTTTTATTTAGCTATAGGTATTAGACCCCGCCTACTCGCCGTCTGAGCCCGGACTTACTTTCTCTTTCTTTCTCTTGTTTGCTTTTTTATGTACGTAGCAATATATATATATATATATATATATATATATATATATACGATTTGATGCAGGTTCACTGTTTGAACTCAAATACTCTGTGAACGGTTTTTACCTTGGTTCATTTCGCACACGCTGTTGAAGATGCCTATAGTCATTGATGTAGCCCTTTTCGTCTTCAGGCGTAGGTTGTAGTTTAGGGACATTGGACTTTGGTACAGGTGGTTTTATATTTCTAGGCAGGACAGAAGAGCAAAACTTGAATACCGTACAAAACTTTTAATACTCGAAACTCACGTCTAAAATACATGTCTAGACAATAAGCTATAAGTACAACTTAACAAATGCCTATGTTCAGCGATGTTAAATGGTAAGATGCTCAAGATGAATGGTTTTATCTCTTTTTAGTGAATGATTAGCCATTTGTTCAAACTCTTCACCTGTGTCTATTCAACATGAATATTTCTATTTTTTTTATTGGGTGGTATCTATCTATTTATATTTCACATTTTTCCCAGTGCTGTCCCTCCACAATTTCTCCGCTTTATATCATAGATTTTCATCAATATCGTAATTTGATAGGTTTTGCTTGAATTCTTCGGTCAATTTAGGCTTTTCGCTTTGCACAATTTTTTGATTAATTTTTTTATTTACTCTACAAGCTGCATTTTTTACCTGTTTCTCCTCTACCTTGTCTTCACATCTTATGGAGTTGTCTCGTAGTAAAATATATGGAGGAAGTATTAAGAGATACTGAAATTCATACACGCATATACGTATACATTATACAAGTACCTACACACGTGCATACGCATACGCGCCGCGCATGCGGGCACATACAAACGTACGCACGTTTTTGAATAGGAATTTTCATTTCCATAATAATTTAATTGTTCTTTTGAGCATGTTTGCTATCTACTTCTTTCGCTTTTTAATTTCTGACGAAATCTGTTATATGTTTAAAAACGTTCTTGCTGTTGTTTTTATCCTTAAACTTGTAATTTTTAAATACAAAAATAATTTTGAACATCTGTAAATCACATCTATAATATAATTTACTTATACAAATACGTTTTTAGGTTATTACTGGAAAGATTATTCTGGAAAAATTCCTCCGGATGCATATCCTGGGGGTATAGATGTTAATGGAAAGCCAACCTACATAGGGCAAGTGTTTGCTACGTATATAATACCAGCTAAAATATTTGAAGGAGACCCTAAAGCATACTATGAGTACGGCAATTCTGAACACATCGTATCGCAAAATATAAAAGTAGGTATCGGCATTTAAATTGGAGAAAAATCAAGAGTTTCATTTAACGTGTTTAAAACCAGTAACCAGTAACGAGATGTGGCTGGCTGATAAGTTACGCTGTGCCCAGTTTTATAACTGTTGGTACCGTAACGATATAAATGCCAGTGATTCTATCTGCAGGCTGACCTACAATTGCATCTTCTACTTTATTTTTACGCGCAAGTACCCAATAATTTTTAATTCTACTAGACTCTAGGAAAATAGTTTCACTATTTACTACTACTACAACTTGTTGACAATATTTTTCTATAATTTCGTGAAACCGAAATAAGCTGTCTCATATACACCAACAAGTCTGGTGTACTCTGTGCGAGACCGTAATTAGCCAATAAAATCCAATATAAAAAAGGCGTATTTCTAGCGGTTGGCGAACCAAACCGCCATCACAAGTATTCCGAAAGTATAAAATTTTAAAAATCTAAAAGTGGAATAATGTCAAAATATTAGAAAGACCAGCTAATTGTAAAAATATGTGAATATGTTAATATTAGGTGTTGTATAATTAATGAAAGTTACGTAGTCAAGGAAAGATTAATTCCGATAAAAGGTTTGTAATGGCATAAATTCTGGCACCCAAATGAACACAGAAGTAAGATCTAAATTAAATAAAAAATTTGATGTAGACCACTTGTGGCGTGTTTCATGGGGAACGACAATCTGATCCGACTTTATTATCCAAAATTTTCATCCAGTATAATCTTAGATATTTTATTTTTTAAATCTTTTTTCTCAAGTGAATTTTAAAAAAGAATCTCTCAAAGTTTTAATTTTTGAGAAATTTAAACTGCAGGTAACCTTACGATTACCAAAATCTAGAAAACCCTTTCCGAGAATACCTCTAAATCAAAATTATTTCAGAATTTTGCGTACTTTTCCATGCTCCCATTTTAGCCTGGGCGTTGCACATCGATTATATTGACATCACAGCAGAATTTTCAATTTTACAGAATTTTTATCCAAGGCAATCTCGTACTGTAGGGGTGGTCGTAGTAGAAGTTCAACATTCAATTCAATAAGCTTTACTCATGTTTAATTTATGACTTTGTATCTCTTTTTCCTGTTTCGTCTGATCTATTTTTGTATTTTCGCCTTTCTTCTATTAAATTTAGGATACTCTTTATTATCCATGGTTTCTTATTTTCTTTTTGTGTATACCCCAGAATATCTCTGACCGCCATGTCTAAGCTAAATTTAATGTTATTCCATTCTGTTTCTACTTCCTTAGTATCAGAAATTTTCCCGATATCTTTCAGCAGTTCATTTGACTTTTTCAAATAGTTCGTGATATCTTTATCTTTTAGTTTCTCAAAGTCAAATTGCCTTTTCCCGTTTCTTTTTTTCAAATTTTTAAATTTAAGGGCGGCCTTCATAATTACGATGTTGTGGTCAGTGTCTATATCTGCTTCCGGGTAGCTTTCACAGTCTTTTACTTGATTCCTAAAACATCGTCTAACAATGATGTAATGTATTTGATATCTTCCTATATCTCCTGGCATCTTCCACGGGCACCGTCTTCAAGTATGATGTTGAAATAATGTGTTTTGATGGTTAAATTGTTCTTGTCGCAATATTTTACCAGCCTATTTTCCCTGTTATTTCTCGTGCCTAAACCAAATACACCTACTACCGCTCCTTCCCTATCTTTACCTACCACTGCAATAAAATTTCCTGTAATTATTAAATTTTCATGTCCTTTTACGTATCTTAGTATGTCTTCGATATCTTTGTAGATCGCCTCTACCTCTTCCTCATTGTAGTTAGAAATGGGCATGTATACTTGTATTAGTACCGTATTTACCGGTTTAGATTCTAATCTAACCATGAGTACTCTTTTGTTCTTTTGTAAGTAGTTTTCTACACGTCGTCCTATCTTTTTTCGCATAACTATCCCCACACCCGAATTTCCTTCCTTTAATCCTTAATGAATTACCCTGAAGTCTCCACTACAAAAATCCCCCGCCTTTGGCTACCGAACTTCGCCGATCTAGTGCTAACCTATCCATTTTAATTTTCAATTTCTCTAACTTACCAATTTGCTTCATATTTCTGACATTCCACGCAGAATGTTTACGGCTCTTTTTTATACTTTCGGATTACATCCCCGAAGTAGTCCCCTCTCGGAGATCAGAATGGGGGACTATTTAACCTCCTAAATTTTTTACCCCAGAGGATGCCATCATCTTTAATAATAATTTAAATACGCTATGTACTTGAAAGGTGATGTAATGGTTTCCCGTTGCCTTCCACGTCTCAGTAGTGTGTCTTAGAATGCCATACCGACCCCTATGGTCTCTGCCACTCTAAGTACCAAAAAAGTTGCTACCCTCTTTCGGAGATCTGTCATAGTCTGGTTCCTCACTAAAGACCCCACTAATTTTGTTAAATCTATAGTTCGGCTCTTTAGCTCACTGAGACACGCAAGCCATTCTACCCGTTCTAGTATTTTAAAACTTCTTCAAGGTGCCGGTCCGTTCAGAATGGAACATTAAAATACCCAACCATAATTATTTCGTGAAAACATCAACTGATACACATAAATTTCAATTCCAATTTCCTAATAAAATAAATCTTAAACTATACAATTTGAGTGAGCGTTCGTAAATGTCTATTTTAACAAGCTTCAGTTAAAAACGTCACCAAAAAGGAACTTGTTGATAAAACTTACAGTTTGAGTGGTTCATCTTTGTATTCTCTGTAAAAATCCGTCTTTGTATTCTATATAATGATCTCCATCGAGTCAGGCTAGGGTTCATTTTGCGACGGGTAATTAATTTCTGCCTATATAGGATTGAAATATATCTGTCCAAATTTCTACTTTTGTTGTCGGCTCGTTGTCGATTTATTCGCGATTACTATCACGTTTAACTACCGTTGGCCAATTTCATTGCCCAAGAGGTTTACTCAGCTACTCTATCAACAAACACCCTCACATGTATTCTCGTTACCTGTTCACGATTAACTGATTTTGTTTCCTTTCACTGTCTAGAAGTTGACGGGTATGTCATTGTATTACGATCAGTCGTTTCGAGCTTACCTTAAATCACGTGAAAAATGCGTGATTATTGTTATCGTATGTCTTCAGCAGTCTGTAAACATTTAATATTGTATTTTATTAATATATCTGGTCACACCATCTGCAACAATGATATTTGTGAACTCCACTGAACCATCGGCTGTGTCTAGGTGATTTAATTATATTGTAGCAATTTTGTCTTTATCTTATCTAGCTACTATGTACTGTAACTACATTCCCTGTAGTAACAGTAATTTTACTCATTTCTACTGAAAATATAAAAAGCTCTCCTGTTTATAGGGTAATTATTAAATAAAATTTGAATACTGACAATCCCACTATTATTTACTCATTAATTGTCCTGAAAGCTTTCTTAAAATAACTTAAATAAAAATTTGCCGTTGCCTTTAGTATGTTTACACATAAGTATTCATGCTAATTACACATATTTGCATCTTTGTATTTAGATTCGTAATGCATAATGTTGAAACCTATTTTCCTTTTGCGGTTTTGAAATAAGTTATTAGCCTGAGTTTCTTTCAATTTAATTTTATTGCCTGAATTCCATTTATAGAACTAAAAGAAATTGAAACGCCATGCTTAATTAACCTTACTATTTATGAAAATATAATATACAGGCTACATCTATATTTACTCTGTTCGTTTAAAAATTTACTTTTTCCTTTCCTGTCTAATTTATAGCTTGAGTAACGCGAACACGTTACAAAGGTCCCGCGTTGTCTACAAATGTTTAAGTGATGCTGTGCAAACAAGTGTGAACGTCGCCTGTTATCGTATATGTTGACAATGGGCACCTTTTTATAAAAAAAATTGCAATTATTTATTATTTTGCGAATTAAATTTCAAGCAGATTTAATCCAATACTTTTGGCTCAAAATACACAAAACCAAACATGCGCCTGTATGCATAATATAAATTATGTATATATTTAATAAGAAGCTCTGTAAATGTTCGTGTTTTGGCACCATGATCGGGTGCTGGTGATCATCAGAGATATCTATGTTGACTAACCGTCAACTCTACTAATGCCACATACTAAAAATGGACCGTCTTTTTATTTGAAAAGAGCATTTTCCTTTTTTTAAAGCATAATTTCATCACCATATTTCTTGAATAATACAAATCAACACATATTCGGTTTTAATTGAATTCTATTTTCCTTAATCTTCTTTGGGAATTAAAGTACTCATAGTTGTTAAAATCGTCTTTATTTACGTTTTGATCCATGACCTAGGATCGTTGTCAGAATAATAAGAATTTCAATTTTATAATTTTGACAAAGATCCTAGGTCATGGATCGAAACATAAATAAAGACGATTAACAACTATGAGTGGTTCAATTCTTAAAGAAGATTAAGAAAAATACAAAACACCCCCACAACAAACATACAGGACGTAATTAAATTCTTTATTTGGTTTTATACTCCACCCGAATGTACTGCATTGGCCAGAAAACGAGTATCTTTTACCTGGAAATTTTACATTTTGCCGAATCCTTGCTGTTCCAAGAAAGGTAGGGATCTTTAACGTACGTGACAACACACACACGAGACCTACATTTTACATCTCATCCGTGTCGGGAATCGAACGCGGGACCTTGAGATGTAATTAAATCGCAAACTTTTGTATTACGTCGTTTAGGCATTTTTTTAACAATCTTAAAACATGAACGGTGTTATTTAACGATTTAGTTCAAAACGACTATGTTAAAATTAAGTTACATAAAGATTTTTTTATAACGTTTGAGGTAAAACGCTATCCTGTAAAGCTGAAGTTTTTTCTCTCATAAAACTGAAATATTTGCTTGATCATGTTTTATTGGCTGATTTTTGTAACTAACGAGAGCCATTTAGGTTCAGTGAGGTATTCCGCCGAGTTTAAAAATTACGACGTAGCTAATCCACGCGAGAGAGAATCTGCTGGATTCTCCCCCTTTTCAATATAATGCCAAACGTACGACGGCACAAAAATGTTGAATCTAAGAAAGCCGATTCGCAACAAATACATTCCATAGATGCGGCAATGCGTATATACAACTAAAAACAACAATTAAATCCGTAAGTGCGTAAATTTCATTAAGTTCGATACAAAGACTATTAACTTCAGGAGTTTTGCCAATAAAAAGGCAACACAAAGTTCCAAATACGGAATTGAAGTTATTTTTAATGGCGAAACTTTAGATGTTGCACAAAGCAAGCTTATTTTCACTCCTGTTTCAGCTGAAGTACTCAATAAATAAACTACACCCCCTTTATCCTTCAAGACGTAAGAAAATTTAATGTTTTTAACTTTTGTATTTTCAAACACCCATACGTATTGTACTATTTGAACATTTTCCAATGAATGGAGCTTTCTAACAATATATAGAAAACAATTACATACCAACTTTTCCTTTTTATCCTTCAAATGTCCATTAAAAATACTAAATTTTCACTCTTTAACTAACGCTGAATTCAATCAAGAAAACTTAAATTTTAAATTTTATACATACATATTTCGTAATATTTGGATATATTCCAAACTTCCTTTCCGATACTACCATGCTTACATTTAACTAAAACTAATTACATCGTCAATTCATCGTCTAGCAAATTAATTACCTTCGCATTCTATTAATTTATTACTACATAAATATAAACCATTTAAAACTGGCAATTCACAATTATAAATCATAAACAAAAATGCTCAACTGTATTCACGCTTTGGTTCATCTTTTAAAAGTACGTCCAGAAACACCAGTTTTCCATTTTTAAATTTTAATTTTCGTTTTTTTCTTTTAACAACAGCTTCCTTATCACAACACAAAATTTAAAATATTTATGGAATAAACTCTTAAGTTGTTGACCCCTTTGCCCGGTTGTTATGACGATAAATCTACTAACACGTGATTGAAACATACTGCACTTGCAAGCATAGTACACAAATTTAAGACGCACACTGCGTGTTTTTTGCTGGCGGCAAAATCAGTTGCGATAGTATAACATTTTTAATTTATGCTGAATATATGGTTATTGTATGACAACTGTCTATTTATGAATTTGCACCTTACTCTTTTCTCGATGTTATAAAAAGAGTAATTGCACGACGAAGTATAAGAAATACTTCGGCACAGCTTGCATCGATCTTTACGGTTGCGGAGGCTGCATGAGACTTGAAATCACAGGGTAAGATGAATGTTTAGAGAATATCTTAATGTTAAAGTTTAAATATCAAGACACTTGTTTACACAACTATAAAATAACTTAGAGAAACAAAAGTTGAAACACGATAAGAAAAATTTGACTAAATATGTATATTAATACTCAGTTATTACAATTACAAAGGCATGTGTAAGATATACGCTTGTGTCATTAACATTGTAGATATCGCTATATATTTTAACATGATATAATTCATACATTTAATAAATGTACACGAGAAAATTTCTATAGAGAAATCAAAATAAATAATCTCTGTTTAAAAACTCAAAGTTTAACTTAATGCGAGAGTAAATCAAAAAGTGATCATAATTGTAATAATGTCCTATAACAAATGCACATGAAATGAAAGTTCAAGTAATAAACCATTTTTACCATAGGAAGCTTCATGAAGTTTCGAATGTTTACATATTTTTAGGTCATGTATTTGAGAATTTTATTTGAAATCATTTAAGATAACGTTATGTATTAGAGAATTTTATTTGAAATCAGTTAAGGTAAGTAAAAGGTAATTAATAATCAAAACAAAATATTTGTAGTGACAAAGACAAATTTAAATAGAGGTAAGGCCTCTTTATTTTAACAGAAAACGATATGGTAAAAGTTTTAATCTTATACCTGTAGTATTAGTAACTGAACTAACACTAAGTTACTTAATTTATAGGAATCCTTCATATCCAGGAAACTGAGACATCCTGCATTGGTGGATCTCCTAGTGTAGGTACAAAACAACATGTGGTCGACTTCAAATGTTGTCTTTAACAGACTTCTGTTCCATAAATTAAAGCTGTAGACATTTTTCAATAAGATAATAACTGAGCAGCAATATTTAAAGTAGACGGAAACGAAATATAAAATTTTTGTGATAAGTGTTTATTTTACATCATCTGGTTGTGCGAATGCACAAGCAACTTTTCCATGTAGAAATCTGAATGTGTGGGGTAAATTTTGAAATTCCTAACCCCTCTGCCCGATCATCATGACGATAAATCCACGAACACGTGATTAAAACATACTCCATTTGCAAGCGTAGTTGAAAAAAATGAGACTGCTCACAGCGTATTCTTTTTTCGGTGGCAAAATCTATATTCATATCTTGAGCTCTATTACTTTTAACTTACCTTCCACTTTTAAACTTAACACCTTATATAACATATCTCCCTTCTTGTCAAGCATGCTAACCGTGGTCAAAGTTCCGTTCTAACAATGTGACAATTTTAATCTGTGCTGAATGCCAGGTTATTATACGACAACTGTCTATTTATAATTTATTTGTTTGCTCTTTGTATAAGCTATGAACTACCTGGATATGCCTGTTACTCATTCCAATTTTTGTGGGTATTCGGAACTGTTTTTACACATTTTACATTGTTGAGTATTTTTTTCAGATCGTCAAACGCAATATACACGCTTTTTCCTTTTTTATTGTTTTTTTTTAAATATATACTTTATTTTATCGATATCCAATGGTACGCAAATGCGGTGAAGGAACCTAACAGCTACCAAGATCACGCATTACTACGTTCTTTATTTTGTAACACTACTACCTTTTAATATTAAAATAAACTAATCATTTCAAAACCATCACTGTAACAGTTTTAAACATTTATGCGTGCCTAATGAAATTTTCACGTTGCACACGACTTGCAAAAGTAATAATAAATTTCTTAGTTAAACAGAAAACAATTTAATCTAAAGTTGGACGCCACTGTATCTAATACTTATTAAGCAAAAAAGGATAGATGCGGAAAACCCTTTCGTATTTGCTAGTTCTAAATTTTTCTATTTAAAATTGTTACTTTAAATTCCTGCAAGCGACCTATTTCTGCATAAATATTAAATTCAAACTACGTTTATTTAAAACTTCCTAAAATTTCTAACTTGAATGTCAATTGAATGAGTTCTTGTCTAAACATCCTGTAAAAGCTCCTCATGGTTCTTAGTACATCGCTGAATACTAGAATATATTCTATTGTTGCGTTATTTGGCTTCCCAGGTAGCAGAAATCCTTAACTTTTTGTAAATTCTCGTTTCTTATTTGTATTCTGGTTTTGACCTACTTTTTCATCCTTTACCTACTAATGCTTTAGTTTTATTTTTGATCATTTTTATACCGTATTTCTCTGTTAGTACTGTTTACATTTAATTAAGAGTCTGCAACTCTGAGCATGTTGATCGTTTATCCCTACATCATAATATCAAATGTCTTTCTGCATTTAACAGTTTTCATTACCTCTTCTAATACAAGTAGAAAATTAATTGGGATAGCGCACATCCCTGTTTCTCCCCTTTTCTAATATTTATTTCTCTACGTTCCAGCTCTAATTCTATGACCGCTGTTTACTTTTTGTATAAGCTATGTAGTATCCGTCTTTCTTTATAACTCATTCTCATCTTTCTAAATATTTTTGACATTTTTTCCCATTTTACATTGTCGAATTCTTTTTCCAGATCTTTAAACCCTATATACACGCTTTCTCCTTTTTCCATTGTTTTCTCTATTATCACCCTTGCCACGAAAATGGTTTCCCGTGTTCTCCTGTTTCTGCTAAACCCAAATTGATCTTCTCCTAGTGTCTTCAGTTCATGTTTCCATCCATCATTGTACAATTCTAGCTAATATTTTTGACACGTGTGATGTTAACTTAGTGTTCGAAAATTTTCACATCTATCTGCACCTCTCGTGTACATAATTATAAATCATAAACAAATAGGCTCAACTTTACTTGCGGTGTAGTTTGCCTTTGAAAAGTTAAGGACTTCAGCTCCCTTGGCACAACACAAAATCTAAAATATTTGTGGGGTGAACTCCAAAGTTCCTAATCCCTTTGCCTGGTTATTATGATGATAAGTCTACGAACAAGTAATTGAAACATACTGCACTTGCAAACGCAAATTAAAAAAAAATAAGCCGCGTGCCGCGTTTTTTTCCCGACGGCGAAATTTATATTTACATCTTGAAGGTGTGTTACTTTCAACTGCCCTTTCACTTTCAAACTTAGTCCTTATGTAGCATTTTTTATTTCTTGTCATGTATGCTAACCGCAGTCAAAGTTCTGTTTCAACAACGTAACATTTTTAATATATGCTGAATACAAGGTATTACAAATGTCTATTTACAATTTATATTTCTCTGGGAAACATGTTGAAATGTTATACTCGGTCAAAGTTCAATTTGCATAATATCATGTATATTTAGTTGCTATTAAGTAATACAATTAGTTTTAGGCTTTTGTATAAGAACAAAACATTACCACAACTGGAATTGTCCAACTTGACAAAAGCCAACTTAGATCAATGTATATTAACAGACTCATAAGAGGATGTATGCAAAAGAGTCAAAGCATGCTAAATTGAATATATTAACATATATTAACATATTAACATATACGTAATGTCTTATCACATTCAGATTTGTTTTCGTTTGCGGTTTTAAAATAAGTCATTGTCTTGGATTATTACGTATACAATGTATTTAAGAGAAATGTTATACCTTATTATCTGAATTACCCTTTTACAGACGAAATTTTAAAATGTTACGCATAATTAACGTATTTGTTATATAACCAATGCAACTGGTGGTTTCTGCACGTTGTTGCAATTTCACATACTACGGCAAATGGAAATTCAGTATATTACTGTTGCTAAATTGAGACTATGAAATAAAATTGATGTATTAGGGCATCCATTTTGATGCGATACGAATACCCAGTACACCCTGTCTCAGTGAAATTATAAACGCTGCATCACAATGAATTTGAGCTACACCTAAAGTAGTGATTGAAGATACATTCGATAACTTACGCTCTATCGTGTAAGCTATGGAAAACCTCATCCCGAATACCGTCAAAGAATTATTTGCTGTATTCGCACCTAGTGAGACTTTGTCCTTACCAAATTCCTACAGTTGAGACATGTATGGTTCAGGAGAGCACGATTAAAATCTATAGAAATTATTTTAACAAATATAATTGTTTAACACGGTAAAATTGTTAAATAAAGATATTTAACACAATTGTAGTATTTGCTATTCTGATTCTTTTTTAAACTTCCACAATTTAGACATAATACAGTACCACAAGAGATTTTTTAGTTTATCATTAAATGTTTTAGATACTCTGCACCAAGCATCCCGAAAAGTTTGAGTGGGTTAAAACTAGTAACGAAGATATAAAACTGATAACTGATAAACACCTTGTCATAGGAGGCTACGAACCAGGTTGTACAACTTACATTGGAAGAATACGTATTGAAGGGCAAGTCGTGGTAGGAAAAGCACTTGCAGACAATGCTCCTGAACATCGAGGACTACATATAACAAACAATGGCAAAAAGACTCAATACTCAACATTTTTTGTATTAGGTTTTAACGGTTATTTAACCTAATAACCGTTAAGGTTCATGAATTGTCAATTGTTTTGAACGATATTAAATATTTTTATATGGAGTGTTGTATTTATCGAAAACTTAAATTGCTTTCGCGTTAACTTATTATAACACTTTTTTTATGTAAAAATGATGGTAAATGGTAAATGATGGTAAATGCAACACGAGCTGAAAGCGAGTGTCATAAAACATCGAGTGAATAATAGCCAGTACATGCGAGTAGAATACTAAACTTTTTTGCCACAACTATCCAGTAATGCACTTCTTATGCATTTAAGAATAGGTTAATAATAGTACTCTATTCTGTAGGTGTATATAAATTCAACGCTATTAACCAATCAGGACCATCCAGGTCGTGGATTATGATCACAATCCAACACCTCTGACCAATCAGTACAAACCTTCACTCTTCATAATCCGCGACGTATAATTTTCGCATCATGCAAGTAGGCTGTTACACTTTGACAAATAAATTTTTGTTTGTCTATGTTTGCGATATTAGTCAAAATGTTTAGAAAATATCTGATAATGAAGATTTGTGTAATCGTGGGATTTTCAATTGCAGTTTTAATTACAGACCTCAACGAGAAAAGTTCAATTTTCCATTGCTCTATAACTGCAATCTTACAAGAGTAACGATGTGTTACGGCTTTAATGACAAATTTGAATTTTTTTGGTATAAATGTTCTTCTTGTGTTCTTCTTCACTTTGTCAAATAAATTTTTTGCTTGTCAGTGTTTGCGATATTAGTTAAAACGTTAGAAAATTTCTGATAATGAAGATTTGTGTAATCGTGGGAAATAGTATATTACATTACTAGCGTGGAAAGTGACATTTCACACTCGTGGAATAGTCGCACTCGGCTGACGCCTCGTGCGACAATACTCTTCCACTCGTGTGAAATGGGTCACTTTCCACGCGAGTAATGTACACTATTTTTCCGACGACCACTACTAAAAACAATTACGAAATAGTTATTTTTATGCTTATTTGCAATAAATGTGTACGCAATAATGCAAGACAGATAGACACCTATAAAATTTATTTGACGTTTTGATGTTGAAAATTCGAACACCTACTTTGTTTTTATAAAATCCGCGAATCTGTTGCTTTTAGAGTATGCATTCTCAATTTTTATTGAAGAAATCATTTCAATTACAAACTAATATGAGTAATTACATCTTTAAGTAAAACGGAAACTGTCAATATCGATTTAACTATGGGTATTTTAAATTGTTATTAGCCAAAACGAAACGAAGGAATGCAAAAAGGTAGAAACCGGTAGTCGTTTGGGTTGCCTAGGTAACTAGCATACTAACATCAGTCATATCACTCTAGAGTTGAAAAATATTTCAACACTAGAGTGATATGTACTTTCGCACTCTAGAGTGATATACTTTACTTTCTACATAAATAACTAGTGTGTAATCTGTTGTTTTCACAAGTGGTCGTCGGAAAATTATAAATTCTACTCGCGAGTTATGGCCATTACTCATTCGGATCACGCCGCTCGCCCTAACGGGCTCGCGGCACCAACCTTTCTCGCTCGTTGAACAATATACTAATTCTACAACTATTTAGATATTTTGTTTCATTATAGATACAAATTAAGCTGTTTGTACGTTTTTCACATTTACAGAAAATTAACAACGTTTTTATTAAATTAATTATGTTTTTGTTGTTGATTAAACTTAATTGTTATATTTGAACAATTGATAAAAGATATAGATAGAACTGCCCTAGGGCTCGTTTGAAGATTGATTACATTTGTAATGGTAAGAGGGGTTTTTATGCGGCTACAGAGAAGTATGGGAAGTGTTCGGAGTCACTGATTGTGTAATGTTTTTTGCTGTGTCCATTTTATTTTTCATCAACTCAACTATATATTCCTCTGCCACCGAAGGAGATCGCCAGCAACCACGTTTCTTTAGAGTAGGGATATCTCCTTTGTCATCAACAAGAAGCGTGACTGACGACCTTCCAAAAGAATGTCCAGTAGACATTTCAGAATTTAACAATTTTAAAAAAGTTGCAATTTGTTTACCCATTGCGTAAATTTATTTATACCAATTTTTGGGCTCTAGTTGTTACCTTTTGGGCAATTTAAGGAAAAGAGTTTAGTTCTATATTAGATCGAAGATTAATATATTTATGCAATTATTACAAAATTGTTCTGTTATTGTGAATTGGCGGCTTATTTTTGTTTTAGTTTTTGGGACGTCTATCAATAGAGATGATCCGAGATCTTGGATAACTTGAATTTTTATATTATGCAAGCTCCCATTATTCCCATGACAAAGGCAACCTTAAAACATATTTTTTTAAATACTGTACACGAGTTATGTATCCCCAATCTTTATACGTATTATAAAATAGAATCTAATAGGAAATTATTAGAAATTATTAAGTCAAGTACAACAATGTAATTCAAGGATAAATATAAAAGGGTTATTAACGGTTATGAGAACGAATGCAATACAATGTATTCCAGACGATAGTGATACTGCAGGTGGCAGGTCACAGACGGTTAAGATACCGCGATTACCTAGAAAGTAAGATTGTTACAATGTATTATGAATAGTATTAAGAAATAAGCAGACATGAGCTCTGCAAGTTCCACAGAATTGTGAGGGGCAGGGACAACATAAATACCCCGGGAGCCCCAAGACCGTCAGTGAGTCAAACTATTTCAGCTTTAACATTGCAGTTTGCTTAGGCTACTCATAATAGTTCAATTAGTAATTCTTTTTCGACTTGAGAGTATTTTAAATGAGATTGTCAAAATTCCACTTTAACATCTGTATAAATCAAATAAATTGTTACTAAGTTTTTGAAAGTAGTTTTTAAAAACATCGCTCCCCAAGGCCCGAAACGTAACTCACGTTGTGTGCTAATTATCGTACCTTAATTTCTAAATAAATATCATCATGTGCTTATGAATTTATTAAGTAGGTTTGCATTTCTGACTTTTTTGCTTGATATCTTTCTAATTTTCGTTTCCAAAATGTTCTCAATTTTGAAAAGGTTTCCATACAAATATTAATGTTTATTGTGAGAGTTCTTTTAACATCGAGTAAATACTCGACAATGAAGACTATCTATATTTATCAGAAAGTTTTCCAAAATATGCGATTAGAACGTTTCTGAGAAGGATGTTCTATGCTTTTTACTCGCCAATCCATAAATGCTTTGTAGATTTGTCCTTTGATTTTTCGGGCAATAACGATAAAGAACGAATTTGTGACTCCTCTGTGCCATTAGAAAGGTTAAATAACTCTGGTTCATTATCAGAATCTATAATATTACGATAAATATCGTAAACAACGTATAAGTTAGCGTTTGACAGAACTAATGCGCTCTGATGTATCACGTCATTATAGCACAGTACTCTTGTTAAAGGACGATAGCAATTCCATTGGTTGTAGAAGTATTGAATAATGATAATTCCGAAATGTGATTCGTTCTAAAGTCATTAGGTCTTCAGTCCTGGAACTGGTTAGACGCGTACCCTCATTGTTTCCTATTCGGAACTAACCTACACATTTCCCTGAAATTTGCACAGTTTGCATCTATCACTATCCGATCTAGGTCTACGTCTACCTCCTTTTTCCTATCTCTGCTTGTAATATATCCCATACTATTCCCCAAAAATGCTTTCGAACGTATTAGACCCCTCTATTTCTTCTACTTATTTCCACAGACATCTTTATTCTCCTACTATTTCTATAACCTATTTGTTATTAACTTTGTCTGTCCACGCTATCATCCTCATGCATCTGAGGCTCAACATTCCAAAAGGCTGCTACAGTTTTTGTCTGCTTTTCATACTGCCCGTATTTCATAGGCATACTGTGCTGTGCTCTACACATATGCTTTCAACAATTTTCTTCTTATTTCTGTTTGTTGTCGTTGATCATAGGCGCTGTTCTTTCTTGCTAAATGCAGTTCGGTCCCCTTCCACTGTTTTACAATTATATACCCTATGTCTCAGACATTCAGTGGTTGTGAAGGGGGGTAAGCAACCTGTGGTTGCCAAGTTCCCCATCACTTGAACATTTGCCGATTTAATATTTTTTCTAATATATCTTTTCGCACAGTTAACATTAGTTGCAGATATTTCACAACCAGCACCTGTAGTTGTTTATAATAATCATCAGATTTTCGTCATTAGGTTTTCCGTCTTAAAACTGGTTGGACACGTACCTCCACTTATTTATATTCAGAGCTAGCCCACACAGTTCCGTAAAATTCCCACACAGCCTATATACAGCTCGGTTCCCCTTCTATTGTCTTCTGATTATATGCCCTATTTCACCGAGATTCAGTGGTGTGTGAAGAGGGTTGAGCAGCCTATGGCTACCAAGAATCCCCAACACTTAGACATTTGCCGAATTAATAATTTTCCAGTAAATCTTTCACACAATTAACATTATTCGAGAATGTTACACAACCAATACCTGTTGTTGTTTATAAAAAATGATCAAGTTTAAGTACAGTTATTTTTTTCATTATTAATTTATCCATCTTGGGACTGGTTGCATGCGTACCTCCATTGATTTCTTTTCTGAGCTAGCCTACACATTTCCCAGAAATTTCTACAGCCTACATCTTTCACTATCTGTGTGCAGTAGTCTAACCTAGGTCTACCTCTACTTCTCTTTTTTCCTATCTTGCTTCTAATATATTTCGCACTATTCCCGCATGCCGTAGCATATGGCCTATCATCCCAGCTCTTCTATTTTTTACCGTTTTCCACATATTTCTTTCTTCCCTACCATTTTTACTACCTCTTCGTTCTTAACTTTGTCTGTCCATAATATCTTCATCATACGTCTTTAGCTCCACGTTTCAAACGTTTCCTTTTCCTTGTCCGTTTCTCCTACTGTCCAGGCTTCACAGCCGTACAGTGCTGTGCTTCACACGAATGTTTTAAACCATCTTTTCCTTGTTTCTATGTTTGTTATCTTTGAACACAGTAGTTTCTTTTTCTTGTTAAATGTAGCACGACCTTGTGCTAAACCTTTGTTTTATATCTTTTGCGCTTTTCCCATCCTGCGTTATTTGGCTTCCTAGATAGCAGAAATCCTTAACATCTTGTAAGTTCTCATTACCTATTTGTATTCTAGTTTTTAATTTATTTTCCCCTTATTTGCATACTAGTACTTTAGTTTTAGTTTTGTTAAGTTTCATATCGTATCTCTCTGTTAGAACTGTTTCCATTTCATTCAGAGCAGCTTCTAACCCTTCTAATGCTAGATGCTAATACCGCTATATCATCTGCAAATCTAAGCATATCAATTTTTTATCCCTGCATAGTAATTCCAATTATTTTCCTGCATTTGACAGTATTCATTGCCTCTTAAATGTACAAGTTAAAAATTAATGGGGATAGGGCACATCTATGTCTCACCCCTTTCCTAGTGTTTACTGCTCTACGTTTCTGCTCTAATTCTATTACTACTGTTTGCTCTTTGTATAAGCTATGTACTATTCGTCTATCCCTAAAACTCATTCCCATCTTTTTGAGTATTTCGAACATTTGTTTACACTTTACACTGTCGAATGCTTTTTCCAGATCTACACACCCTATATAAAAGCTTTCTCCTTTTTCTATTGTTTTCTCCAATATCACTCTCAGAGCTAAAATAGCCTCCCGTATTCTTCTGTTCACAAAAATCTTTTCCTAGTATTTATTCATCTCGTTTTTCCATTTGTCTTTGTACAATTCTAGTTAATATTTTTGACACGTGTGCTGTCAAACTTATTATTCGAAAATTTTCATATCTATCCTCGCCTTTCTTTTTTGGTATAGTTACTATGGTGTTACGTTTGAAATCTTTGTATCTCGCCTGTCTCATACGTATAGTTTACAAGTTGGAAGAGAGACGTTCTGTTACTGCTTCTCTAGCAGCTTTTAGAGTTTCTGCTTATACCTTATCTGTACCCGGCGCCTTACCATTTTTCAGACCCTTTAATGCTAATTCAAACTCATCTCTAAGTATAGGATATCCCAAGTCAGCAATTTCAATGTCTAATTCCTGTTCTAATGCTGTTAATTTCTCTCCTGCAGATAAATTCCCTATTTATTCTTGCGATTGAACCCCTTTCTCTACATTTTCTATAATGACGTTTCCTTCCGCGTCCTTTATATTTTTGCTATACGGTTTTATATCCCTAATAACAATTCTAATTAGTTTGTATGCTTCGTCTGTACCCCTTTGCACTTTTTATCAAGCCATTGTTCTTAAGCTTTCCTGCATTTGCGAATAATTTCCCATTTTATGGCTTTGCATCTCTGTTTTCCTGTTTCGTCTGATTTATTTTTGTATTTTCGTCTTTCTTCTACTAAATTCCGGATATCGTTTGTTATCCATGGTTTCTTATTTTCTTTTTGTGTATACCCCAGAATATCTCTGGCCGCCATGTCTAAGCTGGATTTAATGTTTCTACTTCCTTAGTATCGGAAATTTTCGCGATATCTTTCAGCAATTCATTTGACCTTTTTCGAATCTTTCTTGAATATCTTTATCTTTTAGTTTCTCAAAGTCAAAGTGCTTTTTTCCGTTTCTTTTTTCAAATTTTTAAAATTTAAGTGTGGTCTTCGTAACTACGATGTTGTGGTCAGTGTCTATATCTGCTTCTCGGAAGCTTCTACGCAGTCTTTTACTTGATTTCTAAACCATTGTCTAACAAGAATGTAATCTATTTGATATCTTCCTATATCTCCTGACATCTTCCACATATATTGTCTTCTTGCAGGATGTTGAAATAATGTGTTTGTGATGATTAAATTGTTCTTGTCGCAAAATTCTACCAGTCTATTTCCCCCGGCGTTTCTCGTGCCTAAACCAAATAGACCTACTACCACTCCTTCCCTACTCTCACCTGACACTGCATTAAATTCCCCCGTAATTATTAAATTTTTATGTCCTTTTACGTATCTTAGTGTGTCTTCGATATCTTTGTAAATCGCTTTTACCTCTTCGTCACTGTAGCTTCGAGGTGGGCATGTATACTTGTATTATTACTGTGTTTTCCGGTTTAGATTCTAATCTAACCATGAGTACCTTTCGTTCTTTTGTAAGTAATTTTCTACACAGTGTTCTCTCTCCGCTTCTGTCCACCGAACTTCGTTGATCTCTACTCTGTCTAGTTCTAACCCATTCATTTCAATTTTCAAATTCTGTAGCTTGCCTACTTGCTTCATACTTCTAATATTCCACGCTCCGACTCGCAAAATGTTCTCGACTTTTATTCTGAACTTTCCGATCGCATCCTCCGAAGTAGTCCCTTCCCGGAGATCCGAATGGGGGACTATTTTAACTAAAACGGTCCGCTTGAAAAATGTTAGGCGAGCATTTTTCACAAAAATACACTCTGGTTCGGATGAGAGGTAAATGGAGGTCCCGCGTGTGAGTGTTGTCGCGCACGTTAAAGATCCCTACCTTGCTTGGGACAGCAAGGGTTCGGCAAAATTCCAAATTTTCCGGCTAAAAAAACTCGCTTCCTGGCCAATGTAGTACTTGCGAGTGGAACATTAGAAAACCACATGTAAGGACTATTTTAACTCCAAAATCTTTTACCTCAGAGAATATCGTCATGTTTATTACAATTTAAGTAGACTGTGTACTTGGGAGGTAATGTAATGGTTTCCCGTTGCCTTTCACATCGCGGTAGTGTGTCTTAGACCCCTATGGTCTCTGCCAATCTAAGTACCGAAAGAGCCACTGCCCTCTTTCGGGGACCTGTCTTAGTCTGGTTCCTCACTAACGACCCTACTACTTTGGTTGGACCTGTAGTTTGGCTCTTTAGCTCATTAGAACACGCAAGCCATTTCACCAGTTCTAGTAATCTAGAACTTCGGCAAGGTGCAGGTCCATTCGAAATGGATCTTTCGATAATGGTTACTATTATTTGCGGTGGCGTAACTACACCCCCGCCAGCCACCGCAATGCGGGGACCCAAGTGCAAGGAGGCCCAAACGATAAGAAGCTCAATTTATTCAACCTTCAACGTATCAAAATTTGGCGGGCAAGAAACTGTCAAGAAGAACGTTGCAGATAATTCAAGAGCAGGTTAATGAATGGTTTTCCTGATGTTATTGTTATTAAGAACTGCTGAAATACTAAGACAAGGAATAATAAGCAAAATAAACAATGAACACCACCTGCAGCTTCTCTTTCTACCTGTACTGTTTTATTTTCTAAGGGTTAATAAACCAGTGAAAGAGATTGTAAACTTTTAACAACAAAAGTGTTTATTATTTTTAGGTGATACTGTAACGTTTTAAAATCGTTTTGGAGATGGCACGCCCTGTATTACGATATTGTTGGAGGCTTTCAGGGCCAGAGTCATTATAAATATTTATAATTCCGGGTTGGGATCGTGTCATTTTATAAACTAACGTCGACGTTCCGCCCACTTTTGTAAGCGGCTACATCAGGACAAGAAAAGAAAATAAATAATAAAAATGTTTAAAATAAAAATAAAATAAAGATAAGAATGATAATATTAAGTGGACAAGTTAAAGTGTAAAGAGTATATAAAGTTACTTCTGAACTAGCAGACTCACCAGTCCATTTAAGCCAAAAGGTGTCTTGTGGCAAAGTAACTGCTACTTTGCCACAAGACACAAAACAGCCGATAAATATTTATAACGGCCTGTATTATAAGGGCATGTATATTGTGAAGCATTTGTGTTGTTTTTTCTTTAAAATCATTGAAAATAGTTTATATAAATTCATAACCTATTTTTAACAAAGTCGTTGTACTATACTGTGATAACGTAAGTTCGTGACGCATGCTTGTTCCGTCCTAGGCTTTCGACCCCTGGTTGTCGTTTCAATTTGGGCAGTTGCTCCTTGGGCTTTATCAGTAGAGGATGGCGAAGAAATTTTCTACGCGCCATTTACGGCTAGTTGCAATTATTATTTGTGTGAATGTTTGAAAGTTGACACATTATGTATTTGTGAAGTATCAAATCAAATGGTTAATAATTTTTGTTTATTATAATTACATCTAATTCCTATTTTTTACAGCGCAGGCATGTTTCAATATATCGAAACAATTTATTAGTAATTTTGCTACAATCTGTTGATAAACGATAATGACGAAGTATGCAGAAATTTCATTGCGAATCCAGTATCTGGTAATTTAAATAATGGTAAACAACTGTTTCTTGTGATATAATAAGATTCGATTCCATTACGAAAATTATACATGAAGATCTAGTGGAATTCCCACTCATGATTATAAGATAAACATAAAAGCGATGCGTTCGTTTGAATTGATATTATGATCTAAATTTTCTGAACAGCTTCTGGTGAGTGTCGTTTCTCTGTTATATAATTTGCTACGTTTGCTTTACGATGGTAAGTTAGAAACCACACTCTTTTTAATTCACTATTCGTTTACTTAGATTCTGCTCAAATCCTCCAACAACACCCGGTATATTGAACCTTCCTACAATGGATACGCTTTCTAATGATTTTCAATTTCAAATCTATTTGCTTTAAAACGAAAAGTTTATTCTATAAATTAAACAGTCTATACCCTGTTTTAGATATCCTTGAACTTGCTATACATTGCGATATCATGTAATTACTTTCTCTATTGTTCCAATCTAAAACTCGTTGAAACAACGTATTGAACTATCCGATAAGCCGTGTTTCGAGTTTCCTAATCACCTGTTATTATGTTCTGATAATACTAGCATTGAGTTGGATTCTTGTTATTTTAAAAGGAATCAAGATTCACTTTCTTTTCCATGTACACGACAAAAAATTCGTCGGTATTGTTATATTTTTGTTGTTTCAGTTTTCTTTTTGGGAATTTCGCGCACGCAATACAGCGTGGTAAGTAATGGTGGTTTTACAAACCTATACTTTTCGGCTACAATAAATTAATCCGCCTGTACTTATTCTAGCTTCTTCCGGTGGCCCTAAATTCCCGTTGGATTGCCGCTCCTGTTGTAATGGGGGGACACCCACAGACAGCCTGCTCCTAATAATAAATGATCATAATATTATATAAAATTCTTAAGATTTCCAGACGTCGGTGAGTGTTAATTTGCGATGTTTTTTATTGTGGCATTGACCCTTGTGAAATGGTCACAACAATATGCTTATCAAGGTCAACTTGACGCCTAAACTTGGTGGGTTCTTTTTTTGTTCTCGGGAGCATGATTATTTTTACGGGAGGGGCTAGTTAATATTAATATTGTACATACGAGGACCATTCCACCTAGTTAATTACATACTCACGATGGTGATTCCGCACTGTTGGTTTTCCCTTTTTTTTTGAGGTTGTAAACCTCTGTTAATTAAGACATTATAGCGCCAACGTTATATATATATATATATATATATATATATATATATATATTTTAAACCTTAAAAAATTTTGCTTTGTGTACTCAAACCAAATATTTCGAACATCAATAAATAAAAGTCACCTTCAATTTATGTCATAAATGTCTAAGTTTTTATTATTTTGACAACGATCCTAGGTCATGGATCGAAACGTAAATAAAGTTGATTTTAAAAAATATAAGTTGTTTAATTCCCAAAGAAAATTAAGAAGAGTGCTAAACAAACCACAACAAACATACAGGGAGTATTTATGGTAAACGCATGGTTCCGGCAAAACTAAGATTTAGGTTCAAGTCCCGTCCAAAACCTTATATTTTCCATCTTTCAATTACTAGCTCGATTTGAAATGATCATTTGGGCTTTGCATAAAAGTCTAAGTTATAATTTCATCTTATTCACTATATATGTATATATATATATATATATATATATATATATATATATATATATATATAAACTCCACATAGTCAATGTACTAGTTTAGTATAATAGTGTTTTTTCGATAAAATGTTACTGTACAATTGGGATATTTTAGTCCAAAAAATTAAAACGAAATAATATTTTGCTAATATTTAATTATAAATCGACGTTTCGGCAAGGGTTGTTGCCTTTATCAAGTTTCTAAGAAAGGAAAACCAATTATTACAGTCATCAAAAGATGTTATTTTTAAAAAATTACTTGCTTAATTGTTAATGCATAAATATTAAAATTATAAACACAACCTTACACATCAGGGTTGTTGTTAGTCACAACTGATTAAAATACAAATATTGGAGTACCCAAAAGGGGATTATTTAAATTTAATTAATAAAATTACATGTTTATAGAGTAAACGACCAACTACGAATGAATTAATATAAAACCAGTCTGATAAGAGTGAGAGCGTGTTCCACATTTTGTACGATTATTAGGTAAATAAGATGCGCTCTGGCCTTCACATCATTGTTGAAAATTAAAATTTGACTTTGCAGTTTTGTACAGATTGGAATATATGGGATGCAAATTTTGGGTGTCCTGCCTAAAATTTAACAAATTGACTTCATTTCTTATATAATACGCCTCCAAAAAAAGCCTAAACTTATGATTAGTTTCAGAATCTAAAATTCGAACTTCATCATAATTTGGGGTATGATGAGTCATATTTATATGTTGTGAGAGGGCACAGCTGTTCTTCCCCAATCGTACATCTGACTTATGTTGAATGAGTCTATTTTTCAACCACTGACTAGAATTACCCACATATGTTTTTTTGCAGGAACACGTTATTTTATAAATAGTGTTGCTACTTGAATTTTTCCGTTTTATCTTTCAGCTTAGTGAAAAAGTTTCCTACAGATTTGTCATACCTAACGCTATTTTAATGTCTGGTTGTCTCAAAATTCTTGCCAAAAGGAGCGTTAAAGTTTGAATATAAGGTAACTTCCTAAACGAAACGTTATTAGGTCGTTCAGGATTGTTCAGACAAAGAGTAGTGTAGAGCAATTTCCTTACTAATTGCTTAGGATAACCATTATTACACAAAATAGTTTCAAGTAGCATTAGGTTATTTTTCTTAAATTCGATATCAATTGTATCCGGTGTTTCAACGCCAAAGCTGTGACTGTGACTAAACGAGTGATTAGAAAAATAATTGACATACCTGTCAGAGTCTCTAATGACTAAAGTGTCCAAAAATGGAATTTTTTTTCAGTTTCCTTTTTATGGGTAAACTGTAGATGTTGGTTGAAAGCATTGCAGCACTCTAAGAGATGTTTAATTTTATTAATTGGAGGGGAACAAATGATATCGTCAACGTACTTTACCAAAAATACCAGGTTAAAATCCAACTTAGGTATAACAACTTCAAGTAGATGGTCCATAACTATTTGGGCTATAACCGGTGATAAAGGAGAGCCCATTGGAGCTCCAAATTTTTGCAAATAGTATACACCTTGAAAAACGAAATAGGTGTTCTTGAAAATCGGTGTAATAGATGCCATGAACAATGATTTTGTAAGGGTGGTATGTGGTTTAATGTTATCCCATTTATCCTTAATTATATTAAGGGCCAAATCCAGAGGAATGTTAGTGAATAACGATGATACATCCAATGAATTTCATGCTGTGTAAGAATTGCGTGAAGAATATATATGAAAAAGTTTTTGCCGTTTTTGTAGAAAACGGCTTCTGGTCCAATTCTAATCCGCGTCTAAAACAATTCTGGTACACTTTAAATACGCTGCTACTTTATGATTCGAAGTCTGAAATTTTAATCCGCGTCTAATACAAATCTGGTCCACTTCTAATACGCTGCTAATTTATGATCCGAAGTCTGGAATTCTAATTCGCGTCTAAAACAATTCTGGCTCACTTCTAAGACAAGACTAATTCATTTTGATAAATATAACGCATTTCTAAAAATAGTCTTTTGGATTCTAATTTTTGAATTTGAATAATTTTTGGGTTTTGAAACTCCATTACGTGATTATTTTCTAAAATATGTTTAGTTAAAGCACATGCATTAGGTTTTCGTTTAACATCGCTTTTATGTTGAATTATTCTTTGTTTTAAGTGTTGTGAAGTTTGACCAATATAGATTTGGTTACAATTGGTACAGTTAATTTTGTAAATTAAGTTTTTTTGTTGTAGTTTAGGTGTTTTGTCTTTTAATTTGGAATGTAGTTTATTTAAGGCGAATATATTTCGTTTGGAAATTTTGAATTTTACATTTTTAAATATTGTGGTTAGTTTTGTTGTTAAATTTTTAATGAAAGGAAGTGATCTGTAAATTATTTGTTTTTGTAAATTTATGTTTTCATCATTAGTGGTATTATTGATTTGGTTGTTGTTTGTTTTTGTATTATATAGTTTATGGTTGGTATTAATGTTGCCGCTACTATATAAAAGTTGTTGAATAAGATTTAATGGATAATTATTTTCTTTAAAAATTTTTGAAAGTTTGTTTATGTTTTTATTATATAATGATATATGTGAAATTGTTTTAATTCGTTGTTTTAATTCTAAAATAAAGTTTATTTTAATTTTGTATGAGTGGTATGAATGATAGTTTATATATCTATTCGAATTTATAGGTTTTTGATACCAGTCCAGGATTATTTTATTCGTATCATTTCTAATTAGTAGGGTATCTAAATATGGAACTGATCTATTTTGTTCAGTTTCTACAGTAAATTGTATTTTTGCATTATAACTGTTAAATTTAATAAGTTTCGTTAATTTTGTCATAAGGAACACATATGATGATGTCATCAACAAACTTTTTAATAAAGGGTACATTGAAAGAAAGTAAAGGTAAAACATTATTTAATAAAGAATTCATTATTATTTCTGCCATAATAGGCCTTAGATTGGAACCCATTGGGCAGCGCGAGATTTGTAAAAAGAAATTTTTATTGAAAGAAAAATAGCTGCTGTCAAAAATGAATGATATAATATCCAAAAATAACTTTTGTGGTATTGTACAATTTTTATTTTATTCCAAATTAATTTAATATCAGTGAGTACTAATTCTTTTGGAATATTTGTGAAAAGAGACACGACATCTAAACTTATAAGTACATAACCTTCTGGAATTTGGAAATTATTAATGAATTCAGAAAATTGAAATGAATCTTTTACATTGTATTCATTTTGACAAATTGAGTTTTTTAAAATATCACATATAAATTTTGAAAGTTTTTCAGTTGGTGACTTGTTTGACGCTACAATAGGTTTTAGGGGATAATTCTCTTTATAAATTTTGGGTACTCCATACAGTTTAAGAGCAACGCTGCTATAATTGTTTAGTTGTTTAGCTATATCATTAGTGATATAATTTTTCTTTTTTAAATTTTGAATTATTTCTAAAGTTTTTCTTTGAAATTTTTAGGTTGGGTCAGAATTTATTTTTGTATATATTGTATCAACATTTAATAGTTCATTTAGTTTGAATATGTAGTCTGTTTTGGACATAGCTACGGTCATATTACCTTTGTCTGATTTTAAAATAATTATGTCATATATTGATGCAATTTCATATTTAAATTGGACCAGCGCTTTAGGAGGTTTGTAGCTTCAGCTCCATATTTATTTGTTGTTTCTTTGTAAAAACCCATTCTATATTAATCAATAATTATCTTACATGATCACAATGACATAATTATTTTAAAATCAAACAAAGGTTAATTATATGTATTAATACGTTTTGTTAACTTATTATTTTTATATCAGGCTGTTTTTCATAATTATAATTTTTTTTGTATTTATAAACCCCGCCTACTCACCGATTGAGCCCTGTTATTTTTTCTTTATTTTGTAGGCTATGTCAATGTACGTAGCAAATTTTCGTTCTCTTTTTGGTTTTCATTTGAATTCGATAATCTGTAAAATCAAATATGAAGTAACCTAAGTTTTTTTGCGTATAAACCTGTTGGCTATAAAGATCAGTGTGGAACAGCTTAAATTAATTTCACGTTCATATATCATAAGAAATTTAAATTCTATTATGATAAAAGATCTAATGCCATTGGGTGTTATATTAAAGAATAGTCAATGTAATAGACAATAGATTTTAAAGTTCTAATATCTTTTTGATACCTTTTTGATAAAGAAGTTAAGCTAAATCGATCATGTAATGCTTATGGTGCAGATCTGAAAAATACGCAAATATTTGCCAATAATTGCTGTATGATATTTGGATCTAAATTCACAATAAGTTAAAACCATATGCATTCCATCCTACCAAAAATTATTGATCTATTTTCATTATAAATACTTTAAAACACGTTATTTATGCTTATTTGAAGAAAAATAGAAACATAATTTTCGTTATTCAATCTTATGATTTGAGTATGTAATAGTGCTAAAAATATTGTCAACAGTTGTTGATAAAATTTCCAACAAAAGTTTTAAGATTAACGACGAAAACATTATGTTAAAGGTGATGTGTAGTTATTCCCGAAACAAGTAGAACGCCCATATGGGAATGCGTTCAAGTATACATGGTCAACATATTTACTCTTTATATACTTTTTCCTTTAGACAATTATCTTTTTATTTAAGACTTATAGAATAGTGCTTCCATACCTGTGTGCACCTTTTCCTTCAGGTTCTTTAACGAGTATATTTCAATTTAAGCATTTACACTTAGATTCATTATTTACCTTTTAGTTCTTACGCTTTCTGATCTATGTTCCTGGTATACATTTATTAAGTGTGGTAGCCCTTAAGGGTAATCGGTAACAAACCCACCTGTTAGTCTTATTAAACTCCGCTGAAATTAGAGTTCAGAGGTAGTCCGGAAGTCTACTCGAAATTTTTTATTATGGATAAAAATTTCATCTTTATTGAATATTGACTTTAGGAGAAGATATGTTTGTCGAACCCATCTTTTAATACAATCGTACCCATACAGTTTTCAAACTGGCGTACAACTTGCCGCAAGGAAAATTGTAACATTAGCGCCCAACGCCGGAGCTATGTAAAATAAAATTGCTTCAATACACTGCATAAAGTGTTAAAGCGTTATTAAACGAGCCATAGGGTTAGTTTGGTTTAAAGGGTTTTTAATAAGAATTAAATGGCTGTTGTCTGTACAGGCACAGATTCACAAAGAGCTTACTAAGCTTCGCTTTCTAAAAGTATTAACAGTAGAGAAAAATTCATTTGCTGGTTGCATTAGTTGCGCTATACATTCGAATGAAATTAAGAAAGCATTCCAGTGCGTTTTCCTCAAAATTGATATGTTGATGTTATAGAAGGTCTTTCATATTGAAACGTAAGTATTTATATAACTATTTTTTTTAACTACTATTGTTTTGATCATAGTTTAATTTCCATAGAGCAGTACAAACAAATAAATATTCATGCGTTTAATTTAAATCTATTTACTTAAATTTTTCTAATTAAAGCATTGTATGTATATGTGTTTTGTAATTTCAAAACTCTATTAAATAATAATATATTATACAACGAGGCTATAATGAATATAGCGAGTTGTATACTATACTTTATCTACAACTAAGTATCAGTATAAGAGAGCGTAATTTATATAACTTGACTATCCAAATTATCAAAATTCTATAATTAATTAACGAAAACTAACACGGCTAGTTGTTTGTGTTATTGTATTGAGACATAGTACTTGATATTTAACATTTAACGTTTGTTTAAATTTCAAAGGTATTGGGATTTAATAATATTATTTTCCAGTTGGTCTATAAGAGGGAATAAGGAGCCATTATTCCCTCTGCTCTTCATTATTCCCTAGCGTAATTAATATATTGCATTATACTGCTAGATCCACAGATGCAATACGTATGTTATATATTAATTGTAGATAGTAATTATTTATTAATTACTTTTAACTAATTTCATTAAAAATGATTCCTTTTCTTACAGAAAGTATTTGGAACTCATAAGGAATGTTAAACTTCTTGTTTGCAAAGCGATGGTGGTAGACTATAAAACCATGTAAAGGCTTTCGTTTCACACCAGAAGGTGTCTGGCGCCTATAACGGATGCTAGTTTTCTTTCTTGTAAGCGATGGTGCTCAATTGTAAAACTACCTATAGGATTTCCCTTCACGGCTAAAGGTATCAGGAGCTGATAAGGAATTTCGGTCTTCTTTCTTGCAATGCAAAAATAGAATATGCATAACTAACCTAGGGATTTCTTTTCCTACCTAATGGTATCACAAGCCTATTAGGAGTGATACTTTTCTATCTTGAATGGCGGTGGTAATCGATTACAAAACCATCTAACTGATTTCTTTTCTTACAGAAAGGAATCTAGAACTCATACAGAATGTTAATGTTCTTTTTTCTAAAGTAATGGTGGTAGACTGCAAAACCATGTAAAGGTTTTCGTTTCACGCCAGAAGGAATCTGAAGTCTATAACGAATGCTAGTTTTCTTTCTTGTAGGGCGATAATGATCAATTGCAAAATCACCTAAAAGATTTCTTTTCATGCTTAAAAGTATCAGAAATTCATAAGGAATATCAGTCCTGTTTCTTATGGAACGAAGGTGGTCGATTACATAATCATCTAACCGATTTCTTTTCTTGTCGAATGGTATCAAGAGCTTATAAGAAATATTAGACCTCTCTTTTAAATGACAAAAGTGGCCGATAGCAAAGCCGCCTAGAAAATTTCATTCCTGTCAAAATTTGAACCATGAAAAGAACCTAGAAAAAAATTACTATCTCCATAGACTACCTAAAAGCTATCGCTTATTCCACCGATCATGTGCCCACAAAGATAGAGTTGTCACGAAACCGCTCTCGTTCAATCTATATAAAACATCGTCTCCGTTAAATTTTCTTTCTCAAACTCAGACAAAATCGAAAAAATTAAGAGCGAATTTATATCCTTTCCTTGTTGACTGATTTGTGTTAGAAAAATTAAATATTATCCCTGATACTCTCGCAGCGATCTCAAATTTAAATAACCTATCGGTATCTGCAGAAAATGTAGACGTTTGTAAATCAGGTCCCGTTTACAAATGGAACCTGACCTTTTCAGGATATAATTCAAACATTCCCTTAGTTTTTTTCTTTAAACAAATTAACGATTTAAAGATACCTAGAAATTGTACCAACGAACAATTATTTAAAAGTGCGATTAAAATATTTTCAGATAGTGCCTTGGCGTGGTTTCGCAATATTAAACATCAAATTCATAGTTGGCCCGAGCTAGCAGAACTTTTAAATACAGACTTTTCAACCTTTGATATCGATTATAAGTTGGTTAGTGCTCGTTTCCAAGCTTTTAACGAAAATTATTAATAATATTATCAAAATAAAAACATTATTTAATCGTTTGGATAGAAAGCCTGATGAAACCGAAATTTTGACGCAATTAATTCGAATTTAAATATCTATTATTCTGAACACTTAGGTGTCTAAAAATTGAGTCTATCTCACAACTTAAAGATCATTGCCCTTCTCCGCAAGAAGTAAAGTTCTGAGTAGAAAAATATCATCCCTCAGTAAAATCCCAGCCGAAACCGGCTTAGGAAAACGTATCTTACCGCAGTAATTCTTCGCGCCACTTAAATAATTTTTCGTGCCCAATATTGAATACCAAAGAAACAAATTCCCTATCTTGTTGGAATTGTCGGAAAGGTGACTACATCTATACCAATTGTACCGAACCTCAAAATGTATTTTCCTATTATGTGTTTAGCGGTGACTATCCTCCAACTCTGTTCAAAGTAATCAAATCAATAATATTTAAAAACTTCGTTTGACATTTTTCCTTTCAATCTAATTTTTAAAACATTATTTTCAATCCCCTTATTCCCATGGTGATCATTTTATTCAGTCAAAGATAACTTTGGAAGAGAACCATACCTAACATTAAACAACATTTAACGAATAAAACACACAAATATATAGCAAAAAGAAAATTTGTATACATAATTATATACAGTTCAAACTACCACGCAACAGTCTCCCTCTTAAGTCGTGCCATCTAACAACGCTACGAGGGATTCGACTTACTGTTACCCAATTCGAGGTCCAAGGTCCTTTGTTGCTGGGCGGGTGTAGGTTTCCTTAACTGTTTTCACGACTACTTGCCGTACCTGATCCGAATTACGCCCGGTTGTTGTTTCCGTTACAATACCTTTAGCCCAGAAATTACAATGTCCCTCGTCAACTATAACGACCGTGTCTCCGACTTCGATTGGCTTCACCTATTTGAACCATTTTGTTCGGCGAGAGTATTGGCATTTATTCACGAAGTCACCTTCTCCAAAAATGCCGAGCTATTTGTTGAGAGAAGGTGTAGTTTCTTTTGAGAATTAATACGCTATCATCATACTCACAAAACGGTTTGACGCTTCCCGAAGTCCAGTGCAAAAAAATGGTTTGGCGTTATCGCTTCAGGTTCATCTGGTCGGATTGGTATGTAAGTTAATGGTCGCGAATTCACAATATTTTCGACTTCAAGAATGTAGCATCGGAGAATCTCATCGCATGGTCTTTTGTTGGCATTATCTGTAGAAGACATTTTTTTATTGATCGCACCTGCCTTTCCCAGCAATTATCCATATGCGGAGCAGCTGCAGGATTGAGGATCCATTTCGTCAAAATAACATTTGATGTCATCAAGAGGTATTTAATGAATCACCTTTCTCAGCTTATTTTGAACTCCAATAAAATTGATGCCATTGTCGGTTCGAATTTCTATTGGCGTACTTCGTCTGGCCAAAAATTACGTATACATAATATACAAGAATCTTTACTTAATGAGTGTGCGATTTTGATGTAGATTGCTCTAATTGTCAAGCACGTAAATAAACATCCCCGTCTCTTTTCGACGCGTCGTCCTACGACTACTTCAATAGGTCCAAAATAATTAATGCCTACATGTGAGAAGGGTCTTGTATATGCAGCTAATCTAGCTTTCGAATGATCAGCCATCTCCAGCGGTTTTGGCGCTGCTCGTTGGTTTTTGCAGTATTGGCAATTGGTACAAATTTGATTTAAAACAACTCGCAGTTGTGGAATTTCATACAGTTGTCGCAATTCATTAACAACTTTTTCGGGGTAAGCACGTAGAAATTTTTTGTGATAATGATAGACAAGTACTTTCGTGACGTGGTGGTGTCGAGGTAACAACACTGGATTAATTCTGTCGAACGTAAGTTGAGGTGCTCTATTTGTGCGTCCCCTTTTTCTTAAAACTTTGAATTCGTCAAGGAAAGGTGATAATTGATTCAACGGGCTTGACTTTTTCACTGTGCCTTTGGATTTTTTTTCAAGGGTAGCAATTTCATCACTGTAGGTTATTAGTTGACTTTGCCTGTATAAAATGCTTTTTGCTCTTCTTATTTCCGTCAATTTTAAACCCCCTGTTAATGTGTTAAACTCCACGTTCTCTACTCTAAGGTATACTTTTAAAGTCCGGATGCACATGTATGAGAGCCACTACGACAGTTGGTAACAATAATAAATATTTGCAAAATGTTGCGCAATAAACGGTTACGTCATATTTATGATCAAATTATTATAACATGCAAAAAATGTTTATTTTAATTATAAGAGAAGACAAAAGGTACTCGCGTAAACGGTAGGACTCTTTACCGCATGGCAGCTATTCTCGCGTCGGGCTCTCCGCGTTGGTTGAGCGTTCTGGGCGTGGGTCATCACTTGCCGCCTTGTCGAAACCAAATTTAAATTTGTCTTCTCTTTTCTGCGTAGAGGTACGATAAAGGAATACAAGTAGGAGGAACGATATCAGGTAGAGATGAAAGGAAACCTACATATCTGAAAAAGAAGACAAGATAACGGCACACAGATAAACACTCCGTTCGACGTCTCGTTGACTAGTCTTGACGTGACGGAAATCACCACCCTTCTTTTCACACTCCGCGTCTGCGCAATCTTTTGCGCAAACGCAACTATCTCAAGGGACACAAATGCACGCACAAGTCTTTTAAATTATTGGCGTGAATTCACTTGCAAATTAGAAACTTACAGAAATGTTTAAATGCCGATTTTCGGCATGTAACAATTGTTGAATGGTTTTTATTACAATTCTCCTCAAATCTCAACATTCAAGCAAGTACACGAACTGCCTTCCTCCATTTAGAGCACCTTTCGATGTACGTGTATACTGCATTTGATTGAAAGATCACGTGAGACAACTGCAATTTCATTTCTTTGGTGGTGTTGAAAATAATGTACCGCGTGTCTCCTGGCCATTTAGGTTCTTGGTAAGAGTAAAAAGTCCGGATCTGTAAACCATCTACTATCAGATAATAACGTATGTTGATTTTTCCACTTGGTCGCTTCATCCGCTACGTTTTATTTTGATGGTACCCATCGCCAATCTGCTACGTTGGTTGTTTCTAATATTTCGCCAATTTGAAAAGCTACGAGTTGTCGATACTTTCTTAGATCTGTCCATAAAACCACAGATCAAGCAGTCACTAGCATCAAGGAAAACGCGCAGTTGGAGATTTTATATTTCTTTCCAAAATAACATCTTGAAATCTTTGAACCCTGATGTTTGATAAGATTTGAGTCCATTTTCCCCAGTTCTTGCATTGTTCGTCAGTTATAGGTTGATCCCACGAAATTTCAGACCGACAAATATCTTAGAGGAGTATTTTCAAAAATACTATTCAAAAATACTACTTCACGTTTTGTAGGTCTTGGTTTCCCAATCAAGATATCGTTGTTCGACCGGTTGAAGTTTAAGATAAAACAAATTGAGTCCGATTCCGTGTTTCACCACATACCAAGAACTTTTGAACATTCAGTTTTACTACTGACACATTCAGATTCCTTGTTTCTTTATGTCGCAACTCACACATCCCAATTGCTTTAGGACTACTTTCGAATTTGAAACCCAATTTCGAATTAAAAACCCACCAGCACTGTGTGTATTCGAATTACCTTTTTCGCTATTGTTGCAGCCTCCTCTTCGGATTGAAAATTTTGTAGCCAGTCATCAACATAGTGGTTGTTACAAATTGCAGCAACAGCTTCTGGACTCTCTCGGCAGCAAATCGCTGAGCGTGTTTGTTCTTTACATAATTAGCCGCACATGGAGAGCATGTAGCACCAAATGTCATGACGCTCATAAAAAATTCCAAATTCCACGTTTTGATTTTCTCGTCATAAGAATCTTTGGCTCTGTTGGTCTTTCTCACGAACAAGCACTTGGTAATACATCTCTTTTATATCGCATGCAAGAGCTACCGATTTTTCTCGGAATTGGTACAGGATGTTAATTAACGAGCATAGTAGATCTGGTTCCTTCAATAATACTGAATTTAGTGAAATGCCATTTACAGTCGCTGCTCCATCCCACATTATACTTACCTTCCCAGGTTTATTTGGGTTGGTAACAGCGAATATTGGAAGGTACCAAGTTCTTGGAGATTTGACACATGCTTCATCGGGGATTATCTGCCGAGCATATCGTTTTGCGAGATGCTCATGTATTTGCAATTTGATTTTAACTGTAAGATCTGGATTTTTAGCCATCTTCTTTTCTAAGCTTTGTATTCTCCTTTTCGCCATTTTATGACTATCATGAAATCTTACTTCATCATAACTCCACAACAGACTAGTTACGTATCTATTTTCAACCTTTCGTGCCGTTTGTTCAAGTATAGCTTTCGCTCTACTATCATCTTTTGATTCAAGTGCAATTTCTGGAGTTTTTACACCTAAAGTGTCAACAGAAAAGAACTCTTTTACAATTGCATGCAGATTTTCGTCCGGATTACATGCACAAATGTGGTGATGGTAGTACGAAGAATGTGCTTCCATAATTTTAATCCTGCCCCAATCAATGTCCAACCTAATCTCGTTTTAGTCGCCTTTGGTTTCCCCCATTTTCGTTCTTTAATATCAAACGGTAACCCTAGTTCCCAATGTTCAATACCTATAAGTAAGCGCGGTCGTGCATCTTTGTAACTGCTTATAGGCAAATTTCATAAATGACTGTATTGTGTTTCTTTTGAATAAAAAACGAGCGACTAACTTATGAGATTAAGAGCTGTATCCGTACACACGTTCAAAACCCCAGATATTTGCATAGATACACGGCGGCTATTTATCTCATCCCTTGATGTGTTTCCAGTCCACTTTAAATGTAGTGAGTCAATGGGTCCCTCAAATTGTAATTTCATAGCGACCTCTTCGACAAGAAGAGTTCCGGATGATCCTTCATCTAAAAATGCAAAGGTTTGAATGCTCCTCGAAGGTCCATATAAAACAACATGCAAATTTTCTAAACAACAGTAGTGATGGCGGCAATGAGTGTACGGAAACAACATTTGAAAACATGTTGTTTGTGCTCAGTAGGTAAATAGGGCCGGTCCTAATTCAAAACGCGACAGACGTATTTTCCATGTGTAAAATACGTCTGTCACGTTTTGAATTAGGATCGGCCCTATATAATTTCAATGTAAAATAGTTGTGAAAACATTTGAATGTAAAATAGTTGTGAAAACATGAATTCTTCTATACTTTCAATGTAAAAATACGTCTGTCACGTTTTGAATTAGGACCGGCTTTATATTACTTTCAATGAAACACACACGTATGTTGAAAAAAATGTAAGTGCAGAGAAGAATGTGTGTAGCTGTTTTGAATTCGGTTTTCTAGCGAGAAGTTACACGTGCACCGTTTTGAATTAGGATCGGCGTTATATACTTTTAATGTAAAATGTGAAAACCTGAATTCTTTTCAAATGTAAAATACTTGTGGGCACGTTTTGAATTAGGATCGTCTTTATATTACTTTCAATGTAACACACGTATGTTGAAAAATGTAAGTGCAGAGAAAATGTGTGTAGATGTTTTGAATTTGGTTTTCTAGCGAGACAGTATGACAGATGCAAAAAATATCGCATTCAAGTCAATTGTGTTTTTAATTAAAGTGGATTCTGATTTATGTTTAGAGGCTGCAAATACACATGGGCCGGTTTTAATTCAAAATGAGTTCACTCTTGTGATAGGTTGAAAAGTGGGTTGGCAAAGTACGCAGATGGTGGTAATCTGCTATATAAGGAGATTGCTCCTAATATTAATTTAATTAGTCGAAGTTTACTGCATATATTTACATACAAACATGTATATAATTGATATTCAGGGATTTAAATACAAGAAAACGAGTTTGTGTGTAAAGAAATTGCGGTTTTGGACTTGTTGAAAGGTGATGTTTGGCATCAAATTTTTAAACTGCCAATGCAGTCCAGTTGTTTGAGTCAAGATCATATAAAACATAACGACTGGGTGACAAGGAATATTCATGGTATTTCTTGGGATGAATCTTCAACGGCTGGAATGGTGTCATCATATATAGCGCTTTATTTGAAGCAAATTATCCGACCCGGTGAAGAAGTATTTGTGAAGGGTCTAGAAAAGAAGAAATTGATTGAAACATATATAATGCAAAACTTTGTAACTGATATGCTTGCACTAGGTTGTCCTAAGCTATCGGAGTTAAAAATCAACAATCGTTTAAAATATAACATCCATTGTTGTAGACACAGCAATAAAAATTTGCAATGCGCAAAACAAAATATCTTTTATTAAAAGAATGGCTTGATAATAATAAAAACAATAGAAAGATTTTGTCTGTATTATTTATTTTAATATAATTTTACAATGTTAGCCTTACAAAATTCATTTATAATAATAATAAAAAACAATAGAAAGATTTTGTCTGTATTATTTATTTTAATATAATTTTACAATGTTAGCCTTATTAACTATTATTATAACAACTTCTAGCAAACATTATTTTTATCGATCCAGCTATTGTGTACGTTAGAGAAGCCTAACCATTTTACAAATACTTTATTTCCACTCTTTCTTAGTACTTTTTCTACCAGGTAAATTCCTGGATGTTTAACCTTTGCAACTCCGTTTCATAAAATGCACCTTTGATTTCTTTCTCATCTTGATCTTCTAATATATATGTTGTAGGATTGGTTACGTTTACCTTTTTAATCTTAAAGATTTCATTTGACCAGTTTGGCGTGTAACCTTTCGTAAATGCTTCCTGTGTTTACTAATCCTCACACTGTCTTTTATTGAATATTTTGGTATTTTGGTTGCAAGTTTGATGTGGGTAAATGATGATTTAAGAATAGTTTTTCATTTGATTTATCAACTTTTACAGGTTTGACTCCGATAGTATTGTGAACTGTATTGTTGTATTGTTTCACAATATCGCTTAAATTTTTATCCAATTGTAAGAACCGTTCAGGTTAAACAAGCGCCACATTTTCCCTTTAAAGTTCTAATTACACGTTCTACAATGCATGCTTTCTTTGTAGAAAAACACTATAATGGTTTATGCCATATGTCTGCATTAAGGATTGAAAGTGTTTGTTATAATATTCTTTACCAAAATCAGACTGCAAATTTCTTGGCGGATTTTAAATTTATTTAAAATTGTTTTCATTACAGCAGTAACATCAATACCCGTTTTACTTTTAAGTGGTACAGCCCATACGTATTTGGAGAAACAATCAATAACTACTAAAATGTATTTAAATCCTTTGTTTGTTTGCGAATATGGTAGCATTTCAATCAAATCGGTCTGAAGAAGGTCATTTAAACCTTTTACTATCACTTTGCGTCTCTTGAAATTTATTCTTGCTGGTTTATGAAGTTCATTTACTATATCCTCTTTCACTTTTGATTGAGCAACTATCATAATACTTTTTTATAATCAGGATTTATTAAATACAATTAATGAAATACTTCTATGTTTGAATGTCGTGGGCTCCACTTGCTTTGAAAGGAACTTTTAATATAAAATCAAGAAACATTGTGGTATTGTTTATGATAGCACCGCTGTCACGAAAGCTGATTACATCCATACGTTTAAGCAAAAATCCTTGTAACTGTGCAATTACATAACTTTTTCGTTTATAAGAATTTCAATGTCTTGCGGGTATCCTTTAATATTCTCAATGACTGCTTCCTCATAAGGAAATCCATAATTATGTTTAATGTTGAAAATAAGGAATGTCTTGTCACCGTCGAGAAATGTATTAGAGTAAAACGTTGCTACTACCGTGTAATGTAGCATATGTAACTTGTACTCAATCAAGGTTTCAAAACCTTCACTTTTATTTTCATATTCCTGTTCAGTTATATCTATTTTACGGTTATGTAAGTGCCTTCCAAATTTGTCAATTGTCATATCATCTAATTACTTTAGCCTCACGCAATTCTTCAATGATCGAATTTATTTCGTTGCCGTGACCTGTGTGTCCAGCAGTCTGAGATGAAACTAAAAGTCGTAATCTATCAACAAGTTCATTGGGATCATTCCAATATAAATAATCTATGCGTTATTTGATACTTCCATTGTCATACCGTCTCCAAGACGCTTTCTATAGGGTAATGTTCTAGGTCTACGGGTGTTTGGGAAGTATGTTTAATGTAGATATTATATTTTGTACTTATATGAAGTATTACCCTGAATTTGTTCTGTTTCAGAATAATATCTTCTATTAGCATTTGTTCTTTTACAATATCAAGGTACGACTTTAGATCTTGATGACTGTACCCGACAGGATATTTTTAAACAGTAGTTCGTATAATCCAGGAGTACCTTTATATTTCAAATCATTTATTAGAACATTTTCATCATCCAACGCGAAATTCGAATTGCCTATCATAAGACCATCTGAATCAGGGTTAAACCTAATACCATATTTATGATCAAATTCGTTCTTAACATCTTTAAACATATTGTAAATATATTCTCGAGGTAGCGGATGTAGCTGTTCGAGATAATGTGTCATACCAGGTGAATCGGCAAAGCTTTGAATATATTCATGGGCTTCTTGTGCATTTCGATTAATTTCTGCTTCATATTCATTCTCAACATCGTCATCATCATCATCATCATCTACCTCTATGGCATCATTTTTATATTTGGTATATGCTGAGCAATAACCGGGGAATCAATATAGTCAACGTTCCTTTCTAGCAATTTAGGTTTAATTTTTTACACTGCTATGAGGCAGTTCTTCTTCTTCTTTAAATTTTTCTTTCTTTACCGCACTTTCCCCATCCAGTTTATTAGCAATAGTTTCTAATCGTGATGTTATGGGTAAGATTGATTCCACTTGGACGACTTCATTATCTTTTAACTGACGCAATTTGTTTTTACAATGTTTCTTTTCTTAATTAAAATTCTTTTAAGTTTTATCGCCTCCTTGTTCATTGCGTAAAAGTTTATTGTAGTAAAAAATTCTTCGATAATAACGATACTTGCGTCTCTCAAGGTTTAAATATGTATGAAGTGATCAAAACCTATTCGGTACCTTCCTTGATCTGGATCACTATCTTTGTCTACAACTAAGAAACCGTATTTGTCTTGCCAACAAGCAGCACATATTACACAGAATTTATCATACTTCATGTCAGTATTGACGTGATCGTCATATATGTGTTTTAAGTTTAAATCATCTTGTTTAAATAAAACTAAAAGATTAGCATTATCACGTAGTAAGTGCTTAGGTATACGAGTATAACTTTGACAAAGGTAAAACTGTCTACTTGTTTATGACGCCCCATACTAAAGTATTCCCTAATGATACCTTGTTTATCGCAAGCTACATCATCAAAACAAATATAGAATTATTTCGAGCATCAGATGGTGATATAATATTATCAGAACTGGAAAATGTATAATATTTGATCCCTTTATTGGTTGCAGTAGACTTTCAAGGTATTGATACTTTGGTTGATAAAGTGATTTAGAATAAACATATACGTTTTCAAACTTTAAACCATTAGGATGTTCTATCAGCCCAATCATAACGTTGGTTTTACCGCAATTTGATGGACCAACAACTAGACATCGAATAGATGAAGGCAGAAGAACACTATGTTTTTCTTTTTAGCTAAGGATTGCACGCCAATGTCATTATTGTTTATGGTTAAAGGTGTTGATTGTTTCACAACACGCATGTTTGCAAGTACTAAATTCGATTTGTAAAAAGTGGAATTATATATATATATATATATATATATATATATATATATATATATAAGAAACGGCGAGTATATAAAGAATCATTAATTCATAATATTTTATTTATTTACTGCACAGCTTGAGAGGATAGTTGTCCGCTAATGATTACATATAATAATTCTAAAACTACTGGGAACGGACTATTAAATACTGTAATTAACAATTTACCATTTGAAGCGCATATTCCGGGTTACAAATTTTGCGGTCCGGGTACAAAATCGAACGGTTAGCTCGGGGAGACAAGGGAATAAACAAGTTAGACGAGGCTTGTAAGGAGCACGATATTGCATACACCAAAGAAAAGGATCTATCTAAACGTCATCAAGCAGATTCGAAGTTAGCTCAGTTAGCTACAGAAAGACTAAATTCTGGTGACTCGTCTTTAGGTGAAAAAGTAGCAGCATTTGGAGTAGCTACCGCAATGAAAGCTAAAGTAAAACTTGGTATGGGTGCCTGTGCATCACTGAGAACAAAAAATATCAATAAAATAAGAAAACTGATAAAGAAACGTAAAATAAGAAGTACGCTAGGTATTAAAAGTATTATCAAACAAGCACGTACAGCTTTAAAAAAGACTAAAGGATCTAATATTATGGATGCAATCAACATAGCAATTAAGGCCGCCAATACAGCAAAACAAAAGAAGCATATTAAATCAGCTCGTATTATATCAATTCCTAAAACAGGAGGTTTTCTACCACTAATACCAATTTTTGCAGGCCTAAGCGCTCTTGGTACTCTTACTGGAGGTGCAGCTGCTGTTGCAAAAGCAGTTTCAGATACTAAAATAGCTAAGGAACAACTAGCGGAAAAACAACGCCATAACAAGGCAATGGAGGACATTGCAGTCGGAAACGGCATGTACATCAAACCTTATAAAAAAGGTTTTGGTCTTTTTAGCCCTGCAAAACCTCAAAGGAACGCAACTTGATTTTACCTAATCGAGCACTAAGCAATGTAGAATTAATAAAGTTTGTTAAGCAATTAGAAGTACCATATTTCCGTGGAGTGTTCATGAGAAACAATCTTCCCAAGAAAGTTAATTTAAAAGAATGTGGTATAATTAATTTAGATTGAATAGAAGGTTTAGGCACGCATTGGACCTCTTACAAAAAGTACGGTAGTAGCGCTATTTACTATGACAGCTACGGAAACCTGCGACCGCCAACAGAGTTGATAAGTTATTTGAATAGCGGGGTAAATGTAAAATTCTTTATAACATTAACCAAGAACAATCGTACGGTACTGTGTTTTGCGGTCATTTATGCTTACAATTTCTAAGTAGTGCATAGAACTGCGTACGAAGTTGTTATGTCGTACACTTTTACTCTAACGGAAACACTTCAGTTTTAACAAGCAATTTTAATCCGCCTATAAACTTGGATAATGATTCGGAGTACGTATTAGGATTAACAAATTTTGAGTCTTATAACACAATTCCAAACATAGAAAAGGAATAAATAATAAATTTTATTATGGATCTAACGGAGAATTCATAGAAATACCTGAAGGTGCTTATGAGATTAGAGAAATTAATAAATATCTTCAAAAGCTTTAGGTGATAAAAGATGGCGTGGTCGTATGGATCAATCACGAAGCGCTAGAAAGACGCCAGTGTATATAGAAATTACAGCTGACAATAATACACTTAAATGTAGTATTAAATGTAGTCTAGATGTGGATTTTACCAAAAGGATTCAATTGGTTCTCTACTTGGTTTCAATCCGCGAAAATTGCTAGCATTTGTCACGCATCAAGCAGACTACGCGATCAACATTTGTAAAGTGAATGCAGTTTTAATCGATTGTAATATTGCAAGTGGATCCTATTTAAATAGTAAACCAGCCCATGTAATACACGAATTTTTCCTCAAGTACCTGCAGGTTTTAAAATTGTCGAGTGTCCACCTACGATTATATATCTACCAATCAGGTCACGTATAATAAATGAAATAATAGTTAAAGTGTTAGATCAAGATGGAAATTTAGTTAATTTCAGAGGAGAACTGCTAACTGTAAGGTTGCATTTAAAAAATCTGCAATAGCCATGGGTATTAAGTATAATGCACGCAACATGTCAAAAATTGATATAAATGCTGGAAATTTCAAAGCAATCGACACTCGATTGATTGTTTCAAGACCGCTAACAACACAAAACCGGCAGTTTCTACAATCGTTAGGACTGCATTTAATTAAAAAAAGTAGAATGAATAGTGAAATACTGAACGTGCGTGAAAAAGTTTACTTCGACAATGCAATTGTTAATATTGAAAACATACTCATCAACCTTATGCTAACACATCTTTAAACAATAATGATGAAATTCGAATCCTATACAACAACAAGATGTATACACCTTACCATCAAAGAGCATGCTGTACATAGAAGGCAAATTAATTAAAACAGATGGAACACCGTCTCAGACAGCAAAGTTTGTAAATAATGGAATTTTGCTGCTTTTGATGAAATTAGATATGAGATTGGTGGTATCATTGTAGATCGTGTTCGGAATCCTGGATTAACGTCTATAATGAAGGGATATGTTTCATATAATAGCAATCAAAGTAAACATTTACAAAACGCTGGGTGGTTTCCTATGGATGATTCACAAATAGTTGATGCTAATGGGAATTTTAATGTTGCAATAAACCTTTCAATGGTTCTCGGATTATGCGAAGATTTTAAAAAAATTATTTTAAACCTCCGTCATGAGTTAGTCTTACTACGTTCTAGTTTTGATACTAATGCTATAATTAATCCTACACCCGATGAAGAAATAAAAGTTGTTTTAAACAAAGTTTTATGGAAAATGCCGCATGTAGCCGTTGATAATACTCAACGAATTAATTTAATAGAATGCGTTGCACAAAATCAGGATTTGCATATTCCGTTTAGAGGATGGGAGTTGCATGAATATCAACTTCTACAAGAAACGCAACGTCATACATGGAACATTAAAACAACAACACAATTAGAAAACCAAGATTTGTGATTGTTGGTTTCCAAACCAACCGAAAAATAGATACATGAGCAACTACAGTCGTTTTGATCATTGCTATTTAACCAACATGAAACTATATTTAAATTCAGAAATTTTCCCGTACGATAACTTAAATTTGAGGTTCGAGAATAAACAGACTGCGTTGTTATATGAGATGTATGCTCAGTTTCAGCAATCATACTACGAAAAGGAAAATGAGCCACTTTTTAATCCTGAAGATTTACGAAGTATTGCACCATTAGTAGTTATAGATTGTTCTAGACAAAACGAAGCGTTAAAATCTGGTACTGTCGATATTAGATTAGAATTTGAAACTAGCAGAAACGTTTTGCCAAATACATCTTGTCATTGCCTTATACTTCATGATAAGATAGTCAAATACAATCCACTCTCAAACAGCATAAGAATATTATAATTACTTTATTATTATTATTACTGTACCTTTACAAATTATGAAAAAACAATAAATCATTTAGCAATCACAGTCTATTTATTAATATTTTTACATGTTTTACAATATCTTTTACATGTTTGAATTATTAAGTGATTTAGTAAACAGCCATAAACATTGACAATTTTAAATAAAAGTTTTGTTATACATTTCTCAAATAAACTAACTGGTATGTTAGTAACAAACTGGATTTTTTAAACAGAACGGTTACTACTACTACTACTATATATAGTTCAAAACTCGGGCAGATTGAAAGGTATCCTATTTTTAGATACATCCAAAAAAACGAAAATCGGTGTACTTGTGCAGGTATAAACATAACACTGAAGTTTTATAACTAAAAAATATTATATGTTAATCTAGATAAAATAAATTGCATTCTTTATTTGAGCCAGTGGTTGAAGCTTTACAAGTCATCTCTATATGTATAGTTATACCCCAAGGTTTAGTATCAGTGGTTAAGGTACTAAGAATTCTTTTATCATCACTTGGATTAAGAACAATTTTGTTTTGTTTAATAGTACAGACATCATGTTTGACTGATCTAATTAAACATTGCTGTTTCTGTACAGTCTGTTTATAAAACAAAGCATTCTTATAATCATCAAAAGAAATTTGCTTAATACTTGCTAAGGAAGATCCCTTCGACTTTTTTATTATCCTATCCTGAACTCTATACGTGTACATTTTAGATCTAAGTCCTACAAACTCTAGCATGATGTCACCATTGTTTTCATCTTTCATAATACCAGGAACTTTTTTATTTGATAATGGAATATGATATTTGTTATGAGGGTCGTAATCGGAAGTATCAAATCTATGAATATCTTGTTTGATATAAGAGTAAATATCTTCAACGCTAAACTCGTATATCAAACTATCCGTATCTGTGTACAGCAGCTTTGCTTTGTTAGCAAATTGCGATTTTATATAACTATAGTGAAATAAAAAAATAAAAAAAACCTACATTAATGGGTTTGTTTAAGTAAACCTCTAATTTATTCATTCCTATTAAGACTAGATCTTTGTCTAACACAGTGCAACTATGAAAATTAGGCTTCGCTATGTAACTACGAGCTCCAAACCGTCCTTCCCATTTGGTCACTAATTTCACATCTTTCCTTTTCCGTACGTTTTCCATCATCTTTCCATAAACCGAATTTATCATATTTTTATAAAAGCATATATCGAAACTGTTTTTTGACTGTTGTCTTAATTTCGTATTCAAATCAATGTATTCTTTTAACCAAGGAGCTTGTTTAAACCGAAGAACCTTATGAATCTTTTTCAGTTCTAAACCGTAGCTTAAATACATTTTTAAATTCTTGTAGTGAATAATATAGTTGAGTTTTGGATATAAAGTTGTAAGTAATTTCTTTAAGTTTGATTTATTAGAAGGTACTGGTGGTATCATATGTTCAGGCGCTAAAGGTAAGTCACTGTGAATTTCATGTAAAGATACTGGATAGTGTAAATCGCATTCAAAAATATATCCTACATCAGAATCATCGGGAATATTAAGTATGTCTAAACGTACTATATCTGGACTGGTACCATCTAAAATTCAAATTCTCCATATGGAAGATATTCAGACATTGCAGCCCCATATAAATTATTAACATCAAAATACATTAAATATTTAGAATCGAAATTTGGATCATAATCTGCATTCATATATTTGTTATTTGCTTTAGCATATCTATTCGAACATTGAGAAACACCGCCACGAATTCCCGTTCTAAAACATTATTTTTCAATATCAGTAAGCAGCTCGAGTTTAACGTTCGTCGTTTTAACATCGCATCTAGAGCTAAACCAGGAGCCGTAAAGTAGTGAAGCGGATCTAACTTATACGTGAACATACAAGTTTTTCTAAAGTTTTCAAATATATCAGTCAAGAGCAGTACATCTGTTTTTAAATATAGGTCTGAATAGTCCCTAGTGTTTTTATATTAAATGTTTGCCAAACGTGTTTAGCATGATTGTAGTCTTCATCTGAGATTTCTTCATTGCGCAAACGATTAAAGAATGCTGTTTTACAGGGTAAATCGGTTTCATTGAGCCTATCCCAAGAGTTAATGTAATCATAGGAAATATACCTTTACGCGTAAGTAACTGAAACTCATTATCGGTGTTACAATTTTCCTGGTGATGGATTTTTATTATCATCTAAGTATGAAGCTAATTTTCGATGCTAGATGCCATAAACCTGAATGAATCGATAAATCTAAAAGTAACTTTCGTACCATTTACATATTTTGTAAAAGATATGTATTTTTCCTTATTTATTGGTAGAATTCTTACCAAACCTGAAAACCCTAACGCAATTTTTTTAATAATGAAATGCGAATCGTAGCCTGATAAGTTATGAAAACTACCGGTATCATATAAGAATTATGATAATTGATGTTGCAATCTTGATGAGCCGCTCCTCGAAATTCACCTGTAAAGTGGCAGTGATCGCGAACTCTAATATCATCTATACTAAAAGGTTTATTGCAAATGTGACAGTGAAGGGCAAATTTAAATGCTAACTTTTGTTCTTCTGTTAAAGGATTCATAGGTTTTGGGTTACAGAAAATTTTATTAGTCGTTTCTGAAATCAGTTTCAATTGAGCAACAAACCATTCTATACAATCCTTTCCGCGATACAATTGAAATTTGGAATATTTATTATCATACGAGCATTTCAAATAATACGCTACACTAAAGGGTATATGCCTTTGGTAAGAGACTGTGTTTAGTATTACCTCCGACTCATTGCATGGTTCTAATATACATTCGAGATCTGCATAAACTACAAATGATACTTTTTCTTGATAGTGGAAATGTTTAAACGTTAGATACTTTTCAGATTCTTCGGGTAATCTTATTGAGCAAGTATTCTGTTTTTCGCAATAATTCGAATGACGCTTAAGTAATGCTGCTGTACTAAAATTATTTAAACATCTATAACAAAAAATTTTCTATGTTCATGTGAAGACAACTGTTTTGCAAATAATTTTGACATATCCTTAATCCAAGTAAAATGAAAGTGATTCTCATCAGCATTTGTCGGACGAGAATATTGTAAGGAATCATTATTTAAAACTAACAGATTAATAGGTTCAATTTTTTAAAATTTTCACTTAAACAAAATGGTAGTATTTTAGTATTTTCTATACAATATAGGTTAATTGCGAGATTGTTAAGCTTCTCAATTTTTTTATGTCTTTTAATGCGATTGGAAACTGAATTGAATTGTAGCGTAATACTGTATCAAAATGTGGATAGCTAGATATTCTCTGACTATTTTGTTTAGCAGGATATAAAGCGGAAACCAAGCTCCAAAGAATGCAATGTTGATCGTTATTTATTACATTTACCACAGCTTTTTCTTTTTATAAAGTCCGGAACCGGTACAAACGTTGAACACCCTCCTTTAAGTGGATCATGATTGTTTATATTTACCTTCAAGTGTAAAACTTCTTGGATTGCCCAACCAGAATCTTTCTCGCAAAATTCTTCTAATCGCTTCGAAATCTTGTTCAATACGTTCTCCTTATACCACAGCTTGAGATTGGTATTTATATCGATGTGACGATTTGCAGTAGGAAACGTTTTCAAATCTATTTCAACAGTTGTAGGCTTAACAAAGTTAGCGGCAAATATTACATTAACTTTCAACATTGACTTTTTTAAGCAAGCAACAATCTTGCGTTTAAAACTAGCGAACGCCTTGTCTAAGAACACTAGAGGATCTCTATAATTTAAATTGGTAATAAGTCCCGTAATTATTCGACTTCCAAAACATGATTGTACATCATGCCAAATCAAATTTTTCGAGTATGACCTCTAGTAAGCGTTGCATCAACACCTTTACCACGATATTCCAAAGTACGTTTCAAGTGCCTCAATCGTACAAGGTAGCTTTTAAGATTTGCTAAATTAGATTCCAGCCTACTAGGATTTTCTTGTTTATTGTCTTCGTATACCTTATTTTTAATAGCAAGCTTCAATATACTAATATTTGCTTTGATAATTAAAATGTGTTTCGTTATTTCATTCACTGATTTAATTAGATTCACGCATTTTACAGTTAATCTCAAAATTGAGCTACTAATCTCGGATACGGTTTCAGCATTCATGATTCTATATAAAATCAAAATACACTACTTAATAATACAAGTATTTTCTCTATTTATTATTTATATAAAATATCATCTGACGTAAGCAAAACAACTGCAAAAAGGTTCATTCATCTGAGTTTACGGAAAACGCGTAAGCAAAACAACTGTAAAAGAAAATAGCATACAAATCGAAATAATTGCATAACGAATTGCTTGAATGCAATTGTTAAAAAAATCGCCTTTATTTACGTTTTTTTATTCAAGACGATTTTCAAGCTTGAGTTGTGCATGCAGTCTAAAAAAATTGCACAGTTGCATTCAGTACGTGTCTATAATAAATAAATTCGCTATGCAAGCAATTCCAATATTTACATATTGAATGCAAACTCTGGCAAAACAACTGCAAAAAGGAATGCATTCAACATCATTTTTCATTTCCGTATGCGTTTACTACAAAAATGTTTTTTATACGACCTTTAATTTATTATGTGTACAGAAAATACATTATCATTACAGAGCTATTTTTTATGATTACATTGAAATATTTTTAAATAAAAACAAAGCAAATTTGAAAAAAATGTCTCAGATTAAACCGTCTTGTTTAATAATGTAACGCACTCATGGTTTTTTAAAAAAAACCCAGTATTAAAAAACATTCTGCAGTTTTATTATATAACAGTACCTTTAAAGAATTTTCACACAATTTACCTATATATATATATATATATATATATATATATATATATATATATATGCATGTAAATTGTGTCAGCGGTAATCTAAAAAAAACTTATTCTATAAATATTACTACTTAAAGGGATTTATTTGCATTGCATTATTTTTAAACGAAAAATTAATCTGAAGAAAAAACATTTTCCAGTGCGTGAATTTTGTTAATTTTTTATGGAAAATAAATTATGCTAGCAGTAATATAAAACGAAATTAATCTAATTTAGGTTTTTTATTATGCGCCTTCTTGCAATTTTCTGTTTTCAGTCAATGAATGTAATTCATTATTTCTGCTGAGCAGTACCTTTAAAAATTTCTTATACAGCATATAAATTATATCAGCGGTAATCTAAAAACGAAATTAATCTAATTTAGGTTTTTATTATGTGCATTCATTGCAATTTCTTTTTCAGTCAATGAATCTAATTCATTATTTCTGCTGAGCAGTACCTTTAAAAATTTCTTATACAGCATAAGTTATGTCAGCGGTAATCTAAAACGAAATTAATTAATTTTAGGGTTTTATTATTTCTGCTGAGGTATAATTATATTCGCTTACATACTGTTTTGTTCATTAGAATAGATTACAGAGCTGAATTTTTTCAGAAAACGATGCAAATTTTTAATTTTTCTAACAGATCAGTTTATTATTTAATATAAATACTTCACGTAGATTTTTACCAACAGTATTCAATCAGATCTCTTGTATAATTATTAGTTACTATTACTAGCAACTTTTAAAAATGAGTAACTTGTCATCAATCAAAATTGTAATAATACCAACGTAAAAGTTCTAGAGCAATTTATATTACATTCTGACAAAGACGTGATTAAAGAAGTTTTCGGCTGTTCTTCGCCTCAATTCAACACTGATGCTATTTTTGATAGTGACGTAATAGATATATCACGGTAAGTGCTTTTTTCACATTTATACACGTGTTTTTTAAAACAGTACTAATTTATAAGTTACATTAGATCAAAAAACCATTCTGGAAATTCTGAGGCTATCGTAGGATCGTTGACACACTCTGGTCCTCTCAGAAACATCAGGTAGTATACAAAGAAAAGGTGAACCTACAATAATCTTTTATGTTATGCTCACAGATCAGGCAAAAACATGTTGACTATGAAAAAGTTATGTACAGAATCTAATATGGCTGTTTGCGGTGAAGATGACAAATCCTACGAAGATGACACAGTAGAGTTGCTTAACGCATTTAAAAAGCGTGGAGAGAAGCTACTGCGTCGTATAGATTTGGAACTAGAAATAATAAAGCAAAAAAGAGAGGAACTAACAGCGAGGGAGCAGCAGATACTTCAAGAACGGAGTTAATAAATACTTTTCATTTATAAATAGTTAGATCAATATATTCAACAATTTGTAAAATAAAAAAGTATTTTATAAAAGTTTCTCTTTTGAAACAAGACTTTCTATAAACAAGGTAGTAAACTCAAAGTAAAACGCACATAAATCAGAACCCACTTTAATTTGATACATCATTCTTTATACAATCGACTTAGATGTGTTATAATAATAAACTAATTTCTTAAATTAGTGACATATTATTCTGAAAATTCTATGTTGACAGTTAGACCGATCGATCCCTTACTAGTTATGTATACGTGTTTGTTCGAGCCAATACTTTCATTTAATTGTTTCACTCCATGTGCTTGAAGGTATTCAAAATATCTCAATGGCAATATACTCTTGAACTCTTCTGTTTCCACTAATACTCTTTCTCCATATTTTGTCTTGATTGTTTCCACTTTTAAAACTTCAAACTTCTTATTCACTACAAGATCTTTTGAATTTACATAAGGTTTGCGATATGTGGTTTTATTAAGAGTATTAAAATCCATATTGCTTTTCTTTGACTAATTAAATTAATATTAGGAGCAATCTCCTTATATAGCAGATTACCACCATCTGCGTACTTTGCCAACCCACTTTTCAACCTATCACAAGAGTGAACTCATTTTGAATTAAAACCGGCCCATGTGTATTTGCAGCCTCTAAACATAAATCAGAATCCACTTTAATTAAAAACACAATTGACTTGAATGCGATATTTTTGCATCTGTCATACTGTCTCGCTAGAAAACCAAATTCAAAACATCTACACACATTTTCTCTGCACTTACATTTTTCAACATACGTGTGTTACATTGAAAGTAATATAAAGACGATCCTAATTCAAAACGTGCCCACAAGTATTTTACATTTGAAAAGAATTCAGGTTTTCACATTTTACATTAAAAGTATATAACGCCGATCCTAATTCAAAACGGTGCACGTGTAACTTCTCGCTAGAAAACCGAATTCAAAACAGCTACACACATTCTTCTCTGCACTTACATTTTTTTCAACATACGTGTGTGTTTCATTGAAAGTAATATAAAGCCGGTCCTAATTCAAAACGTGACAGACGTATTTTACATTGAAAGTATAGAAGAATTCATGTTTTCACAACTATTTTACATTCAAATGTTTTCACAACTATTTTACATTGAAATTATATAGGGCCGATCCTAATTCAAAACGTGACAGACGTATTTTACACATGGAAAATACGTCTGTCGCGTTTTGAATTAGGACCGGCCCTATTTACCTACTGTGCTCTCATTTACTAGTTCAGGGACTGAGTGCTTTGCAAAATCATGCAGAAGTCGATGATGTTTAAATGTACAACCATTTACCCCATAGTTTACAAAGGCTTTGCAGCTTTTCCAGTCGTGTTTTCGTAAACATTTACGACAAAGATTGAACGTTTATCATAGTTAAAGCGATCATCCACAGTTTTCTCTATAAATGTCGAGCAATCAGGCACTTCGTGCTTATTGTGGGAACAAATTTTGCATATACGGACTTGTGATGAGGTTTTAGGGACTGATTTTTGTTATTCGGGGTTGTTATGCACGTTTGTATTTTCAGAACGCGCATCACGAAAATGCTCCCCCTTTTTCCAAAACGGCGGTTGGATTTTTCTCTTCATGTTTGCGTGACAGTGGTGAAACACAGGGTAATATTGTCATAATTCTGTCGCTTGCGTGGATAGCCGTCTGCAAGCATGGAAAGGTTTTCACAGCGACCATTTGTTTCGCTATATTATAGTTTATAGTTCGCCCATTCTAATTTCAATGTTCCGGGTAATTTTTGAACAATCTTGTTTAATAACACTGGACTGTTTAGATAATTATCCATGCTACTAACTTTTATTGTCACACACAAACTTTGCACTGCCAATGATAACTCGATCATTGAGTTTAGTTTTTCTAATACCACTTTAGGCAGAGCTTTAACCTCTTCCGTCAATTTATAAATAATTTATTCAGGTCGCCCATACTTCATACGCAGAGTATTGATTACAAATGAAACACCTTGTTCAAATGCGAGATGACTTCTTACAAATTCTCCACTTATGGATTTTTGAAGACGGTTTAAATTGTCAAGTTTTGACAATTTCAACGCATCTGCCGAGTTTATCCTTTTGCGAAATGCTGTCGTTCGTATATAGGATGATATAAACATTGGCCACTCTTTTGGCCCATCTCCACCTCCTTTAAACTTTGGTAGTTCAGGTATGTGTTTAGAAAATGTATTTCTTGATACCCAGTCTTGCCCCGTGGCCTCATCTTGTGGTGTAAAGGAAGAACTGCTTAAAAATTCGTGCTGGTTCTTAGCGCTTAACCAAGGTCACGGCTTTAATGTGGAGTTGTTTTCTTCATCGGAGTCCAAGAGGAGTTTTTCGAACAACTTAATAAGTCGTCTTTTCTTGTCTCGTTTTGGTGTTTTACCTGTGCTTGGTTTTGGTTATGACTCAATTTCGGCTACGTTTGTAATTAAATTTGCATCAACAAGACCTACATTTTGATTGCCTACTGTGGTGTTGCCAAGGTTACGGATTGATATACTAGATCAGAGTAGCTAGGGGGACTTGGAAAGAAGTGTAAATTAGGGTAATTGGCAGAATAAAGCATATAGTATTGTTCAATTAAGTAGTAATATATCCTTCCAAATATACAAATACTACAATTGGCGACGAGGATTTTGGGTTCATGTAAAATAATTTGAAAAATTATTGCAACATGGAGAAAATGTATATTCCGTCATTTGCACTTCAAACTGCATCACCTCATGACTGGCAGAGATGGAAACAGACTCTTGAATTTTACTTCATCAGTGAAAAGATAACTGATGCGAAGGTCAAACAGGCAAAACTTTTACTGTTAGGCGGTCCGGCTCTTCAAGATGTTTATTTTTCTCTAACTACAGTTACCGAGTTTCCTGATGGTACTGATGCTTACACATACACTTTAGAATGTTTAGAGTCAAAAATTGGGCTTAGAAGTACAAAGTGGTATGAACGGTATGTTTTATCTCAAGTGCGCCAAGGAAAGGACGAAAACATTACCGCATTTCTTACTCGTATTCGAAAGCAAGTTCAACGGTGTAGTTTTAATGGACCAGCTGTTGACGAAGCTATCCTAGGTCAGTTAATTAATGGCATTTCATCGAATGAACTCCGTTCCCGGCTTATGGAAAAGATTCTCTGACCTTGGACGAAGCTGAAAGGCTTGTACGTACATTTGAAACAGTGTTATCACAAGCTGGAATAATGGCTAATAACTTAACTGTTTCTGGTAATTCACCATTTTCTACAAATTCGACTTCCGTGTGCAAAACTACAGAACGGCATAAGAAGAAGAAGATGGGAGAGAAGGCAAATTTAGTTAAGTCTAAGCAAAATAAATTTTCATCTGGTGAATCTAAAACACTAATATGCGTTTGCTGTGGAACCGAGGGTCATGTTTCAAAAGACAGTAGGTGTCCGGCGCTTAACGCTGTGTGTAATAAATGCAAAAAGACTGGCCATTTTGCACGTATGTGTCGCTCAAGCGGTAATTCAAATTTGGGCACAAGTAAAAGTTCGACTGTCAAGCAAGTGACAGATGAATCCATTTTTTGCGTACTTAACTCGGAAACTGGTAATCAACCAGAAGAAATAGTTGCATGTAAATTCGGAGGAGTAATACATTCCGCATTCGTGGATTCTGGTGCACTACATACTATGATGTCGAAAGAAAACTGGGAAAACCTGCGTCTAAATGGCTTACAATTTTACTGTTACGAACCTAGTCCTGATTTAAATTTCTTTGATGGTTCTGGTCAACTTCAGTATACTGTATTGTTTACGGCGAGTGTAGATGTAGTTTGTAATAATATCTCGCATAGGGTTTCTGTCGTTGTCATTGAAGATAATTTTACTACAATTCTTGGTCGTAATGATGCGAAGAAGTTTAAAGTTTTACGTGTTGGTTTGGATGCATGTACAGAAGTTCGGGTACAAACAATTTCTATGACCCCAACTGCGCCTTTAGGTAAGCTTAAAGATTTTCAACTGAGTATTCCTATTGATTCAAGTGTTGCACCATGCATTCAACCCCTTCGTCGAGTACCATACAGCTTACGAAAGCGGATCGAAGACCAAATTACAGAGCTATTACATCTAGAAATTATCGAGAAGGTCGAAGGAGCAAGCAAATGGGTATCGCCTGTAGTTCCTGTTCCTAAGTCGGACAACACTTTACGCATTTGTGTAGATATGCGTCGTGTCAATGAAGCTGTACTTAACGAAAAGCATCCCATACCTATGATTGAGGATGTTGCCCCATTACTGAAGGATGCAAAAGTGTTTAGCAAGATAGATCTCCGTCAGGCTTATCATCAGATTGAATTGGATCAGCAGTCACGTGAATTAACTACTTTTAGTACACATATTGGTCTTTTCCGGTATCGTAGGTTAATGTTCGGACTTAAATGTGCACCTGAAATGTTTCAAAGAATTCTTGAAAGCGTTTTGTCTGGGCTTTTGGGCGTTTTTAATTATTTAGACGATTTGCTAATTTTTGGAAGAACGACAGAAGAACACGATGCTAATTTACAAGCAGTACTCCGTCGTTTACAAAAACTGGGTCTAGTTATTAATCCTGGGAAGTCAAAATTTCGAAAGGACGCCGTCTCATTTTTTAGGACACATTATTAGTCACAATTCACTACGACCTACATTTAATAAAATTCAAGCACTTAAAGAATTTCGTTCGCCAGCTACAGCAGAGGAGCTTCGGTCATTTCTGGGTCTAGTAACTTACGTCGGAAAATTTATTCCCAACCTTTCTACGGAATTAGATTATTTGCAACAAACTGCTCGTTTTTCACCATTTCAATGGACTGGTAGGGCGGAACAAGATTTTATACATGTCCAGTCACTGCTGTCTAATGAAAGCAGCTTAGAATTTTTTTGACCCGGATCTACCTACCATAGTTATGGCAGATGCTAGTCCCGTGGGATTAGGGGCAGTATTATTACAAAGAAAAGGAGATGATATTCATACGATTTGCTACGTTAGTCGCTCGCTTTCTTCAGTTGAACGTCGATATTCACAGACTGAAAAAGAGGCACTTGCACTAGTTTTTGCAGTAGAAAGACTTCGAATATACTTACTTGGACGGTAGTTCGAATTGGTTACGGATCATAAACCTCTACAAACAATTTTCGGACCACGTTCGAAACCGTATGCTCGGTTAGAAAGATGGATTCTTAGACTCCAAGGCTTCAAATTCGTTGTTAGGTATGCTAAAGGCAAAAATAACATTGCAGATCCATTGTCTCGTTTACTTCAAGTGGATGAGTCAATTACTACAATAAATGAGATGTATGAAAGAAATTTAGTTATGTTTGTACAACAACTGGTACCGATAGCAGTTACTTTACACGAGGTAAAGAAGTCTACAGTGGAAGATGCCGAATTAGCAAGGATTTGTTTAGATTTACAGTTAGGTATAACACCTAAGTTTAAACCTTATTCTTTCCTGGCGTCTGAACTTTGTGCAGTAGATGAGGTATTGCTAAGAGGAGCTCGCATCGTAGTTCCTACTGCTCTTCGAGACCGTGTTCTACAGATTGCACATGAAGGACATCCTGGTATTACTAAAATGAAGGATAGGTTGCGATCGAAAGTGTGGTGGCCTGGAATTGACAAAGAAGCTGAAAAATTTGTTCGTACCTGCGACTATTGTCAAAAAGGTGGTAAGGAAATAATCATGGAACCTATGTCCAGACGCCAACTTCCAGATGGTCCGTGGCAAGACATAGCCGTTGATTTCAAGGCTTTACCGTCGGCTAACGACCACTTGTGTGTCGTAACTGATTATTTTAGTAAGTTTTTTGAAATCAAAGTGATGAAGAGATGTACTGCGTTTGATACAATTTCCTACTTAAAAAAGCTGTTCGCTAGGTATGGCATTCCGTACTCAATTACAGCAGACAACGGTCCACAGTTCCGATCAAAATTTACGACGTTCTGTAAGTCATTTGGAATTCTTCATTATACAACGGAACCGTACTGGGCTCAAGCCAATGGACAAGTGGAAAGGCAGAATCGGTGTTTGCAGAAAATTATTCAGATAGCTTGTTTAAAACAACATAATGCTTGTAGAGAAGAAATATTGGAGTACTTGCTAATGTATCGCTCTACACCCCATACTGTTACGGGTAAAAGTCCAGCCGAATTATTTTTGGACGTGTTATTCGTGATAAATTGCCATCAATACATGAAAGGGTTTGGGAACAAGGTGTTCGTGATCGAGATTCATTCAACAAAGCGAAATCTTGTATCCCCAATGAATTTCAAGAAAACAAATCGCATTGGGTGATGAAGTTCTTATTAAAAGACCTTTTCTAAAAATAAATTTCAATCCAAATTCGAGGAGGAGACAGGTGTGGTAACTAGTGTCAATGATCCAGTAGTGGCAATACAAACACCGTCGCGTGAAATTCGACGACATAAAAATGATGTTGAAAAGTATGCTCCACGGGATCCGTCGCCTGTTACTACTGTTGACGATCCGGTCCCTGAAGATGTCACTGCTATTCCCAGTTCGAATAGTTCAAGGGAACCAGTTGCTCGTCGTTGTCAACGTTCGGTACGCCCGCCAAAATGGTTGGATGATTATGTTTGCAATTAGGTGTTAGATTCTTTTAGTTCAAACCAAGGGGGGGATTGTGGTGTTGCCAAGGTTACGGATTGATATACTAGATCAGAGTAGCTAGGGGGACTTGGAAAGAAGTGTAAATTAGTGTAATTGGCAGAATAAAGCATATAGTATTGTTCAATTAAGTAGTAATATATCCTTCCAAATATACAAATACTACACCTACCCTTTGTGTTGCCTTTTGCATTTCACATTCTTCTTTTGCGACTTTACGCACCTTGGCTATACATTTTTGACAACAATAGTTATGCGCTTTTGCAATTTCTGAGTAACTTCAACACAAACATAGTGGTACCACCAATCACAACCATCACACTGGATCATATCCCGGTTGTCGGGTTGGTTGCACAAAGGGTAGCTAAAGCTGTATGAGGAAGCTTCATTATGCGTACTCATGTTTTAACTGTGTTCTAAACTTCCTGTGATTCTTGAAACAGTAAATGTATTGAACCCAGCGGTGATTGCCAGTTTTTCCTGTAAGATTACACCAACCAATTTAGCCAAGAAGCAAATAATAATAATTTGTAATTTGTTGAAAAGTGCTAAATTTTATATGCCCTTATGTGGGAAAAAATCATTGCTTGTTCTAATTAGTAAATAAACATACTTCCGCTGCAGTGGTTGCAAGTGTAGATAGTTTAGTTTAGTTTACAAATCTAAAATAGGTTTTAAGTACACGAAATGTAACATTCAAATGCATACTATTATGTGTTTAGCGGTGTCTCTCTTCCAACTGCGTTCAAAGTAATCAAATCAACAATATTTAAAAACTTGGTTTGACATTTTTCTTTTCAATCTTATTTTTTAAACATTATTTTCAATCTCCCTATTCTCATGGTGATCATTTTATTCAGTCAAAGATAACCTTGCATTATTTGGAAGCGAACTAACATTAAACATTAAACAACATTTAACGAATGAAACACAGAAACGTATAGCAAAAAAGAATTTGTAACCATAATTATATATAGTTCAAGCTACCGCGCAACAAGTTGTGAAAATCTAACGTTTACAAAAATAAATGTCCTCGTTGTAATGTTCCAGAAAACTACCAAAACGACGCTTTTGCCCAGGGTGTATGCATCCCTCCGCTATAAATCACCCACCTTCAACAAAGAAATTACAGATGCCGCACGAATTAAATTTAAATCATATTGTACCTTCACCTCCATTACGAAAAATACCGATTTTGTCTCTACTAAGATAGCTTCAACAAAAAATTCTATTCCTTTAACCCAAATATGTCGTGCAAACTTACTTGAATGGTCAAACTGGTTGAAAACCGTTTATGCTTTTCAGCATGCTAATTCTGCCTCTGAAAAACTACACCTTTTAATAATCATCCACATTTACCTATCATCACCTTTCTTTCTGTTAATGCATTGCTACACACCGCTTCTAACTCTTCTTTAATTAATTCTACCTGCTTACAACAACTAAGAGAATAAAGAATTGATTTTAAAATAATACCTCAGAATACCTCCATGATTATTGCTGATTCTGCTCAAGTATAGAATATCTTCAACGTGAAGTTACATTTTTAGTCGTACCTGCCCTAGCTTACTCTTTCCTTCTAGGAGTTGTTTTTTGTCATCTTTTTCACTTATCACTAAACTTTTTAGATTTCACTTGGAAAACCAGTCTCGAGATAAATGACTGTGCTTCCTTGAGGATTGCAAATAAAATCTGTCTTGCCGTACAACAAAACATCTCGTTAGAAAAAATTATGAATAAATTTCGTGAACTATCTACTTCTGAGTTAGGATGTGTTACAACCGTATCTCGTGAAATTTTGACTGCCGATGTCAAACCGTTCAAACAACGTCAATATCCCCTATCGTATGCTCTACAAAAACAGTTGTATACCAAAATTGGTAAAATAATCCAGTCTGATGTTATTAGTTGGGAAGAAGAATGGCGAATACTGTGTCTGCTTCGACGGTCGTAAATTAAATTCCATTACAATTCCTTATAACTATCCTCTACCTCGTATTGATTTTATCTTATGTCGTTTGTGTAATGCTAACTACATATCTTCAATAGATCTTAAACAATCTTTTTATCAAATACCTTTGGAACAATCCTCTCTTTTTGCGTACCTGGAAAAGGTTTATATAAATTTAACTTTCTACCTTTGGTTTGTCCAATGCTGCTCAAACACTTCAACGTGCTATGGATAAGACGCTGGGACAAATTTTGCATCAAGAGCTTGCTTTGATTTATCTCGATCATAGACTAGTTATTTCTAATACTTTTGAAGAACATATCGTAGCTTTAAATAAAGTAGCTGATTGATTAACTAATGCTGGTGTTAAAGTCAACTGGGGAAAATGTAACTTTTGTTATTCCTCTTTTCCTTTCTAGGGTTATTGTTGATGAAAATTGATTACAAGCTGATTCTAATAAAGTAAATGCCATCACTAATATTAAAACACCCAAAAATGTCACTGAAATTAAACGTTTAATGGGAATAATTACTTTTATCTTCTTATCGACTATATCTGCTCCTATTACCAGTGTATTAAAAATGCCCAAAAACCTTTCGAAAATATTACTTTTAATTACCACTACACCCATTCTAATTTAACCAAATTTCAAGGAAATATTTTACATTCAAATTGATGCCTCGCTCACTGCTAAGGCAGAGAGCGAGGCTATTTTATATCAAAAAAAAGATGGTCTAGAATTTTTGGAATTGAAAAATTTAGAGGTTATGTCGAAGGATTCCAGTTTATATTCATTACCGATTGTGCTGCTTATACCCGGTTAACAATTCAAACAACTGGACGTGTAGCCAGATGGAATTTGTATTTAAGTTCAGTTTCACCGTTCGTTTGAAAATTAATTCATACCTGATACCTTTCTCGTGAAGTGGCTGCTTTAAATTTTCCTAATTTAACTACTATATTCTAATAGGGTAAAAAGTTGAAACATTAAAACTACCCATAGGATTTTCGTTTATATAAATTTAGTAAGTATAATTCATCCACCACATTTCAGAATCATTTCCCACATCTGGACCAAAATTTTCTTCGATAACCATTTTTCATCTTTCGAGATAAATATATCTTAAATTTTCATCTTTCGAGACAAATGAGCATCCTCATTTCCTCCCACATCTGAACCAAAAGTTTTCTTCGACTAACCATTTCATCGAGATAAACCTATCTTAAATTTTTTATGTTTCGAGATAAATGAGCATCCTCATTTCCTCATCTGAACCAAAAGTTTTCTTCGACTAGCCATTTTTTATCTTCATCTGAACCAAATAGTTTTCTTCGTCTAATGCATCTTTTGAGATAAACCTACTTGTTTGGTATCAATTAATATTAGAATTTTCTCAGCTACCCGAATCTCTAGGAATTTTTAGATTGCACCATCCCCAGGAGCTACCCCATTTTAAGATTTCTTACCTGTAGCGACTTTTGACCGTTCTTATAAATTTTTTAGTCATGCGATACATCTTGTTAGTCTAAAATTTTGCAGAATCTGAATCTGCAAACAGATTTAAAATCGGACCACTCAAAAGTTACCCTTTAAAGTCTCAAACCTCTAAAATTTTGCTCTTTGCTTCAAACCTAACAAATAGTTTTCTTCGTCTAACCAATGCATCTTTTGAGATAAACCTATCTTGTTTGGTATCAATTAAATTAGAATTTTCTCAGCTACCCAATCTCTTTAAATTTTTCAGATTGCACCATCCCCAAGGGAGCTACCCCAATTTTAAGATTTTTACCTGTAGCGACTTTTGAGCGTTCTTATAAAATTTTTATACATGCAATACATCTTGTTAGTCTAGAATTTTAGAAATCCGAATCTGTAAACAGATTTAATATAGGACCACGCCCTGCAAAATTACACACATACCCTCTGCGAGATAAATCTTTCTCCACATTTCCACCCACGAGATAAACCTACCTTGTTTGGTATTAATTAATATTAGATTTTTCCAGCTACCCAATCTCTTTAAATTTTTCAGATTGCATCATCCCAAGAGCTACCCCAATTTTAAGATTTTGTACCAAGATCAATTTCTAATCACTCTCCTTTTTAATATCTACAATCCTTTAACCAAACACGTAGTATTAACATAAATTAACGGAAAATTTATTTTATCCAATTTACAGTTTAATAAACTAATTACAATTTTTACAAAGTATAACATTATTTCCTGTGTACGAATCCAATTTTAACTGTAACAAAAAGATTAATGTTGTTTAAATAGACCTGTAATAAAAAGAATTAATGTAAAAAAGAAACGTGTTTTCGGTTAATAAGACATATTATCGTTAACCTAACAATATGTTTTACCGTCCAGCGACACCACGTGGTAAACACATTCAATGTAATGGGTTTTAAATAGGAAAGTACGCTAAATGCTGTCAATTCCAATTAAATATTGCTTACTGACCTAAATTAGGTTGCTGTACTATTAGGAATGATGTTTAAGACCTCGTAGTATTTTCCGGATTATATGTTGTATTCTTTTTTATTAATAATCGAATAAATCGTTCTTCTGCTTCCAAAGAAACTCGGACACTCCATCGTCGACCTGGCGTTTTTATGCGATAGCTAGCCATACAGTTGTTAAACGCTGTGCTAATCATTTCTACACCATCTGTTAGTAGCGGTAACTGATGCATTTTTATGTTTGTTGCTCCTTAAGTGTGCGGCTACGTAGTTTTCCATTTCGAAATCGCATACTTTACACATAATTCGTGGTTGTTTCGTACAAGACCCTTTAACAGCTGGCGGGCGTTGAACGTTTACGGCTTAATGACATACCGTGCTGTTTTTCCTTGTGTCGCTGTAAGTTGTCCATTCTCGTAAAGCGATACCGCAAGACCCAGAGTTTAAGTACTTTGCTGCGGACGGCAACCTGGGCGATGTTACACCACGACATTTGTTCTGGTGCCGTTTGAGAGCATTTTTCCAGGTATAGGAAGCACCGCAAGGGTTGCACTTATAAACGTTTGCAGGTACCATTTTAGTACAAAACAAAACCCGCACTATAGCACTTTGAACTTGTAAGCGAACTAACTAAAAAGCTTACTCGAGCGTACCTGATTTATGTCCTTATAGAATGCAAACCGAAGGTTTCCGAAGACATCCGAACGAAGTTGAGGATTCGGCGGGAACTAAATGACGTCATAATCCTCGCTGCTCGTCCAATACATTTAGCGCCAATGCATGCACCTGGTTCGCTTCGTCGATGGTGCGAATGCGTTAGTAGAAACACCGGAAAACGTCTTCCATGTTATACGGATCGCGTGCATATTAAAAATCCAAAGGGGGTAGCACACGCACACAAATTGTCTGCAAGTCGTGCTGTAGAAGATGCAGTGCTACTATAACCAAAAACACTTTAAACCATTACTAAGAAAATACCAACTTGTTGTCTACAGGATACTTACTAATAAAAATTTAATTTTAAATAACTTCTACGTCATATTTAGGAAATGGAGGCTTGAATATTTTCCAAATGAATCACCAAGCGAAAGTATATGCTTAGCAGTATTAAAATTAACCATTAATTTCCATTTTACGACCTGGTTAATTATAGATTAAAATTTAATTTGTGCACGTTCGAGCTTCTCGTAAACTAACATATTTTATAGCAACAATGCGCTGTATAATACATGCATACCCTTCTCTGCGCTACTGCTATTCTTGTAATTGCTAGAAAAAGTCACTCTCCTTTTTACTGTTAGGACTGGGCAAAGCACCATTTTTATACTTTCTATAGCACATCGCGCACTTTTTCGTCTGATAATTAAATGCTTCTGTAGGCTTTTACACTTTCGCATAGCGGTCGGCCGCACGTAATGATTTCTAGAACCGGTAAGTACTCGATATCGTCCAAATAGAGAATTAGATGCTCGATGTCTGTCAACTTCCAATTCCCTCGTAAAGGTAGAAAAACTCGGTCAATCATCCATTAAACTTCGACCCGCTCCGTTCTGATAATTTCCAAACATTTTTCAAACGACAATGGGCCGAGAATTTTAAACCTCCGAGGATCTTTAAGTCGTGATCAATTACACATCCGAGCTACGCGTAAACTAACATATTTTGCAGCAACTGTATAATACATGCATACCCCTTCTCTGCGCTACTGCTATTCTTGTAGTTGCTTGGAAAAGTCAGTCGCCCTTTTACTGCTAGGGCCGCTAAAAGCACCATTCCATACTTTCTTTATAAGTGTAGCACATCGCGCACTTTTTGTCGGTTAATTAAATTTTTGTTTATGTAGGCCTTTACACTTTCGCTTATTTAAACATCTAATACGATTGATTAACCACTTTCGATTATTCTAACGGAACCACCATACATCCCACCGCACCGTTCTTTTTGAATCCAACGATCCTATGGGCTTCCGCACTAACACCTGACGTATCTTTCCTACTATTTGTTAAACAAAAACTACCGGTATCGCCATTGTGGACGTAAACAGATGTTTGTGGATGTGTACGAGTATGTAACCATATACATTAACCAGTCTAAGCTATTTTATTTAGTCCACGAAAACTACTATTTTCTAAACCACAATTAATAATCGCCTTTATAGGTTCCACATTTCACCATTACCCAATGACTGGTGCTACGTACATGGAAACTTTAATTTCTTATTGGAGAATTCTTATTCTCCCCGCACTGCTGCGTAGTTGCATGCCTACCCTTTTGAGGTATATGCTCGTTATAGGTTGTAAGACCCTCGGTTTTACTTAACTACAATTCGTGAAACCCTTTAATCTTTTTAATCGTATCTTTCTCGCCTACAATACAGTAGGACTTACATTACTACCAACAAATTCTAATACTGGAACCCCCATTAAATACGTCTTTAATTTTCCTACAACTTTTTGTTGACAAGTGTTATATTGTATTTATTATACCAGGGTAGTCACTCTTTTAAGATAAATATATTTTGCTAGGTATCAACTAATATTAAATTTTCTAGGGACCCCAAATCTGTAAACAGATTTTAAATAGGACCACCCATACAAAGTTATGCGTTTTAAAGACTAATTTTTGCTCATCTTTATTTAACACCATCTTTAGAAACCCTTTTTTTTAGCTAACCAAGACATATGCCTTAGCTAACCATCTCCCGAGAAATCTAAAACCGCCGTGTCCCGCGAATACCACGTGGAGATAACACGTATACTCTGTCAACCAGGGTAGAAGCCGGAAGGATTTGGAAGGTGGGAGAAGAACTTAAAAATTATGGAATCTTAAAACTAATATATACAAATATAAACAACTATCTTATATCTTTACGCCCCCATGCGTAGATTGTTGTACTATTAGGAATGATGTACCTTTTGTCATCTTCCTCGATAAACTAATTTTATTAATAAGCTGCGTATGCAAATCGTATTCTTTACTCCGGATACATACGCAGCAAGTACTCGATACCATCCAAATAAAGGAATTGGATGCTTGGTGACTGTTAACATCCGCTTCCCTCGTGTACGCCCAGACACATCCCAGCCCATGAGCACCCTGCGCATGCACACCCCTGCCCATGCGCACCCTGCGCGTGCACCCCTGCCCATGCCGCTGCCCATGCGCACCCTCTCTGTGCGACTGCTATTTCGGGTAACGTCACAGCCTTTTATAAATAAAGAACAATGTTATATACTATTATAAAATGTTTATTCTGACATTATACATAACAAATTTAAAAATATTTAATGCCAAGCATGGGGTCATTTAAACTTAATTTTAATACAAAGTTATACACAGAAGACAGTCCTTTCTTTATGTTTGTTTGGAGTGGCTTTAATTTTATCTAATTTTATTCGCAGCTTAAAATTTAAATCGATACCAAGTCCTCTATCTCCTTTTCTAACCAATAGTTTGATACATAGAGACCGTCTAGGTTTTCGAATTGTAAAATGTACCGAAGTTTGCCTCTATATTTAAAGTCTTTGATTCCGCCGACAACCAGATCCATTCCTTCGTGTAATTCTTGCAGCTTGTGACAATCTTTTAATCGCAGCTTTCCACTATATCCTGCATACGTATCTTGTTAGCTTGATCGACTTCTTCTTGTCGGTATTGGAGGAAATCCTTATTCTCCCACAGACTGTTGCGTAGTTGCATGTCCACCACTTTTGGGAATATATGGTTGTTATGGAAGACCCTCGGTTTTAAATGATCCAAAGGTTCTTTACTAGGCAAATATACAATGTTTAACGGACCCCCTTTGCGTGTGGTGTACGCAAAGATTACGAAACCCCATTCCTTAGTTCGTCTTTGTTATCTGCCATTTTGATAAATACGTTTTAGAATAACCTTTTAAAAATATACGGATTTAGTACCATCCTTTTCCGCAAGGAACGCCTACATAACTAAAGAGTCTTTTTACTAACCACAAATGCATACAACTTGTAGAAACCAGATGTATCTAAGTCAGTCCATCGGCACATAAAATAATCTTTTAATTCTTCCTCATTTTCTCTAATAAGATGTTCTTTGTCTAACACATCTTTGTATTGATCGCGTATTGTCGCAGTGTTTTCCATGTAGTCCAATTTTCGCCTTTTGCATCCATTTCCTCTAATTCCAGTTGTCTTTTCCTTCCACTTACAGCGTATGGTATACATAATGGGGCAATTTCCTTTAGCGTAAACGGATAGAGTTTACTACCAATATTTACGCGTTGTCGTACAACCTCTGGACGAATGTTAGGCGTATCTATCAATCCCAATTCCGAAATTACTATTTCTTTTGGAATTGTAGAATATGGTGTTGCAGATTGTGTAAAATATGTACTACCTGCTTTAATGTAGCACTTGTGTAAGATTTTATTTTATCTTGGTTGTCTTCCTCCTCTACTATCTCCAAATAATTTACAGGTAAATAGTTAAAACTAAAACCGAAAGCACATACTTTATCAATTTTTCCCTTTCCTCTGGTTTTTGGACAACTTAATTTGCAAGCCTGTCAATTTCTTTGTATTGCCATTCCCCAATACACGTACTGTAGCAGGTTATTATACACTAAACAGCAGCTATTTTGTAGCTTGTCCGATAGCTTACTCCACATTTTGGTAAGTGGTACCAGTACATTGGCGCCTTTAGGAAGTATAACACTATCTTCCAATAAGGTTAAACAGTCTTTTAAGGGTTTATACACCCGTTCCGCACTGACATAGCTTCCAATTGCACAGTTGTATATTGTCGCTTCCAATCGCGTAATACCATGTTCTTTGGCCAAAGTAGACGCAAATGTTTCCCTTAAACGTACATCTGGACAACGTAAAAATCTAGTATATGATTGCCAAGTTGTTTATTAACACCAGGACTTGTTATCTGGCACACAAATTTGTTGTAAATCTTAATTCTTGCATTGGTTGTTAGCCATGTTAAACAATCAATCCCGCAGTTTTATCGTTGTCAACTATAATATTACACTTTTCTTCGTTCTCCTTATAGCAAAGTTATGCTTTGTAGTTAAATAATTACACATCTCCATCTTGCTAAATATCCGCAAAATCTTGGGTTACATCCATGTCAAAAGATAGAAATAATCTTTTCGACTTCGTCTAATATATCTGGTAGTTCCTCCAATAAAGTTTCCAACTTAACATCTGCTAGTTCCACTTTGTATGGAACACATATAGGATTTTGGAATTTTTATTAATGCATTCGAGGTCTTCTTTTCCGATAATTTCTTTTACTCTCTGGCCATCTTGTTACTGCTTTCCAAGAAAACGGAAGCTTAGCTTTAACACCATGCCTAGCGGAAACAAATCGGTCGAACTTTCTTCGTAGATAGCTGTTAAATGCACCACAAATTTCTTTTTAGGATAAACATTTTTTGTTTGAAGATGCTTGTTCGGTGTCAGAAAGGTCGCAAATTTTAACCAACATTATATTGTCACAAAATGGTTCTGTAATTGGTGTGTGTAGTCCGCCAGTCAGCATCTTTTCGCCTTCGACATAACAAATATTACCAATATCTGTCACCAGATTATTGTTGCACATATTTTCTGCCAACAGCCATAATCCAAATCGCTCATTTGTCGGTTTCACTTTATTCCCAAGAAGTTGAGAAACGTTAATCACCTTGGAGACGCTCATGTTTACCGTTCTAGCTACCGTCAAATACTAAATTGAATACGAAAATTTGTTCCTTATGTATCCTACAGAGTGGGGCGTATATTACCGAAAATAGTCGAATATGTTGTTAAAATGTCTTACTATAACTAAGCTCAACCCAAAACTACTTCCTTATATACCAAATTTAATCTCCCTGCTCACATAACCACATGACCATATGACCATATGACCACATGACCACATGACCATATGACCACATGACCACATGACCATATGACCACATGACCACATGACCATATGACCATATGACCACATGACCATATGACCACATGACCACATGACCATATGACCGCATGACCATATGACCTAATTGCTTTTTAATGAGTTTTCTTATTAAAAACCCATTAGCACTAATTGCTTTTTAATGAGTTTTTTCCATTAAAAATCAAGTGTGGACCTAGGTTAGATAAAAGGAAAAATTAATAGGTTAGGCCAGCGCCGCGGCGCTGACAAATTTTCGTATTCAATTTAGTATTTGACGGTAGCTAGAACGGTAAACATGAGCGTCTCCAAGGTGATTAACGTTTCTCAACTTCTTGGGAATAAAGTGAAACCGACAAATGAGCGATTTGGATTATGGCTGTTGGCAGAAAATATGTGCAACAATAATCTGGTGACAGATATTGGTAATATTTGTTATGTCAAAGGCGAAAAGATGCTGACTGGCGGACTACACACACCAATTACAGAACCATTTTGTGACAATATAATGTTGGTTAAAATTTGCGACCTTTCTGACACCGAACAAGCATCTTCAAACAAAAAATGTTTATCCTAAAAAGAAATTTGTGGTGCATTTAACAGCTATCTACGAAGAAAGTTCGACCGATTTGTTTCCGCTAGGCATGGTGTTAAAGCTAAGCTTCCGTTTTTCTGGAAAGCAGTAACAAGATGGCAGAGAGTAAAAGAAATTATCGGAAAGAAGACCTCGAATGCATTAATAAAAATTCCAAAATCCTATATGTGTTCCATACAAAGTGGAACTAGCAGATGTTAAGTTGGAAACTTTATTGGAGGAACTACCAGATATATTAGACGAAGTCGAAAAGATTATTTCTATCTTTTGACATGGATGTAACCCAAGATTTTGCAGGCATATTTAGCAAGATGGAGATGTGTAATTATTTAACTACAAAGCATAACTTTGCTATAAGGGAGAATACGAAGAAAAGTGTAATATTATAGTTGACAACGATAAAACTGGGGATTGATTGTTTAACATGGCTAACAACCAATGCAAGAATTAAGATTTACAACAAATTTGTGTCAGATAACAAGTCCTGGTGTTAATAAACAACTTGGCAATCATATACTAGATTTTTACGTTGTCCAGATGTACGTTTAAGGGAAACATTTGCGTCTACTTTGGCCAAAGAACATGGTATTACGCGATTGGAAGCGACAATATACAACTGTGCAATTGGAAGCTATGTCAGTGCGGAACGGGTGTATAAACCCTTAAAAGACTGTTTAACCTTATTGGAAGATAGTAAGTTATACTTCCTAAAGGCGCCAATGTACTCGGTACCACTTCCAAAATGTGGAGTAAGCTTCGGACAAGCTACAAAATAGCTGCTGTTTAGTGTATAATAACCTGCTACAGTACGTGTATTGGGGAATGGCAATACAAAAAATTGACGGCTTGCAAATTAAGTTGTCCAAAAAACCAGAGGAAAGGGAAAATTGATAAAGTATGGCTTTCGGTTTTAGTTTTAACTATTTACCTGTAAATTATTTGGAGATAGTAGAGGAAAGACACCAAGATAAAATAAAATCTTACACAAGTGCTACATTAAAGCAGGTAGTACATATTTTACACAATCTGCAACACCATATTCTACAATTCCAAAAAATAGTAATTTCGGACTTGGGATTGATAGATACGCCTAACATTCGTCCAGAGGTTGTACGACAACGCGTAAATATTGGTAGTAAACTCTATCCGTTTACGCTAAAGGAAATTGCCCCTTATGTATACCATACGCTGTAAGTGGAAGGAAAAGACAACTGGAATTAGAGGAAATGGATGCAAAAGGCGAAAATTGGACTACATGGAAAACACTGCGACAATACGCGATCAATACAAAGATGTGTTAGACAAAGAACATCTTATTAGAAAAATGAGGAAGAATTAAAAGATTATTTTATGTGCCGATGGACTGACTTAGATACATCTGGTTTCTACAAGTGTATGCATTTGTGGTTAGTAAAAAGACTCTTTTAGTTATGTAGGCGTCCTTGCGGAAAAGGATGGTACTAAATCCGTATATTTTAAAAGGTTATTCTAAAACGTATTTATCAAAATGGCAGATAACAAAGACGAACTAAGGAATGCGGGTTTCGTAATCTTTGCGTACACCACACGCAAAGGGGTCCGTTAAACATTGTATATTTGCCTAGTAAAGAACCTTTGGATCATTTAAAACCGAGGGTCTTACAACCATATATTCCCAAAAGTGGTGGACATGCAACTACGCAACAGTCTGTGGGAGAATAAGGATTTCCTCCAATACCGACAAGAAGAAGTCGATCAAGCTAACAAGATACGTATGCAGGATATAGTGGGAAAGCTGCGATTAAAAGATTGTCACAAGCTGCAAGAATTACACGAAGGAATGGATCTGGTTGTCGGGGAATCAAAGACTTTAAATATAGAGGCAAACTTCGGTACATTTTACAATTCGAAAACCTAGACGGTCTTATGTATCAAACTATTGGTTAGAAAAGGAGATAGAGGACTTGGGTATCGATTTAAATTTTAAGCTGCGAATAAAATTAGATAAAATTAAACCACCCAAACAAACATAAAGAAAGGACTGTCTTCTGTGTATAACTTTGTATTAAAATTAATTTAAATGACCCCATGCTTGCATTAAATATTTTTAAATTTGTTATGTATAATGTCAGAATAAACATTTTATAATAGTATATAACATTGTTCTTTATTTATAAAAGGCTGTGACGTTACCCCGAAATAGCAGTCGCACAGGGGGTTGGGCAATGGGCAGGGGTGCCGCGCAGGGGCGCATGGGCAGGGTGTGCATGCGCAGGGGTGCTCATGGGCTGGGATGTGTCTGGGCGTACACGAGGGAAGCGGATGTTAACAGTCACCAAGCATCCAAACCTTTATTTGGATGGTATCAGTACTTGTCTGCGTATGTATCCGGGTAAAAGAATACGATTTGCATACGCAGCTTATTAATAAAATTAGTTTATCGAGGAAGATGACAAAGGTACATCATTCCTAATAGTACAACAATCTACGCATGGGGGCGTAAAGATATAAGATAGTTGTTTATATTTGTATATATTAGTTTTAAGATTCCATAATTTTAAGTTCTTCTCCCACCTTCCAAATCCTTCCGGCTTCTATCCTGGTTGACAGAGTACGTGTTATCTCCACGTGGTATTCGCGGACACGGCGGTTTTAGATTTTCGGGAGATGGTTGGCTAAGGCATATGTCTTGCATAGCAAAAAGGGCTTTAAAGATGGTGTTAAATAAAGATGAGCAAAAATAGTCTTTAAAACGCATAACTTTGTATGGGTGGTCCTATTTAAAATCTGTTTACAGATTTGGGGTCCCTAGAAAATTTAATATTAGTTGATACCTAGCAAAATATATTTATCTTAAAAGAGTGACTACCCGCGTATAATAAATACAATATAACACTTGTCAACAAAAAAGTTGTAGGAAAATTAAAGACGTATTTAATGGGGTTCAGTATTAGAATTTGTTGGTATAAGTAAGTCCTACTGTAATGTAGGCGAGAAAGATACGATTAAAAGATTAAAGGGTTTCACGAATTGTAGTTAAGTAAAACCGAGGGTCTTACAACCTATAACGAGCATATACCTCCAAAAGGGTAGGCATGCAACTACGCGCAGTGCGCGGGGAGAATAAGAATTCTCCAATAAGAAATTAAAGTTTCCATGTAGGCACCAGTCATTGGGTAATGGTTGAAATGTGGAACCTATAAAGGCGATTATTAATTGTGGTTTAGAAAATAGTAGTTTTCGTGGACTAAATAAAATAGCTTAGACTGGTTAATGTATATGGTTACATACTCGTACACATCCACAAACATCTGTTTACGTCCACAATGGTGATACCGGTGGTTTTGTTTAACAAATAGTAGGAAAGATACGTCAGGTGTTAGTGCGGAAGCCCATAGGATCGTTGGATTCAAAAGAACGGTGCGGTGGGATGTATGGTGGTTCCCCGTTAGAATAATCGAAAGTGGTTAATCTCGTATTAGATGTTTAAATAAGCGAAAGTGTAAAGGCCTACATAAACAAAAATTAATTAACCGACAAAAAGTGCGCGATGTGCTACACTTATAAGAAAGTATGGAATGGTGCTTTTGGGGCCCTAGCAGTAAAAAGGGCGACTGACTTTTCCAAGCAACTACAAGAATAGCAGTAGCGCAGAGAAGGGTATGCATGTATTATACAGTTGCTGCAAAATATGTTAGTTTACGCGTAGCTCGGATGTGTAATTGATCACGACTTAAAGATCCTCGGAGGTTTAAAATTCTCGGCCATTGTCGTTTGAAAATGTTTGGAAATTATCAGAACGGAAGCGGGTCGAAGTTTAATGGATGATTGACCGAGTTTTTCTACCTTTACGAGGGAATTGGAAGTTGACAGACATCGAGCATTTAATTCTCTATTTGGACGATATCAAGTACTTACCGGTTCTAGAAATCATTGCGTGCGGGACCGCTATGCGAAAGTGTAAAAGCCTACAGAAGCATAATTATCAAACGAAAAGTGCGCGATGTGCTATAAAGTATAAAAAAAATGGTGCTTTGCCGGTCCTAACAGTAAAAGGAGAGTGACTTTTCTAGCAATTACAAGAATAGCAGTAGCGCAGAGAAAGGGTATGCATGTATTATACAGCGCATTGTTGCTATAAAATATGTTAGTTTACGAGAAGCTCGTACGTGCACAAATTAAATTTTAATCTATAATTAACTATGGTCGTAAAAATGGGAAATTAATGGTTAATTTTAATACTGCTAAGCATATACTTTCGCTTGGTGATTCATTTGGAAAATATTCAAGCCTATCATTTCCTAAAGTATGACGTAGAAGCTATTTAAAATTAAATTACTTTATTAGTAAGTATCCTGTAGACAGCAAGTTGGTATTTTCTTAGTAATGGTTTAAAGTGTTTTTGGTTATAGTAGCACTGCATCTTCTACAGCACGACTTGCAGACAACTTGTGTGCGTGTGCTACCGCTCTTTTGGATTTTTAATATGCACGCAATCCGTATAACATGGAAGACGTTTTCCGGTGTTTCTACTAACAGCATTCGCACCATCGACGAAGCGGACCAGGTGCATGCATTGGCGCTAAATGTATTGGACGAGCCGCGAGGATTATGACGTCATTTAGTTCCCCGCCGAATCCTCAACTTCGTTCGGATGTCTTCGGAAACCTTCGGTTTGCATTCTATAAGGAGCATAAATCAGGTACGCTCGAGTAAGCTTTTAGTTAGTTCGTTACAAGTTTAACCAAGTGCTATAGTGCGGGTTTTGTTTTGTACTAAAATGGTACCTGCAAACGTTTATAAGTGCAACCCTTGCGGTGCTTCCTATACCTGGAAAATGCTCTCAAACGGCACCAGAACAAATGTCGTGGTGTAACATCGCCCAGGGTTAAGCCGTCCGCAGCAAAGTACTTAAACTCTGGGTCTTGCGGTATCGCTTTTACGAGAATGGACAGCTTACAGCGACACAAGGAAAAACAGCACGGTATGTATTAAGCCGTAAACGTTCAACGCCGCCAGCTGTTAAAGGGTCTTGTACGAAACAACCACGAATTATGTGTACAGTATGCGATTTCGAAATGGAAAAACTACGTACGCCGCACACTTAAGGAGCAACAAACATAAAATGCATCAGTTACCGCTACTAACGAAGATGGCGTAGAAATGATTAGCACAGCGTTTAACAACTGTATGGCTAGCTATCGCATAAATAACGCCAGCGTCGACGATGGAGTGTCCGAGTTTCTTTGGAAGCAGAAGGAACGATTTATTCGATTACTTAATAAAAAAAGAATACAACATATAATCCGGAAAATACGTACGAGGTCTTAAACATCATTCCTAATAGTACAGCAACCTAATTAAGGTAGGTCAGTAAGCAATATTTAATTGCTGTTAATTGACTAGCATTTAGCGTACTTTCCTATTTAAAACCCATTACATTGGAATGTGTTTACCTCCACGTGGTGTCGCTGGACGGTAAAACATATTGTTAGGTTAACGATAATATGTCTTATTAACCGAAAACACGTTTCCTCTTTTTTACATTAATCTCTTTTTATTACAGGTCTATTTAAACAACGCATTAATCTTTTTTGTTACAGGTTAAACTACTTGGATTCGGGTACACACCGGAAATAATGTTATACTTTGTAAAAATTGTAATTAGTTTATTAAACTGTAAATTGGATAAAATAAATTTTCGCATGCTTAATTTATGTTAATACTGCTACGTGTTTGGTTAAAGGATTGTAGATATTAAAAGGAGAGGTGATTAGAAATTGATCTTGGTACAAAATCTTAAAATTGGGGTAGCTCCTTAGGGATGATGCAATCTGAAAATTTAAAGAGATATGGGTACTGGAAAAATCTAATATTAATTAATACCAAACAAGGTAGGTTTATCTCGTGGGTGGAAATGTGGAGAAAGATTTATCTCGCAGAGGGTATTGTGTAATTTTGCAGGGCGTGGTCCTATTTAAATCTGTTTACAGATTCGGATTCTACATAAAATTCTAGACTAACAAGATGTATTGCATGTATAAAAAATTTTATAAGAACGCTCAAAAGTCGCTACAGGTACAAAATCTTAAAATTGGGGTAGCTCCCTTGGGGATGGTGCAATCTGAAAAATTTAAAGAGATATGGGTAGCTGAGAAAATTCTAATATTAATTGATACCAAACAAGATAGGTTTATCTCAAAAGATGCATTGGTTAGACGAAGAAAACTATTTGTTAGTTTTGGAAGCAAAGAGCAAATTTTAGAGGTTTGAGAGCTTTAAAGGGGTAACTTTGTAAGGAGTAGTCCGATTTTAAATCTGTTTGCAGATTCAGATTCTGCGTAAAATTGTAGACTAATTTAATGTATCGCATGACTAAACAAATTTATAAGAACGGTCAAAAGTCGCTACAGGTAAGAAATCTTAAAATGGGGGTAGCTCCCTGGGGATGGTGCAATCTAAAAAATTCCTAGAGATTCGGGTAGCTGAGAAAATTCTAATATTGATTGATACCAAACAAGGTAGGTTTATCTCAAAAGATGCATTGGCTAGACGAAGAAAACTATTTGGTTCAGATGAAAGATAAAAAAATGGCTAGTCGAAGAAAACTTTTTGGTTCAGATGTGGGAGGAAATGAGGATGCTCATTTATCTCGAAACATAAAAAATTTAAGATAGGTTTATCTCGAAAGATGAAAAATGGTTAGTCGAAGAAAACTTTTTGGTTCAGATGTGGGAGGAAATGAGGATGCTCATTTGTCTCGAAAGATGACAAATTTAAGATATATTTATCTCGAAAGATGAAAAATGGTTAGTCGAAGAAAACTTTTTGGTCCAGATGTGTGGGGAAATGTGGGATTCTGGGGGAAATGTGGCGGTGGATGCCCCAATTATACTCTACTAATTTTCTACTTCTTCCTCATCTAAAGTTGCAAATATACCTGAATAGAAATTAGTAACATCTTCCGCTAGTCAACTTGAAGTTTTGAAAATGTTTCAAGATGAACATACCTCTGCGCATTTAGGCGTTACAAAAAACTATAGTAAAAATTTCTGATTTTTATTACTGGCGCAATTTAAGACAGTCCGTTTGCCGTTATATTAAAAAATTTCAAATCTGTGGTGCACGGAACAGTTCACAAGAAGCTCGACCTTGTTTGATAGGTGCGTTTAAAAAAGTATCTTACCTTTTCAATTAATTTTTCTCGATCTATTAGGATCTATTCTTCAATATAAGGAAGATAACCAATACTTATTGATTGTAACTGATTGGGTTTCGATATTTGATTTTCTTCATCTCTTAGCAAACGCCTTTTAGTGATTATGAAAGTTTTATAGCAACAAGTTTTTCTTATTTTCGGCGTACCTCAAACTATTCTTTGTGACAATGATGCACAGTTCATTTCAAATGTATTTCAAAACTTCGTAAAAAGTAATACACTGAGAAAATCTGCTATAATGCCAAATATCATCCGCAAGTGAATCCAACAGAACGTGTCAACCGTGAAAACATTACTGCTTTCTCTTCCTATATAGAATCCAATCATACTAAATGGGACGAAAATATATTTAAAATTGCACAAGCATTACGTACCTCTAAGAAAGAAGCTTCCTTCATTTTTAGTTTTTGGCCGTTATACTCCAATTGACGGTACTTATTATGATTCTGTTCTTGACAATACCGATGTATTTGAATTTGATGGAAACATACGTTGGGACAAAGATCAACAATTATTGCCTTCTATCTTTACCGATGTTCGAACGAAATTTCTTCAAAGCTTATGAAAAAAACAAAAATCATTACAGCCTCCGTAAAAGCGGTGCTTCATTTGTATTAGGCGAATAAGTATGGAAAAAATAATGTTCTTTCTGATACCGCTAAAAGGTTTTCCATTAAACTAGCTCCTAAATTCATACTATATACAATCTTTCGTGTAATTTCTCCATTGATTTATGAACTACAAGATTCAAACGGCAAACCTCTAGAACGTTGGCATACTAAAGATCTAAAACCATTTTCGTCTGCCCCTAAGGAGTAGTATTTACTGACGTTTTATGTTCATACCACCATCTAAACATCTTTCTCCTTTTTCATGCTTATTTTGACTAATTTTTTTTGTGGTATTACCGAACCTGTACAAATACCCCATATTATCAAACTTTTATATCGTTCCCTCTTATGTAAAGTTTATTTTAGAACCTTTCACTTATTCTATCGTACACTTAAATGGATATTACTCCTTAATCTACAAGTGTTTCACATCTTGTCATGCAATATATAGGTTTTTGATTTTAAAAGATATACCTCTCGTTTCTAGTTATAATTTTTTTATTGTGGTCATTACACGCAAATAAATCAAATTTCTTTTAAATTTTTATGTTCTATCTTGTTATTATTCTACAACCTAATACAGTCATTTATCGTGGTTCACATAATTTTTGTCTGAACAATCCAGCGAATCTTTAGGACTCGTACTAGCTGATGTCGGGTTGATTATTTACTGTTTCGATACCCATAGGATCATAACCTATGCCTCTGTAGGAAAAGGTCAGTTTCCACAGTTGCGAATTTCCGTTCGGTGTGTTTTCTTACGCATATACTTCAATCATTTCGTATAATTTCTATTGTCAATCATTCTTATTTCATAGTAATGAAAATGTATTTTTTTCCTGAACGTGTTGGTGAGGGTCTATCGCCTTTGACGTTTCAAGTATTATTTCTTATGTTGTGTTTATATTGAAAATTTTCCTATTTGTATCTTCTATTCACTATCTGTTGTTTTTTGTTTTGTTTTCGAACTTACTTAACGTCGGTTTGACGGAGCTCTAAATTCTTTTCTATTCTGAGCTAGTCTAAAAAGGTCTACATACCCTTTACAACCTAAATCTTTAATAATTTGACTAATATAGCTTTGTCTAGCTCTTCCTACTCTATTTTATTAGGTAGTCTATAATCTAAGACCTTACTAATTCACTCTCTACCGTACAATTATTGCTATGTCCATGTTAGTTATGTCTTTAAAATTATGGGGTGGGTACATTTAAGTTGATTGCGTTATCTTTGTTTGATTTTCTCATCGCAGTGGCTGTGATCGGTAGGAAGATTATTTGTCTGGGTCTTATTTGGAGCCTAGTTGTTTTTAAGCATCTACGTGGTGATATAAGCTTTATCTTATTGTTAACATTTCAGGAGGTCCTTTAGACCAAACTGTTTTAATAGCGACATTCTCTACTCTCTACTCTTTTTCCTAGATGCTTACCTAAAGTTCTACTTTTTCTTACCCTTCTATCTCCTTTTTCAACCTTATTCTTTTTCTCTAGTGGACCTGTCTTAGTCCCGAGACAACCGTTGATCACACTCCGGGCTGACTACACTTTGGCTGGTCGATTAGTGCTTCGCTATCCACCGTTTTTTGTATCGCTATTGGTCAATGCAAACCTTTCCCCTTCTCTCTCTTCTACCTGGTTGCTATAAAGCTCCAAACATCTTACCACCTTCTTTTATCTTTTTTTATTTTCTATTTTTTTCCTTTTACTTTCTAAGTCGCTGCATAGTTGGAGGGTTTTTGCCTCATGACATTGGGCCGTGGGCGTGACGAACCACCGTCTAGCTGTGTATCACCACTGTTTTCCATTGATGTAGGTTAAAGCCATGGACAGTGAATTTGTTGTCTGATTTGGCCTGTGTGCCGATTTTCTCTTAATCGAGGCTGGGATGCAGGGATTGCATTTTCCTTTCTATCTGGTCTCTCTTGCTGTTCGTATGAACGAGTACCACTTCACGGAACTCCTCCTTTGGAGGACATAAGTAAAAAAAAATTATTTCAAGTTCCTACGGGTTCACTCTACTTCCTCAGGAGTCCTTTTTCTGATATTACACTTATAGGAGAAACGGTGTGCTTTGATAAGTATAAGATCTCCAAACCAAAGAAAAAATTGGTTTTACGTTATCTTTAAAAAAATAATTTCTTAATACATTATCTTATCTTAATAGGTTAAACCATTAATGTTTAGTGTTTATCTTTCTCCCCAAAGTTATCTTAGGGATTTTATTTTATCTAATTTATATGTGACCATAAATGATTAATTATCTTTTCCTGAAAAAATGCTAGAGATCTTATCGTACCTTAAATAATATTCTAGCCTGTAGATAGTTAGGTATCTATCCTTCTCTGTGTAATTATCTCTGAGATGTTATCCTATCTTGCCTTTAGCTTAAAGTAAATAAATTGTCTATACCTTTCTCGTTGTAAAATATTTTAAGAAATGTTATCTACTTGTTGTTCTGAACCAGTGATATTTATGATCAAAGGTGGGATTTAATATTAAAACATGAAAAAGTTAACTTGCATTTTAATATTGTACTTGATAGGATAGGGTTAAGAGAATTATGTATAGTTAATGCAATAGCAATGCCTAATTTGTTTTCGCTGCTGCTTGTTATTTTGTGTGTTAAAAGTCGGTAAGAAATCTGTGTAGCTTAAGAGAATATCTTCAAAGATATTAATAAAAATATGTATGCATTCATATGCAAATGTAAAAGTAAATTTTAAATTTAGATTTATAGTCTAGATAAGTATTAGTTTTAAGTGTACGAATCTCATGCCACCGACTAAATTTATGCGATTGGTGCGGCGACAAACAAGATCTTTGCTCGCTTAGTTGAGTTAGCCTTCAAATAGGAGGCTACTCATTTCCGTTTCCTGGTTTCGCAAATATTGCTACGATTAAAAACCAGGTGGTATCTATAGACAAATTTAAATTAAGATTTTCGTGGATGCGAGATCTCGTACAAACAGACTTTTTCCTTTTTATTTGTTTTTTAAGCTTTAAGGCGATTGTTGTGTCTTTTTTTATAAGGATTCCTTTTTTTATTTTACTATATAAATCCTGGGGATTTTTTAAATCCCTCATAGGCAGATTCTCCATTATTATGTTTATTTTGAGCTTCACGGGTAACTTTCTCGAAAACTCGGTTCTCACGCCTTTCCGGACATTGGACTACGATTTGTGGTGTAAACAACCGCAAACATTGTATTCTCAGGTCTTGAAAACGTAGCTGCATTTCAGTTTTAGCGCGTGAACACAAAAAATCATGAAGAAAACGATAGTTCGTGAGAATGAAGCGTCATAAATAACGGGAATTTGTCTATCGACTATCATCCAAGACAGACATTCGGGTGTGAAAATTCGACTTGACAAATTAAGCTTCTCTTTTTGTTATCTTCTCCCTCTACCGAAAAAAAAAATACCTGTACTCCGTCAACAAAGACCGCCAGACACCGATCGAAGAACCAATCGCCAAAGAACCCACCAACCTATGAAACCCACGTGGTAAGTTTTTGAATTATAATTGGAAAGACTTAGATGACCTGGGGGAATTTCATCTTATACAAATTTGCATGATAATTATATTATCATATTATATATGTTACTATATATAAAAGAAAATAACGTTGCAATATCAAATTTAATGTGATAATGTTCATTAGAATAAAAAGTAAATTATGTAACTGATAATGTTTCGTATATCAAAATTTACATGTATAGTATACAGCTTCGTACATAGCATTTATCCTACTTAGTATTTAATTTAGTAACAATTTTATTATGTAAGTTCTTCTTGCTTTTGTAATTGTTTCTTCCTTTTTTTTAATATTAACAATATATCCGTTCCGAATAGACCTGCACCTTGAAGAAGTTGTAGATTACTAGAACGGATGGAATGGCTATCGCGTTCCAGTGATCTAAAGAGCCAAACTACAGGTCCAACCAAAATAGTAGGGTCTTTACTGAGGAGAGACCTTAGTGGTAGCGACTATAGGGGTCGGTATGGCATTCTAAGACACAATACTACGATGTGGAAGGCAACGGGAAACCACCGCATTACCTCCCAAGTACACAGCGTACTTAAATTGTAAGTAACACTTCTGGGGTAAAAAATTCCGTAGTTAAAATAGTCCCCCATTTAGATCTGCGGGAGGGAACTACTAGGCGTCGCCGTGGATCAATGTAGTAAGCGTAAGACTACGGATCCCAAGGTCCCGGGTTCAAATCCCGACACGGCCGACTGCTTTGAAAATGGCAGGTGAGCATTTTTCACAAAAATTATGCCCTCGTTCGGATGAGAGGTTAAATGGAGGTCTCGTATGCGAGTGTTGTCACGCACGTTAAAGATCCCTACCTTGCCTGGAACGGCAAGGGTTCGGCAAAATTCAAAATTTACAGGCAACAAAAAACTCGCCTCCTGGCCAATGTACTACCTACAGGTGGAGCATTGGAAATGTAAATGAACGGGAGGGAACTACTCAATGTAGTACCTTCGGGTGGAGCATTGGAAAATCACATGTAAGGGAAGGGACTACTTCGTAGGATGTGAACCGAAAGTTTAAAGGAAGAGCAGGGAATATTTTGCGAGTCGGAGCGTGGAATGTCAGAAGAATGACGCAAGTAGGTAAGCTAGAGAACTTGAAAATTGAAATGGATAGGCTAGCACTAGACATAGTAGGGAAGAGCGAAGTTCGCTGGCCAGAAACGGGGGATTTTTTGAGTGGAGACTTTAGGGTAATTCATACAGGATCAGGGTCAAAATTTGGGTGTGGGGATAGTTATGCAAAAAAAAATAGGACAACGTCTATAAAATTACTTACAAAAGAACGAAAGAGTACTCATGGTTAGATTAGAATCTACACCGGTAAATACAGTACTAATACAAGTATACATTCCCACCTCTAGATACAGTGAGGAAGATATAGAGGCGATCTGCAAAGACATCGAAGACGAACTAAGATACGTAAAAGAACATAAAAATTTAATAATTACCGGGGATTTTAATGCAGTGGTAGGTGAGGGTAGGGAAGGAGCGGTAGTAGGTTTATTTGGCTTAGGCCCGAGAAACGACAGGGGAAATAGGCTGGTAGAATTTTGCGACAAGAACAATTTAACCATCACAAACACATTCTTTCAACATCAAGGTAGAAGACGATACACGTGGAAGATACCAGGGGATATAGGAAGATATCAAACAGATTACATTCTTGTTAGACGACGGTTTAAGAATCAAGTAAAGACTGTAGAAGCTACCCAGAAGCAGATATAGGCACTGACCATAACATCGTAATTATGAAGACCGTTCTTAAATTTAAAAATTTGAAAAAAAGAAATGGAAAAAGGCACTATGACTGTGAGAAACCAAAAGATATAGATATCCACGAAAGATTTGAAAAAAAAAGCCAAATAAATTGCTGAAAGATTCTTACGGTTTAAAAGTCAATTCTTACGATTTAAAAGTTCATAAATACATCACGCAAGCGCGGAATAAGCGACGCCACGGGCAGTGAGTAACGCTAACCTTTGTACAGATTTTGGCGCGCCCATCTGTCAATGACGTCACCAATACACAAGTTAAATTGCGCAATTACGCCATATATAAATTTAATGAGGAAGCAATTATGACTATAATGTATTCACATAAATAGGTCCAGATTTCCACGAAGTGCCAAGCGGCCTTTAAGATAGCTGGACTAAATCTCAGGTCTCCATCCCGGAGTGTGTAAAGATGGTGCTCCGGCGTGGACTGCTAGCGGGGCATGGCCTCCAATTGGTTCTCCAGGTCATGCAGTACGGTTCGCCCTAGGCGGCTTTCAAATTTCTTCTTCCTAATATGTAGAGAGCGGCAGAATCAGGTTTTATAAGGAACGACAAACAAAGATAAAACAGAAGGGAAATCTACATACTAGAGATAAGACACGATACGATACCTAACACGACCACACTTTTTGAAGTACCAGACAAAACAGCCACGTTATCGAGTCTCACGGAAACTTCTCCCCTATTTGCCCCTTCTCCACTCGCGTCGCGCGATCTGGCGCAAACTCACTGTGACGTGACGGAAATACGCGCACCGAATTTTTTGAATTTATGGCGCGAAACTTCCGTACATCAAAATTAAACTAAAAAAATGTTTAAGGGCCAATTTGGCACGTAACAAGATATCGGGAAAATTTCTTGCACTAAGGAAGTAGAAACAGAATGGAATAACATTAAATTCAACTTAGATATGGCGGCTAGAGATATTCTGGGGTATACACAAAAAGAAAATAAGAAACCATGGATAACAATTGATATCCTGAATCTAATGGAAGAAAGGCGAAAATATAATAGTAGATCAGATGGAACAGGAAAACAAAGATACAAAGCCATAAAATGGAAAATTATTCGCAAATGCACAAAAACTAAAGAATAGCGGATTGATGAAAAGTGCAAAAAGGTACAAATTAATATGGAAATATGAAAGACAGACGAAGCATACATACTAATTAGAATGAATTTTAGGGATACAAAATCGTATAGCAAAAATATAAAGGACGCGGGAGGAAACGTCATTATAGAAAATGGAGAGAAAGTGAATAGATGGCAAGAATATATAGGGAATTTATATACAGGAGAGGAACTAACGGTGTTATAACAGGAATCAGACATTAAAAAGGATGACTTGAGATATCCTATACTTAGAGATGAGTTTGAATTAACATTAAACGGTCTGAAAAATGGTAAGGCACCGGATACAGATAAAGTGCAAGCAGAAACTCTAAAAGTAGCTGGACAAGCAGTGACAGAACGTCTCTACCAACTTGCAAGCTATATGTATGAGACAAGCGAGATACCCAAAGATTTCAAACGTAACATCATAGTCACTATACCAAAAAAGAGAGGCTCGGATAGATGTGAAAATTTTCGAACAATAAGTTTGACAGCACACGTGTCAAAAATATTAACTAGAATTGTACTAAGACGAATGAAAAAACCTGCTGAAAAAGTACTAGGAGAAGATCAATTTGGGTTTAAGCGAAACAAGGGAACACGGGAGGCTATTTTTGCTCTAAGGGTAATAATGGAGAAAACGATAGAAAAAGAAGAAAGCGTGTATATAGGGTTTGTAGATCTGCAAAAAGCATTCGACGATATAAAATGGAAAAATATGCTCAAAATACTGAAAGGGATCGGAATGAGTTTTACGGATAGACGGATAGAAGAAAGCTTATACAAAGAGCAAACAGCGGTAATAGAATTAGAGCGAGGTAGTAAATATTAGGAAAGGGGTGAAACAGGAATATATCCTATCCCCATTAATTTTTAACTTGTACATCGAAGAGGCAATGAATACTGTCAAATTCAAGAAGGCATTTGGAATTATTATGTAGGGACAACAGATTGATATGCTTAGATTTGCAAATGATATAACGGTATTAGCATCTAGCAAGGAAGAGTTAGAAACAACTGTTAATGAAATGGAAACAGTTTTAGCAGAGAGATATGGTATGAAAATTAACAAAAATATCACTAAAGCACTAGTATCCAAAGGAGGGGAAAATAAATTAAAAACTAGAATACCAATAGGTAACGAGAAGTTACAAGGGGTTAAGGATTTCTGCTACCTAGGAAGCCTAATAACGCAAGACGGGAAGAGTGCAAAAGATATAAAAGAAAGATTTGCACAAGGTCGTGCAACATTTTTAACAAGAAAAAACAGCTACTGTGTTCAAAGACAACAAACATAAAAACAAGGAAAGATTGCTTATCACATATGTGTGGAGCACAGCACTGTACGGATGTGAAACCTGGATAGTATGAGAAGCGAACAGGAAAAAGATAAAAGCCTTTGAAATGTGGTGCTACAGACGTATGATGAAGATATCATGGATAGAAAAAGTTAATAACAAAAAGGTAGTAGAAATGGTAGTGGAAGAAAGAAGTGTGGAAAATAGTAAAAAATAGGAGAAATAGGATGATAGGCTACATACTAAGGCATGAGGTAATAGTACGGAATATATTAGAAGCAGAGGTAGTAAACCTAGGTTAGACTACTGCACACAGATAGTAAAAGATGTAAGCTGTGGTAATTTCATGGAAATGTGCATGCTAACTCAGAATAGAAATCTATGGAGATACGCGTTCAACGAATTCCAAGATGGAAAATCTAATGACGAAAAAAACAACTGTACTTAAACCTGAAATAGAAGGACAAGATACGTTTGCTAAGTACATCGACGTAACCGGCAGGAAAATGAAAGAATGCCCGGGCACAGTTGGAGAGTAGGCGGGGTTTTACACCTAAAGAAATAGTAAAAAGAAATATCTGATATAAGATATTATTCAACGTTCAGTACAACCTGTAAGAGTAGTTACCACCTGAAGTTATACCAAAATATTTTAAAAAAACAAAGGAAATAAAACATTAACAAAAAGAACTATTACTAGCAAAAAAACATTACACTCACTGTCGGGTAACTGACGCTTTGCAAAAATAATAAGTGTACTGTGAAACGGTTTCTACCTTCCTACTGCCCAATATTTAGATAATTACAACGGGCATAAACATATTTTGAGAATGTGAGAATAAACAATCTATTTTATCATTTACTATCTATTGTATTTGTATCCCAGATTTCAAAATTCAGGTTAGTAATTTTAATATTATAATACCTCACATAGGCTCTGATAATACTAACACACCTAACATACAACTACAAATACAATGACGATAACGCCTTCCAATATGCCAACAAGTTTTTAAATCATTTACACATTAATAAATAGTATATTTTCTTTTGTCATTTAAAATCAATAGTAATGTATTAATACCATGGGAATAGCTACCAAAATAGTTCAATCATTTTCGTACATACGAATTAATTCGATGAATGTATGAGCTCAAACAGCAAAATCTACGTAGACAGGGTTCAACACAAGTAGGGAAGAAACACTCGCCCACGTGTCTACGGTGTTACATTTATCACACCCTCCCTAGGGCCGCAGCGGGACAGATAGACCGGAGACCACCACGTAACTTGTGCATCCTCCCATACCAAAAGGAGCGGCAATTCGATAGGTCGTCATGTCTACCGAAGGAGGCACATAGTGGTGTGCACAAAATTTTTTAGATAACGAAAAATGCAACGAATATTCTCAGCCATCTGCTTCAGAAAGAATCAAGTAATGAACTCGTTCAATCCCAACGAAATAACATCAATCCCGGCTTTATCAAACGCGGGTGTTAAATAGAAACTTGAAACAATCTTAAGAATTAAGCACGATCTATCATTTCAACGAGTCTTTATGAATGGGTATAATAAGAAGTAATTATGCGCTATAGTAATGTGTATCAAGTCAACGGATGCCTCAAACAAGGTACGGACGATTGAGATTACAGAAGAGCTTTTCGTTTTGCAATAATTAGGTTTAATTGAAATTATTGTAAAGCGCACTTATTGTAGAAAGGGTTTTGTTTGAATATTGAAGCAGAATCTATGTAAATGAACTAACAAAGGAAGGTTTTATTCTCTTACGGTTTCCCGCATTTCACATTACTGCACAATCGTTTAATATAATATGATTACGCGGCAAATTACGCGACATTTGTATCAAATACCAAACACATTTAAAAGTGATACAATTTTCAATTTGCAATATAAATAAAGCAATGTACTTACTTAAATCGCACCTTACCGCCAAATCCCAGGGCCATCTCGTTGTGGGTCACATCACGCCGTTGTTGAGCCAGATTTCTATCCGTCCCTCCTCTATTGCTCGTACGTAGGTAAGGCGAGAAGGATACAGGTAAAGGTACACGAAGATAGAGATAGAAGAGAACCTACATCCTAAAAAAGAGAAAAGACAGACAGAAACGCCGAAAACGTTGTAGAGAACAGTTCTATGAGTCCGATAGCACGACCATTCCGATGGTGGTTCAATTATCACTTAGATCTGGCTTGGTTGTGTCGCAGAGGTCTTGAAAGCTGCCGTTGGAGCTGCTGCGAGTGTAGGACTGCGGAAGTGGGCATGTATCGGACAGCACAACCGCACTGCTCCAGACTTCTGAAAGGCGATGCTATAAGATCTCTATTTGTCTACTTCTTCTTGAAAACTCAGAACTGAAAATTGTCACAAGGAAACGGATACTGGGAATTTATTGAGGCAACCCAACGATAAGCACGGCGAATCTGCAATTCTACCAAATCCGGAATTACCACCCATTCAGAAGGTTTGTGCCGCGAGCCCGTTAGGGCGAGCGATGTAATACGAATAAGTAATGGCCACAACTCGCGAGTAGGATACTATAATTTTCCCACGGCTACACAAATCTTCATTATCAGATATTTTCTAAACATTTTAACTAATACCGCAAACACTGACAAGCAAAAATTTATTTGTCAAAGTGAGTTGCATATCCCCCAAATCTAATATGTATAATCAAATAGGAATTATTAGGAAATTATAAAGAAACTTAAGTTAAATGCAACAAGCAAGTTGTGAGAACGGATGTGAATAATTTGTATTCCAGACGTAAGTGATACTGCTGGTGCAGGTCACAGACGGTTAAGAAACTGCAATTATTAGAAATTAAGATTGTTACATTGTATAATGAATAGATTAAAGAAATAAGCAGACATGAGCTCTGCAAGTTCCCACAGACATGCGAGGGGCAGGGACAACATAAATACCCCGAAAGCCCCAGATCAGTCAGTTAGTCTTGAGTATTTCAGCTTTTACATTGTTGTTTACTTAGGCTACTCGTCCTAATATTTATTCAATTATTAATTTTATTTCGACTTAGTTTAATGTATAAAAGTTTGTTAAAATTCCATATTAATTTCTGTTTAATAAATAAATTGTTACAAGACATTTTGGAAGAAGACTTTTTAAAAAGGCAGCTTCCACGGCCCGAAACATAACTAGTGTAACAGCCTACTTTGCATGATACGAAAATTATACGTCGCGGATTATGAAGAGTGAAGATTTGTACTGATTAGTGAAAGGTGTTGAATTATGATCATAATCCACGACCTGGATGTTTCTGATTGGTTAAAGGTGCTGGATTATGAATTCATATACACCTACAGAATAATGAGTGCTATTATTGACTCATTATTAAATGCGCAAGAAATGTATTACTGGATAGTAGTGGGAAATATTTTATCAACGCGGAATTAACCGCGTGGCAAGCAAATTGGCCAATCGGGCGCTAGCGATGTCAATAACGGACTTCGTGCTCGTGATTGGTACAGTAATATAATAATTTTATTTCTCAATTAGCAAGTATGTAAATACAGCTATGATAATGTAATACATGAACCAACTGTTACTATTTCTTAAGCGTAAAAAAATGGAATGCAAAACCAACCAATGAACTTTACCAAACATAAAACCAACCCAACCCCAATGACTGAGTTACAATATCCCTCACGAAAACCAAAGTTCTCTCAAACGATAAGGTTATTTCCGATAATTACATTTAGTGTAGTATAAGAAATGAGGATAAAACCACATTCGACCATCAACGGTACTTGGACGGCAATAACTGGAATGACTGACTACTGATATGCTCTCCACAGATAAAGTACTGTGAGGCGGCGGATGGTTCAACGTCGGCAGCCCTGACGAATATTTGTAGGTCTAGTATCAATTCATGGAAAACCGAGATGATCCAGGAAGTTTTCATAAATCGTAAACTTGAGCCCTAAAAATAGTATGTTAAAATAGTAAAATAATGTATTTTTCGTAGTTACCGCAGTGCGGGTAAAATAACCAACGAAGCTTCACAGATAGCGGCGGCAACAGAGTTCATTAGTGACGGGCGAGAATAAATCCGCGACTTGCGGTACAGAAACGCAACTAACCATAACGATTTCATGATAAATTTTATCGGTTCCCAAATCCAAATAAAATCTTGAATAAAGTAATACGAAAGACTAACAACTTCTCGCTGTCACAATGAAAGAACTACCGATACACACACTCTAGATATGAAACAAAAATTAGCTTTCCTGTTGCTCTCGAAAGTGGCAATAAGAGGATTTAAGGCATCCAGTAACTATTACAATTCTCCTACAAATTACAGAAATAAATACAAGGCATCAAGGCATCAAGTTAAAAACTAATTAAAATTACCAGAGGGACGTCGTGTGAGAAATACGACGTCGCAATGTTTTCTGAGAATGTTTTTTTTTTGTATTCTTAAGTAAATTCGGCAGCTAAGAATCAAAAATCAGACTTTAGTGCAAGCACTCTCTTATGCTTGTTGTATCGTAACGTTTTATAACGCAAAGTTGATTATAATATTCAGAATTTAAAATTACCAGTTTATGTACAACATTTATAACGAGAAACTCCTTATCTTATTTAACATTTAGAATTAATTACTTTATACTTTGTGGAATTTCATGGCAAGGTTAGATACACAAAAAAGCTAAGTTTTCACACTTATCTGTTTTATACTACTTATTTGCGATTGCTGCAATTTCAACCAGCTAGTCTTAGTCTTACATAAATATCTATCGGTCGGTAACAGATTCATCGGGCGTGACTGCATTTAACCAACAATATAAATACTTCAAATATCTATTTACAATTCCTTGTGCATAAATGGTTTAAATAAACACCATTGGTTGCAATCCTATCAGGTTGCAGATTTTTTGTTCAAATTCCATTTTTTAACGTGAATCGTGCGATTTATCAGGTAAAGTCAAGTATTTTTGTGTAAGGTACTCTATTAAAAATTTATTTAAGGTGATTCACCTTAAGTTTTATTTGAATATATGTTTGAAGGTTCGTGGTTGTCTTTGAGTTTGATTTGGTCTAGGACTTTTATAGTTGGATACTGGGTTATTGGGGCAGATGTACTGGTCTTTTAGTTTTGATTAATGTTTTTTATCGTGCCAACGATTTGCGAGGTTAAAAATTTTTTTGATGTGAGGAATCCGTATCGTAATTTAAAAAAACCTTTTTGAATCTATTTACAAGTATGGAGTGAGGAATTAGTCCATTGAAATCATTTATAGCAACGGTATTAACTAAACGATTTCTACATAAGGTAATTAAAGTTTTAGAGTGAGATGTTTTAGAATCTATTATTTCTTTTGGGACCTTGTGAAGTGAAAATGTAATGTGAGTATTGAGTCTTTTTATAGACTTGAGTTTTTTATCGAAGAAATTTTCGACAGAGTTTTGCTTGAGAACAAACAAAAGTAGCCGTTAGAGTTTTTGACTTTATGTAGAGTGTTAGTACTGAAGGTGTTAATACGTTAGACAATGGTAACGGTAATAGCGTGCTCGTATAGAAGGCGTGCTCGGTTATACAAAATTTACAAACCGTAAAATAATTTACTTTTCAAAATCACAATGTAAATTAACTAATAATTTGCTTACCACCAAATCAAAGTATACTAGTAAGCTTGTTAACCAATAATTGTTCTTAATCTTACGGTTATACGAAGCGTGGGTTTTTTTACAGCAAAAACGGAAACAGGCACGGTAACGATACGATAAATGAATTTGGTTAGGAATCGACTGGTTACATCAGGAATGAGTTATGGCCGCGATCCCCCACACTTTTTCACGCTTCCTAAGTTGCGAATTCTCATTGGTCGGAATGGCGACATATGCCTATTTCGAATAGTTGAAACCGTTACCCATCTCATCTCTAACTTGATCTACATATAATACGGTAGCCAGACAAAATATGCTGTCACGATAACGTAAGTTTCTATGGTACAACGAAGCCAACCTTAGTTCCAAGAATCGAAGAATATTAAGTACAAATGTATGCTAAAAATATTAACAATTCTGTTAACAGAATTTTACTGTGCAATTACCTACCAGTCATGTAAAAATAGAAACGACGTTTTTCATCATAAGGATTTACAACTGCCGAATTTATCAGAGAAGAAACAACGCGACCAAGCGCTAAATATTTAATGAACTCTAACCAATAGAAATAAAATTGAGCAAATGCTTATCTTGTCAAGATATTACTGTATTTCGTGCAGACAAGAAAGAATGCAGTAACATAAGTAAAGAAAACCGTCTACTCCGAATACCGCAACAAAACAGGGAAAGGGGTAGAATAGATGTCCAAAAGAATTGGATTCGGAGTTAGCTCAAGAACGTCGTAGAGTGCGGTGGGTGATACAGAAAAAAAAATTGGAAACTTCAGTAAACAGACTTATTACGAACCTTTAGTTAAACATGCAGTTTCAAAAAGGAATATTTACAAAAGTCAGAATCGCACATTTGCGTAATCGTCCTGTTATAACGTGATGTAAACAAAGCTTTCATTTGCATATAACATCATATAAACATGTGCATGTAAGCAAATATCGATTATAAACTCTAGAATCTAAATAACATGTACATACTTACAAAATGTTTTCAATTCTAAATATATACAAGAAATAATATATTAATATATACATTCATTGGTACCTGCTTTGGAATGTGCACTTCGTAAAAATCAGAACGTAACATTAGACCTAAATAACGTAACCCTAGCTTAAATGAACCAAGTATTAACTAATTAGATAAGCAAGTTGTTGACGTTAACATTAATGTACAAAGAAAAGGAAACAGTAAAAAGTGCTCTAACGCAAGCTTTGGTTAACCAGGTGTGACTTTGAGAATAATTACATAATCGTTCATGAATTTTTAACGTGAATTAGCAACGTACAGTCTGCAATTTATTGGATAATCAGTACTAAATTACAGAATCAACCAAAGAAGTATCTATCTTCCAAAACAGCAACCAAAGTAAAGAAAACAGAAAACTGTACTTCAGATCAAGCTGTCCGCCTCTCTGGTACCATCTTAGGATTAAGAAATGCGGCCAGTAGTTGTAGATAGACTGGATGCTGGATGATCCAATTTAACTATATTAGAACATTTTAAAATCACGGTTTACAACGTTTCTATGCATTCAAAGGACGTTGTATAGAATTAGAATTGAATAGAGAAGAAAAGAAAGGCTTTCAAAAGCTCAACTTGTATTTATACAGATTGAGAACGAAAGGGAGAAAATAACGAAAAATCACTCCCATTGATATTGGGTGAAATATTCTGCAAAACCAGTATATTTTCTAGACGACAACTGCAAAATATTCCTAGAAGAGAAACAAATTAACGCAAACAAACAAGTTATAATGATTTTTATTGAATTTTGTGTTGTCGCGTG